>JARFIW010001004.1:4006730-4606730 GCA_036346225.1 Platerodrilus igneus
AATAACAATGATCAACAATAATGTAATCATTTTTGGAAACGTTGGAAAAATGGTATAAATGTAACAACCAAACAATCTAGTTCTTATTTAGAACTAAGAACTAAAATAACGGTCTATATAATATATATATATATATATATATATATATATATATATATATATACACGATTTCATATTGTTAGCTTCTGGTAATCCAAGGTCGGATGAAATAATAATGTGTGATATACATGGTGACTAGGATCACCACAATAACAATGATCAACAATAATGTAATCATTTTTTGGAAACGTTGGAAAAATGGTATAAATGTAACAACCAAACAATCTAGTTCTTATTTAGAACTAAGAACTAAAATAACGGTTTATATAATATATATATATATATATATATATATATATATATATATATATACGATTTCATATTGTTTGCTTCTGGTAATCCAAGGTCAGATGAAATAATAATGTGTGATATACATGGTGACTAGGATCACCACAATAACAATGATCAACAATAATGTAATCATTTTTGGAAACGTTGGAAAAATGGTATAAATGTAACAACCAAACAATCTAGTTCTTATTTAGAACTAAGAACTAAAATAACGATCTATATAATATATATATATATATATATATATATATATATATATATACGATTTCATATTGTTAGCTTCTGGTAATCCAAGGTCGGATAAAATAATAATGTGTGATATACATGGTGACTAGGATCACCACAATAACAATGATCAACAATAATGTAATCATTTTTGGAAACGTTGGAAAATGGTATAAATGCAACAACTAAACAATCTAGTTCTTATTTAGAACTAAGAACTAAAATAACGGTGTATATAATATATATATATATATATATATATATATACGATTTCATATTGTTAGCTTCTGGTAATCCAAGGTCGGATGAAATAATAATGTGTGATATACATGGTGACTAGGATCACCACAATAACAATGATCAACAATAATGTAATCATTTTTTGGAAACGTTGGAAAAATGGTATAAATGCAACAACCAAACAATCTAGTTCTTATTTAGAACTAAGAACTAAAATAACGGTCTATATAATATATATATATATATATATATATATATATATACTGGGTGCTTCAAAAAAATGTATACACACTTTGAACTTCCATAGAAAATTTATTTACCGTTCTACAAAGTTAAATTTCAGGAAAATAGAAAGCTGAAATTCCAATGTAAATGAAACATAAATAACAAATGTTAATACTGTTCAAATTGGTGACCTGCAGCATCAATACAATTCTGAGTACGAGTCACCACAGATTCTGTACATCGTATCAAAACGTCCAATGAGATTTCTCTACACACTGCTTGAATCTCATTCCAAAGAATGTCTAGGTTACGTGGTTTACGTTTGTACACCTCATCTTTTACTGTGCCTCACAAGAAGAAATCCAGTGGTGTAAGGTCTGGAGAGCGTGCTGGAAACTCGATTGGCCCCTGCGTCCTATCCACTGGCCCGACAAATTTTGATCCAGGTAAGCTCGTACGTCCCTGTGATAGTGCGGCGGAGCACCATCTTGTTGAAAATAAAAATCATCATTACCGTATAATGCACGAATGGCAGGAAATATGTAATCAGCAAGCATTGTTAGGTAATTAATACCAGTTACAGTGCCTTCAAATCGAAAAGGTCCAATGAGTCCCCTTGAAGACAAACCGCACCACACATTTACACCAGGCAAATTTACAGCTTTTTCAGTTGTAATGTGAGGATTTTCTTCACACCAGTAAACACAATTGTGCCTATTGACAGTTCCATTAAGTTTGAATTGGGCTTCATCCGACCAAATGATGCTACCCATAAATCCCGGTTCACGTATCACCATCTCCTGAATCCATTCACAAAATTGCAACCTTCGATCTGGATCGTCGTCATTTAGCTGTTGCACCAGCCTTGGAATGTAAACACGATACTTGCCTCTCTTCAGAATGCGTAGCACGCTGCTAGCACTTACATCACTTTCACGTGCCCTTGCCTTGAAGATTTGTTAGGAGAGCGTTGAAACAGTTCCAAGACTGTCGTTGATGACTCATCACTTGTAGCTGTTCGAGGCCGACCTGAATGACCTTTATGCACATCACACACTGTTCCATGAACTTCGAATTTGTCTCGTATGCGTGTAATTGTTAATCTTGAAGGTGGTTCTGTATCATACTCCCTTCTCCACTGTCTTTGAACTTCATTTACATTCTCAAACTTCCAGTACCACTTAATAACCTGCTTTCGTTCTTCAAAACTCAAACGTACGTCCGCCATGTTGATATTACAAATTCCAACTGATAATATAACATAGAGGGACGATTATGCTGGCACCTGGCGAAGAAATATAACATTAGCCTTGTAGTGCGGGAAAACTACAATAGTTTAAAGTGTGTATACATTTTTTTGAAGCACCCAGTATATATATACGATTTCATATTGTTAGCTTCTGGTAATCCAAGGTCGGATGAAATAATAATGTGTGATATACATGGTGACTAGGATCACCACAATAACAATGATCAACAATAATGTAATCATTTTTTGGAAACGTTGGAAAAATGGTATAAATGTAACAACCAAACAATCTAGTTCTTATTTAGAACTAAGAACTAAAATAACGGTCTATATAATATATATATATATATATATATATATATATATATATATATATACACGATTTCATATTGTTAGCTTCTGGTAATCCAAGGTCGGATGAAATAATAATGTGTGATATACATGGTGACTAGGATCACCACAATAACAATGATCAACACTAATGTAATCATTTTTTCGAAACGTTGGAAAAATGGTATAAATGTAACAACCAAACAATCTAGTTCTTATTTAGAACTAAGAACTAAAATAACGGTTTATATAATATATATATATATATATATATATATATATATATATACGATTTCATATTGTTAGCTTCTGGTAATCCAAGGTCAGATGAAATAATAATGTGTGATATACATGGTGACTAGGATCACCACAATAACAATGATCAACAATAATGTAATCATTTTTTGGAAACGTTGGAAAAATGGTATAAATGTAACAACCAAACAATCTAGTTCTTATTTAGAACTAAGAACTAAAATAACGGTCTATATAATATATATATATATATATATATATATACACGATTTCATATTGTTAGCTTCTGGTAATCCAAGGTCGGATGAAATAATAATGTGTGATATACATGGTGACTAGGATCACCACAATAACAATGATCAACAATAATGTAATCATTTTTGGAAACGTTGGAAAAATGGTATAAATGTAACAACCAAACAATCTAGTTCTTATTTGGATCTAAGAACTAAAATAACGGTTATATATATATATATATATATATATATATATATATATATATATAATATACGATTTCATATTGTTAGCTTCTGGTAATCCAAGGTCGGATGAAATAATAATGGTGATATACATGGTGACTAGGATCACCACAATAACAATGATCAACAATAATGTAATCATTTTTGGAAACGTTGGAAAATGGTATAAATGTAACAACCAAACAATCTAGTTCTTATTTGGAACTAAGAACTAAAATAACGGTTTATATATATATATATATATATATATATATATATATTATACGATTTCATATTGTTAGCTTCTGGTAATCCAAGGTCGATGAAATAATAATGTGTGATATACATGGTGACTAGGATCACCACAATAACAATGTCAACAATAATGTAATCATTTTTGGAAACGTTGGAAAAATGGTATAAATGTAACAACCAAACAATCTAGTTCTTATTTAGAACTAAGAACTAAAATAACGGTTTATAATATAATATATATATATATATATATATATATATATATATATACGATTTCATATTGTTAGCTTCTGGTAATCCAAGGTCGATGAAATAATAATGTGATATACATGGTGACTAGGATCACCACAATAACAATGATCAACAATAATGTAATCATTTTTGGAAACGTTGGAAAAATGGTATAAATGTAACAACCAAACAATCTAGTTCTTATTTAGAACTAAGAACTAAAATAACGGTTTATATATATATATATATATATATATATATATATATATATATACGATTTCATATTGTTAGCTTCTGGTAATCCAAGGTCGATAAAATAATAATGTGTGATATACATGGTGACTAGGATCACCACAATAACAATGATCAACAATAATGTAATCATTTTTTGGAAACGTTGGAAAAATGGTATAAATGTAACAACCAAACAATCTAGTTCTTATTTGGAACTAAGAACTAAAATAACGGTTATATAATATATATATATATATATATACGATTTCATATTGTTAGCTTCTGGTAATCCAAGGTCGGATAAATAATAATGTGATATACATGGTGACTAGGATCACCACAATAACAATGATCAACAATAATGTAATCATTTTTGGAAACGTTGGAAAAATGGTATAAATGTAACAACCAAACAATCTAGTTCTTATTTGGAACTAAGAACTAAAATAACGGTGATATATAATATATATATATATATATATATATATATATACGATTTCATATTGTTAGCTTCTGGTAATCCAAGGTCGGATGAAATAATAATGTGTGATATACATGGTGACTAGGATCACCACAATAACAATGTCAACAATAATGTAATCATTTTTGGAAACGTTGGAAAAATGGTATAAATGTAACAACCAAACAATCTAGTTCTTATTTAGAACTAAGAACTAAAATAACGGTTTATATAATATATATATATATATTAAATAATTATAATTACATTCATATTTTATTCTGGTAATCAAGGTCAATAAATAATAATTTGATTAATGGTACTGGATCACCAAATAAAATGATCAACAATAATAACATTTTTGGAAATTGGAAAAATGGAAAATGTAAAACCAAACAATCTAGTTCTTTTTAGAACTAAGAACTAAAATAACGGTTTATATATATATATATATAAAATAATACATTTATATTGTTGCTTTGTAATCAAGGTAGATAAATAAAATGTGTGATTACATGTGACTAGGAACCACAATAACAAGTCAACAATAATGAATCATTTTTGGAAAGTTGAAAATGGTATAAATGTAACAACCAAACAATCTAGTTCTTATTTGACTAAGAACTAAAATAACGGTTATATAATATATATATATATATATATATATATATATATATATATATACGATTTCATATTGTTAGCTTCTGGTAATCCAAGGTCGGATAAATAATAATGTGTGATATACATGGTGACTAGGATCACCACAATAACAATGATCAACAATAATGTAATCATTTTTGGAAACGTTGGAAAAATGGTATAAATGTAACAACCAAACAATCTAGTTCTTATTTGGAACTAAGAACTAAAATAACGGTGTATATAATATATATATATATATATATATATATATATATACGATTTCATATTGTTAGCTTCTGGTAATCCAAGGTCGGATGAAATAATAATGTGTGATATACATGGTGACTAGGATCACCACAATAACAGTGGTCAACAATAATGTAATCATTTTTTGGAAACGTTGGAAAAATGGTATAAATGTAACAACCAAACAATCTAGTTCTTATTTAGAACTAAGAACTAAAATAACGGTCTATATAATATAACAATGATCAACAATAATGTAATCATTTTTTGGAAACGTTGGAAAAATGGTATAAATGTAACAACCAAACAATCTAGTTCTTATTTAGAACTAAGAACTAAAATAACGGTCTATATAATATATATATATATATATACGATTTCATATTGTTAGCTTCTGGTAATCCAAGGTCGGATAAAATAATAATTTGTGATATACATGGTGACTAGGATCACCACAATAACAATGATCAACAATAATGTAATCATTTTTTGGAAACGTTGGAAAAATGGTATAAATGTAACAACCAAACAACAATCTAGTTCTTGTTTAGAACTAAGAACTAAAATAACGGTTTATATATATATATATATATAGAGAGAGAGAGAGAGAGAGAAGAATAATCCACATTTGGAATGAAAATGAATGCTTAATATATATTAATAGTTATTAAGATGAAATGAAAACCCAACTTTGTATTTAAAGTTGAATTACCATTTCAATTCGAACTAGTAATTGAAAACCACTAAACGAACGGCTACAGCAGGACTTGATCCTGCAACCTCTGATTTTCCGGATCAGTGTTCTAACCAATTGAACTATCTAGCCTAATTGTTTAGATGATGTTATACTTAATACTACTGAAGCTTGGCTCTTGTTAACGATTTTCAATTACGTCTTGCATTTAAGGAAATTGAATTAAGGAAATTGAATTCATTTGCATTCCAAATGTGGATTATTCTTCTCTATTAATTATATATATATATATATATATATATATATATATATATATATATATATAAAAGACAAGTTATTTGCAGTCCGCAATAAGAAATTGTGTAAAACAATAATAAAATAAGATGTATCTGTAAACACTCTATGAAAATAATAGAGTCTATTGACGCTGTAACATTCCGCAAATCTCAAATGGCCACACGTACTTGTATAGCCATCTATAGGATTTACTATGTAGTTTCGATTCAATTTTGTACTTCCACGCTTAGTAGTGTTGATGTTTATCACCTGATGGCGGTTTTATTTACTTTTGCCATAGTACAGAGATTGTTTCGAAATTATACCAGTATAATAGCTTTGATTACTTTATAGGGTTCTTGGAGACTATTTCACTCTGAGGAGGCTTAATAAAGCCGAAACCGTCGGTCAGTGGATGTTTCCTCCCCTATAAAGTAAAAAGCTAATGTTTTGTTAATGGCTATATAACTACCAGCCCGATTTGTATTCGTCAATAGACTCTATTATTTTCATAGAGTTTGTTTACAGATACATATTATTTTATATATATATATATATATATATATATATATATATATATATCAGGTTATCATAAAGTAAGGGATATATTTTAAATTATGATAACTTTTTAACAAATTAAGTTAATAACAAGAAATAAATGAAATCTAATTGCTTATGAAATGGGATTTAGTATGCCCAAAACAGGTTACGGCAATTGCTCAATATGACCTCCATTTTGTTGTTGTAAGATCACCATCCTTACCTCCAAATTGTATACAGCATTTTGTAACATTTCTGGTTGAATTGTACCAATTTGCTCCGTAATACTGTTTTTAATTCTTGTAGCGTAGTTGGTCGTCTTCTAAACACCAAATTTTTAAATAACCCCACAGCCAGTAATCCGCTGGGGTTTAGATCAGGTGCTCTTGGTGGCCATGAATTTACTAAATGTCTGCTTAACACGCGACCTTGAAAAACGTTAGTTAACAATTCTTTGACTGGTCGAAAAATGTGCGGGGTGCTCCATCCTGCATAAAATGATGTTTTCAATTCCGTAGTGCTCGTTTTGCAGCTGTGGAATAACATAATTTTGTAACATTTGCAAGTATCGTTCACCATTTACAGTTACAGATACGGCTTGTCCATTCTGCATTTCCTCGTAGAAATACGGACCAATAATAAAATCAGCTGTAAAACCGCACCAAACGGTGACTTTCTTGTTATGAAGACCTTTTGAACGATTTGTTGCGGATTTTCTGCAGACCAGATTCTACAGTTTTGAGTATTGACTCCACCATTCAGAGTAAAATGTGCCTCATCTGTCCATAAAATACGGATAACCATTCGGGTTCAATTTCCATCTGAACCATTACTCGCAAAGAAAAATCGTACCTAGTAGCCAAATCTGCGTCTTTTAATTCAAACAACATTTTCAGTTTATATGGATACATGTTTAGAATTTTGCGTAAAATTTTCCAAACCGTGGTATACGGCATTTGCAATCGCTTGGATATCGCATTTGCACTGCTGATTGCGAGTGAATTGCTTCTGGCTATGTCTTGATTTTCATGAAGAACCTCTGCAACTTGGACATCACTAATTATTGGTCTTCCTGATCTTGGTAAGTCAGTTACAGACCCTGTTCTTTCAAATTTTTGTATCAAATTGCGGTACGCTTTCATTTGACAGGGTCCCGCTCTCAAACCCATTCTCGTGCGAAATCTTCGTAATCCAGCGGTGTAATTTCTGCCGGATTCATAATAGCACTGAACTAAACCAATTCTTGTTTGTAAATCCATGTTATTACAGTTGAGTCGTTTGAACTCAACGTTTACTTGAGTTTTAATTTCAAAATAAAACTTCAAATTGAATAATTTCGTTTTGACACTAGTGTCAACAATTGTTATGACAACGCTTTTGTTTCTCATAGATACGGTAAAATCCCATTCATTAAGCAACTAGATTTCGTTTATTTTATGTTACTAACTTAATTTATTAAAAAGTTGTAATGATTTAAAATATATTCCTTACTTTATGATAACCTAGTACGGAACACGTGCACGTCGTTTCATCACAAAAATAAATAATATATATATATATATATATATATATATATATATATCCGAAATACAGGTATGAATTTATCTTATTTATTTTTTATCCGAAATACAGGTATGAATTTATCTTATTTATTTTTGTGATGAAACGACGTGCACGTGTTCCGTTTTAAATCTCAATTATCTGAAAAGTTATGCATGTAAAAGTATAGTCATAACTCAATTTATCGATTACCTTAACTATTACCGATTACCTTATCTAAATTAAATATCTTTGCTTTGCTATATAACCCATTGAGTTGTAAACAAGAAAGCTTTCATGAAACCTTTATTGTGAATTTTGGGGTTATGTTCAATTTAAACGTTCATTTTAAATTCTCTTAACTAATGTTAAACACTACAAAGTGTATTTATTATTTCCTTTTATTAAGAGCGTTAATTTGAAATTGTGCATAAGCATAATAATAAATTTAGATTTTCTAATATCTTATCTCGTAGAGTTTGAGACAAAATTTAAATTATGAGAGTGTAGATATATAAACTACACTTAGTGATTTTATCGTATAAAAATTTGGTTGTAAGAAAATAACAATATATATTTAATTTTTTTATTAATGTTATTAACGGAACGTCAATATATAAGTTGTATTAAGATATTTTCTTTTGTCATGTTCTAATTTGCATCCCTTTAACTTGCCTGGGTAAAATTTAACTTTGTTCTCTAAACCCTGAGATATAGTTTCTTGCAATCTATCGCAGCCACAAACGGTCGACGCTAGTCCCGCCAGAGTTTTATTTAGACTCTGTTGTACACCCATTCCTACCTGTAAAAAGGAAGGGTGCACTATAACCTGTTTAGTTGCTGGATCATAAACTCTATACCCACGAGTATGTAGGCCATAACCTACCATTATACCAGGTTTTCCACTGCCTTGCAATTTATGGCGATAGGGTTTAGGTATTATAAGGTTTTGCCTTACCAAGGGAACAATTTATTACTCCTATGTGACCAGCTGAAAGGCACAAGGATAGATGACGAGGATTTCCTGTAGATGTAAAGAGCCCACGGTAAGTTTCGGTGGAAAATGGCTTGTAGATGAGGAAACCTCCAGAGGCTAAGCGGCTAGTCGAGCTATTTGCTCTGGGTAGAACATGAGCTTTGGGTCGGGGTTCGACTGTGACCAAAATATAGAGAATACGGCGCCACCGAATTTTTGTATACCAAGAAGACTTTACTTGAATCTTTGGTATAAGGCGAATGCGGAAACCTATACTCAAATACCGCTATACAAAATATTACAGGAACACAATCCCTAAAGTTTTCTTACCTTATGACTCGATATTGACCTTTAAAGATACACTGCTACACCTGCAAACAGATTAAGACAAGTCTAGCACAGTTTGTGCATTCATTTCAAAAATTTATAATTAATTAGAATCAAACCTCAATTAATTCCAACTAATAATAATAGTCTTGACCAAAATGAAAATCTATTCCTTCAAGTTGCAGTTAAATTATTTACAAAACACCATCTTTAAAAAATTTAAGTAAATTATGATAATGAAAAATATGTACATATGTACTTGGTAATAATCAGCATATCTCACAAATAGAATATAGTAGTTTTTACATTAGTAAAGTCTAGCAAAATTTATATTTGAAAATGATTAAATTTGAGTTTTTGAATTAATTAAATTTATATTACTTTATTTGATCTTGGTAGTACTACATGGACCTCACATTAAATGGCAAAATATTCCAATTAATATTTAATGAAATGCAAAATGAAACAATTTAGTTCTCTAAGATAACCTTAATTTTTGTTATACTGAAAGTCAACCTTTTCTATTTTTATATCGACATCTACCATTTTTTGTTAGTACTAATACAAAGATTAAAAGTGAAGCTTTGTAGATTCCTTTCACCAAAGTTTACAAATAACTTGTTTGTCATTCACATAATGAACTAGGAAATTTCCACGTGAACAAACAAAACTTATTTGTCTACTATGCCAAATGCTACAGCTGACGTATTAAAAAAACTAGTTACATACCAGATGTTAATCCATCTGAAAAATACTTGCATGGTATTACGACCATACCCGGAATGATTATTAATAAATTGAAATCTTCTTGTTTCAGCATTTACAAATTAGGAATTTCCATTACCACACAATCCAATTAGCTGGATACTGAATATCTAACAAAACATCACGTGCGTCCACATCAAACAACTGAACCATGCCAGATTGATTTCCATATAAAGTTAAATTTCAAATAGTTGCCAATAAATTTTCACTGATTGCCAAATAAATTTTATATATTTCTTAAATTAAAGAAAGCTTCTAAATTATAGTAAGTTGCAAAAGTTATATAAGTTATACAAATTGCACAAGTTGTACAAGTTGCCCAAGTCGCACTGCAAATATAAATTAGTAAGGCTTTAAACTCAGTAATATATATACTATTATCCTAAAGCCATTCAAAACAATTTAACGTCCCGTCTAATGCGATTTCATCTTGAAAACGACTCTAAACTTTTGGTGCTTCCAACACGTGGTCTGTAACAACACCATGTTCTTTTATTTAACGAACAATTGACTTTCTCTAACGACAGCTCAGTTGGAAGTGTTCTATTGACGTATGTTGCCGTCTGACAACAGTTATGATTTTACAATCATCAAAAGAAGGGAGCTCTTATAGTGACACTAACAAATGGCATTTTCTGTCACCGTTTAATTTAAAATTTTATACTCTCAAATCGAAAGCTTATATTGTATTCAACATTATATAATATTTATCATGTAGATTGTGTAGCATTATTATATTTAAATTGACTATTAATGAATTAATTAAATTAGATATTTGTGAAACTATTGCTAGAAAATAAAATTGTTACAGTATATTGAAAATGGCCAACAATCCAAACCTTTTAAAATAACTCGCATTAGGCTTGTGGCCATGCCACATAAATCCATAAACACTAACTGTAATGGATATTTTGAACTACTTCCTATTAAACGTCTTGACGATTCCCTTGTGCTTTTCGTTATTTGACAAGAAACGCATATACCTAAATCCTTTATCAAAGGCATATGGGTTGCGTACCTCTCACAGCACCAGAGGTAAACAGTTTTTCGACTGAACTGGGTGTTATATGGACAAGCCTATAATGCCATAATTTGACTGAATTCTTTGGCAATAAAACTTCCTACGAATGATCCTCTTTAAAACCATTATTTGTGCTAGCGATAAAACTTAATTTTTCGCTACCTTTGTTCACCTCAATTTTTGAATTGGGACCCATTAAAAATAACCTATTTTCAGGTTTCAAGCTGACGGTATTGTTATACTTGTCAGAAATAACCAAATTATTTTTATCAAAACCTATTCGGAATCCTTCTTCGATTAATACATACACAGATATTAGATTTCTGCATATCTGTGGAATGTAATATACATTATTTAATTTTAAAGTACATTTTTTCTCATTATCGGTAGCCATATTTATAACAACATTGCCTAACCCTACAACAAACATATTCCCATGGCCTTGTAAAATTGGAATTGGTTTAATTTTTATAAAATCTATAAATGCGGATCTATTGAAACAAAAATGGTGGGTAGCACCACTACCAAAAACCCAACTATTACTTAGTTGCTCGGACGGCTTGATACGACCCATCAAGAGACAACTAAAATGAAAACTTCCACTGGGATTATTGTCTGAACTTCTATTGTAATTGGTTTTATCATGACTATTTTGCAACTTTACTCTGAAATTTCTTTTAAAATGTCCTAGCCTACCACATATAAAATATTTCTTTCCGACATTTACATTAGCATTAGGGCGTTTATCAACAACTGGGTTCTTATTTAGATTGCGCATAACTATATTTAACGATGATGGTATGGTAGCTTTAATCATGCCTTCACCTAATCTACCTTCATGTTTAGCAGTTAATCTATTCTCTTCTATGATAAGACAATTCCTGACAGTTTTTGTAGTTAGTTCTGTAGGAGATATTTGACAAATTGACTGCGAGACAGCATCGTATAAATCACCTAATCCTAATAGCAATACAATTGCTACTAACCTATCGGAGATTTGTTCTTTCTGTCGCTCCAACTCGCCTACAATTTTCAATACACGGGATACGTATACCCCCATAGATTCACTATCTAATTTTCTTATATTAAGCCAGCGAATACATACCGTATTGGTGTTATCAGATTGTATGTTTCAATTGGCGAATCTGCCCACGGAGCCAACGATTCTTCCAACACTTCGTTTGGATTTATTATAAATTCTTCAATAGTTTTCATTTTGAATCGTTTACAGCACAATTACAACTTGATAAAAGGATTGAATGATTATCACACACACATCTTGAGTGTATATAGTTATTAAACAACAAGAACAGTAGAAAATTTAATAAACTCGTATCATAAAGAAATTTAACGTTAACTGATACCTGAGAGCTTGGTTATACCGTTTCATGGTAATGTGAAAGACCTATAGTTACTGACGTAGAATTATTAGATCATGCACAATAGGGATTTCCATGTTAAATCTTAATCTTCAAATTTTGGTTTCCCAAATTATTTTAGAGAAAAAGTGTAAATATGTTTCTTGCATAGAAACAAATTCCGAATCCTGCCATATCACTACTTATTTTTTACTTTTATACAAGAGTTAAAAATAATGAAATTAAGACTACTATTTTAACAAAAATAGTAGAGGATGAGGGGGATTCGAGGACAGCGCCGCCGCCGCCTTGACAAATATGTTTTTTAGTTTATTATAGTTGCTATTTTTACTTATACTTCTATCCTCCCCCCCTCCCCCCCATCTTTGCTTACATCACAGCGATCATCTTGCTCACGTTACTTCACCCTTTTTCAATTCCTTAAACCGGCTGTAAAAATTGTATTTTAAACCTTAGGATTTTGGTGTTGAAATCAAAAGACAATACATATAATAACATTTATTATATAACGGTAGGGGTACGTGTTGTCAGCCAACTAAACATTTAAAATATTCAGTTGTTCGGCAAACACCACGGGAAGGTCAGCACGCTTTGTTTGCCAGGATAAGAAGGTGTAAGGAATAGGAGTGGGAAGGTGAGGGAAAAAACTTACAATTAATATATACAAAAACTCCTTTATACAGAAAATCTTAAAGCTGCTATATACATAAAACTTAACCTAAAAATAACTTAAAACTAGGTGAAATAGAAATCGTCTATTTTTTGGTGTCCCCAGGCGTACGTATTAACAGTTCCGGGGATAATAAAGCGTTTGTCATCATCCCCGGATAAGCTGATTTTGTTGATAAGTTTAGTATACAGCTCATGCTTGCTGCTTCTAATCGTAGTCATGGTATGCCTGAGAGCACCTATATTGTTTTTTGCAACGTCATTAAAACTATTTACAATAATGTTTTTCACTACACTATGACTGACACCCTTAATTTTTTTAATAATGTCCTTTTCACTAATTATACAGTTCGATTTGGCTCTAGTGCCCACGAACTCCAGAATCAAATCACCGTTAAACTCGTCCTTAAACTTACCCACCACTTTCTTATTAACTAATGGAATATTGTATCTATTGTCCATCGGGTAATCACTAGTATCAAAAAAGTCTATCTTATTACTAATATCTAAATATAAGTCTTCAGTTTGTACACTATAAACTAAAGAGTCCGTGTCTGTATAGAGGAGTTGAATTTGGTCATCATACATGCGTCGCATAACATTATAATGAAAGTCGTACATTAAAGTCTTGGAGAGGTCGAGTATAGAAAATCCTGCGTATATAGGTTTATTGTACGTTACCTTCACCCGATCCATTTGAATGATGACCAAATTCTCGTTAAGCACTGTACAACTATTAAAGTTCGGAAGGGCAATTAAAGTACTCGCGCACAAATAGTTACCTTCCGGTTCCCACCGAGTCACAATCTTCACATCGACGCGTTTGTCCACATTCTCCATGGTTTTACCGAAGATCGCGTTGTTCATCAACTTAAAAAAGTCTTTTTCAAACGCATTTTTAGCTAATGCTCGCAGCCCGGTGTTCAAGTCAATGTACGGTTTCAACCATGGAGACTGCTCGAATTCCATGACTCGGTGGACCGCTGTGAGTCGGAGACCATTTTTCAGACACTGCCGGAGGTTTCTGTAATGAATTACGTAATTCTTCTTATTCTCCAGGGTGGCAAGCAGTTTTGATGACTTGGAGTCGGGATATGGCGGAGTCTTCGTTTCCGGGCAGAAAGGTAGATCGTTATGAGGACCGTGCAGTTCTTCAGGGTACTCAAGATCCACTTCTAATATATAACCCAAGTCGCAGGTCTCGGGTATATTGAGAATTTCTCGCTTGATGCGATCAATCTCTGTATCGCTCAACCACCTAAACCCGCCAATGGGTAGATATTGGCTCATAGCCCACCCGTATAAATTATTAGCGTTGAGGTACGTTAAATAAGTGGATGGTGTGGTAGCATCGTAATCCGCCATGTATTTATTGTTAGCCTTGGCGTATCTTCAGCTGCATTGTGTAAGACCTCCCCTTATGCCAGACCTTACGAAGTTGTGCATGCCAATATCTGTGATCAGTTCCAATTTAACATTGGTGTACTTCAACATGGCGTCCCAGCTAAGGCTTGGGGCGGTCAGGTACTGGCACGGGTCGAGGTTGTAGGTTTTCATGCAAACGTCTCGAAAGTTTTCGAACACATCGGCCAACAACAGTACGTCTGTCTTTAAGTATAAATCGCTGTATTCCCCGAGGGTATCCATACCAAAAGTTTCCCATACTTTCTGCGCGTGCCCGTACTGTGCAAAGGAGATGTCGGTAGATGTCAACTTGTTGTAAAATGTATCCTTTGCTGGTAATGACCTCTGATCCAACACGGATGCGTCAGTGATATAATCGTACGGGAACACACCTTTTGTTTCACCAGTTTGAATTTATCGTCCTCGCGAAAATTCTTACGCAGTTCCCCAAACTGATCGCAGTCCAAATTTTTTACCAGTCTGTCTAGGGACGATGCCATGAACCGCAGCGAGTCAATGAATCGGAGTTGAATGGAGCCTGCATCCTCTTCATCGTCTTCCATATGATCATCATCATCCAGTTTAACATTTTTCGTGAACGAAATGTACTTTTCCTTGTTGTTCGGTATGACGCTAACACTTTCCTGATCGCACCCCAGCTCCTTGACTATGAAGTGAGCATCGTACCCACTTAAATTGTGGAAAATCACTGGGATAAATGTCGTCACTTTATAATGCAAGTTACAGTGACTATGAGCCGCAAAGCGGAATTTTCTATTTAGGTGGTTGTGATCACGGACCCTGTCAGCTCCAAGGGGCTTCTTGCATATCCCACAATCGTCAACCATGTGGAATAACAATTCGTCTAACGGTTCAAGCGGTGCCATCGGAACGTTGGTTTTCAGAATTGTTCCTAACCCTCGAGCTTCCGCTTTCATTTTCTCCATAAACACCTTTGCAGCATGTATATTTCAAATTTTGAAAGATCATCATCGTATTCACACTTAATATAGTAAGCGAAACTATAAGGTGTGTGCTCCTGCACATTATTGGTGAATGAAGTGGAGGCATCGGGTGTAGTAGAGCTAATTGGTTTAAGAACCGACTCGAAATCTGCATAAATTGCAAACGGCGTCCTCATTTGTTTGTGGATGTTCTTGAATTCTAATATATTGTTGAAAGCATTCGGCATTTTTGTAACCACATGGTTACAGTCATGCTCCGAATGCTTCCGAAGTTCCTCTTCGGTCCGGAAGTACACCAAACAACCATCACACAACCATTTATGCAAGTGTTTCCTAGACATTTGTCTACCAACCAATCTCCCAAGATTTTTTATATAGCAATAGTGAGTGTTCTCTCCATCTTGCAGAAACAATAAATTGATGTGACGAGGTTTTTTGTTCTTGGTAAAATGTAGAGGTCCCACAATCGACTTGTCTTCCACCCCAAAGACGTTAATGCTGACGTCGTTCAGTTGCTCAAATTTTGGTATGTCTGGCATCGTAACTGGTAGTTCAATTCCTTCCAAGTTTAGAGTGGTACTATAATGCGGGTATTTGGATATTCTCCCAGGATGCTGATTAGCTGGATGTAAAGCCGCCATCACCGACCATGCAAAGCATGCCAAGTCCTCATTTTGCACATTTATTACAGCTCCCTTCTTTTTTATCCACTCAGGAAGATCGATATACGAAGACCCTCGGAGAGGTGTGTACTTTACTTAATGTTGACCTCTAGGTACAGCACCGTCTTCAAACTCCATCCAGACGCCCGGCCTTGAAACTCCTCGGACTTTACACTCATCTCACGTGCCATAGACTTATAGATTTCGCCTAAGTTCGATGACTGGCTAATAACCTGGTTTTTTGTGTTAAACGATTTAACGTTCTCAACACTTCGGCCATCGCTCATTTTGGTGTATAGTCCGTACAGCTCTACGTTAACTTTCAACGCGTTGTGAGACTCCAATTTTTCACCCAGCAACCGCATAAAAGAACCTTCTTGTTGTTGCAGGAACTCGTCAACTGCAGCAACGTCATAGATATTTTTTATGCGATACGTTGCAATCCTAGTTTTGAATGCGGTGGCTATGGTTTCTACCGCATCTTCTCCAGCGTGCGCACGAATTGCTGCTGATTTATGTGCGTTACTGCGTAAATGTGCAGTATACGCAGTTTTCGACACTTCTATGTCGCACACATCGCACTTAACAACAGCGATACGTGGTTGCTTGGATGTCGACGGACCATCGTTGCGTGCAGCCTTTGCTGTATCGCTGCCCGATATCGAAATCTTTTCTGCAGCAGGAGTTGAACGCTTAACCCCACTCGCTGTTTGCAATCCATGAACGTTGCGTTGGTGACGTAAAAGAACATCTCTACGACTAAATGTAGAGTTGCATACATTGCAAACGAATGCTTGATTTTGGGATTGCGCGGGAGCATGCAACCCAATTGAAGATGATGCAGAGCATTCAACAGCAGCCGACTGAGATTTCAACATACCATGCACGTTGCGCTGATGACGAAGCATATCGCTATGTCTGCTGAAGGTCGAGCTGCACACGTCACACAAAACTCGTTTTGATCCCATTCTGTAATTTGAAAAACTGTTGAACAATTTGAAGCAAGACCTGACTCGATTAGTACACGATCGAATAAAAAATGATGATTTGATAACATGCACTCCTTTATATGCCTAATAGCAAGGTCTGTTACGTGCCAATCCAATCGGCACTTAAACATTGTTTTTAGGTTAAGTTGATGTACGGAAGTTTCGCGCCATAATTTCAAAAGACGCGGCGCGCGAGAATTTTAAATAGACTAGGCGTGTACTTCCGTTACGTCAGAGTGCATTTGCGCAGATCGCACGACACTAGAGGGGTAGACGAATAACTTCGTGCGGATGTGTAAAAGACAAGGAGTGGGGACAAAGTGGTGAGAGGTTTTGGTGACGCTCTGAAACGTGGCCTTTTGCCTTTGTTCTTCGAGTGAAGTGGTCGCTTTGAGGTATCGTATCGTGCCTTATCTCTAGTATGTAGATTTCCCTTCTGTTTTATCTTGTTTGTCGTTCCTTATAAAACCTGATCCTGCCGTTCCCTACATATTAGGTAGATAAATTTGCAGCCAACTCGAGGCAAACCGGACTCCAAGACCCTGATGTACATGCCCCGCTAGCAGCTCCGGAGGAATCACCATCTTTAATCCCTCCGGGATGTAGCCGGATGGACTTGGGAGAGGCCTACCGTAGCGCAACTTCGTGCGAAGGCCGGATCTCTGAGTGAGTACCCTTTTTGTTTAAATTTTTATATTTTCCGTTTATTACGCAATGTAATTTGGCAGTAATGACGTCATGGTAGTTGGCCACGTGAAACCTGTAAACCGGGGTTCGCGCTGCCCTCCGCTAGAGGCGTCACTCGCTTTATTCATTGCGCTTGCGCGATGTATCTTATGAACTTTGGTAACTGTATTACCGACTTTGTAACTGTATTTATCGACGTACTCCGTAGACTGTTTTATCGACCATATAAATGTATCACTCACCAATAAAATTGTACTAGGTCACTAGGAAGGGGTAACACGCGGTAACATAATTATAATTTAAATAAGTTTCCTATCGATTCTTGTATGTGAATTCCAAGAATTAATACGTCAAAGACAATTAACAGAAACTGACTTTATATCACTTCGTACCGTGGTTTTATACACATAATAATTAAGATCGTATAATAATTAGGTAGTTTACTTTTAAATTACGAGAAGCCCAACGTAGTTTTAGCCTTGAGTAACATTTCAAACCTGTCTATTCACGTCGGTTAAAATCAATTAGCTTCTTGCTTACGCACTACATCTATAATTATCAGATGTATCACTTTAACTTTCACTTCTACTCTAATTGTTTACATACATTTCGTGCCTGGAATTTTTTTAAATGAAAACAATAATGAGGAAGGCGAAGGTCACCTTTCACAATAAACCTTAGAAAGTTTGGGTGATTTCGGTAACAAGGACAGCTCAAATCGTATAAAATACGAACACGACTCCTTTATGTTCAGTACAAAATACAGCATAAAAGTAGATACAATGATATCCATTAAAGACGGTATAGTAATGTTTCAGCGGAGTTTGAGTGATGCTAGGATTAATATCGAACGTGGTTATATTTATGGCGATGATGTTGGATCATGTTATGACGACCCCAGATGGATAAAGTTGCAACAAGCATGGACTGTTTGTGACCAATTCGACCGGAATCAAATAAATTACCATGAATTATTGGATAAATTTGAAGAGTTAAATTTATTGCGAGACTTTATGGAATGCTTTTTGAGCTATATAGAAAAATTATAATTGTAAAAGTTTTGTATGTGTATTTTATGGTTAAAATTTATAAATAAAAATGTTAATATAATTGGAATATTTATCATTCTAAGTCATCCGAGTACAATTTACGCATGCGCAACAACAACCTCGAAACATTTAAAAGAACGAGCCGCATAGGATTCCTTCTCAGTTATCTCGGTGAAATCAGCGCAAAGCAATGGAGTATGCAGAAGTAAATAATGTATAAGTTTCGTATACCGAAAATCTGATTAATAAATTTACGTATATTTTAAGTGAATTGGGTGAACACCCTCATAATGTGGAAATTGGGTTTGTTATAAACCAGAGAATAAAACCCGTATTACGATTGGTGTGTAGCAAGAAATATTGTATCAACCATGTTCTGGAATTGACATACGAAAATTGGATAGCCTTTACAAATTTTCAAGTGGAATTTCAAATTCGCCAATTTTCTCGTGACGTGCTAAACACTCGATTAAATGGTGCACTCGAAATGGAAGATCTACACATACAACTAGGAGACCTGTTCTTTATCACTTTGTCACCAGGGTTTGGAACAACCGAGGACGAAACGTTCCAGTTAAAAATAATAATGGGTAATAGCTCGATAGTTATAAACGAATTGGAGTGCCGTAAACTATTCCATATGCGAGAGTTGTTTGAGTATCAACTTAAGCAGCTGAAAAGTCGTGACTTCCCAGCATTATACAGCAAATAGTAGGGTTTGTTGCTAATTCTAATTTAAATGATTGCGATCGGTTTAATACTCTGACTGAAGGAGAGAAACGAATTAAAATCTTGATTGAAGGCGAAGTTCGAATTGGCAATATTTTATTCTACAACGAATTGAATCAGAACGCCCTAAATGCATTGGAGCTGGTTATATGTTTTCCGGATATATTTGTGCAAGACGTGATGCTACAAGAACATTAGTGGAAATGTTTAGACGTTTAAATTTGTCGGAATCTGAAGATTCTGGTTATGGTGATAACTAGAAAGAGTATCTTGTAAAAGACATTTGTGTGTAATTATAAACAGTTGTTTACTATAACTACAACTACGATCACAGCTCAAGAGACGTAGATGTTGATGTAAATATATTGTTATTGTAAATATATTGTTTAAGTAGTTTGTGAAACTATAATATATTGTAAATTTTTTGAAAAAGTATAAATAGACTCGTTGTTTATTTATTTAGTATAGTTTGAGATTTTTTTGAGTAAACACATGATTATCTGTTCTGGAGAGGGTTTAATCAACAGCGCTATAAACAGGTTACCGTTTGAGCTGCATATTCCAGGTTATCAGTACTGCGGTCCTGGTACAAAGTTGAATGAGCGCTTAGCAAGAGGCGATCCTGGAATAAACGAATTAGATAAATTGTGTAAAGACCACGACATTGCATACTCCAAGTACCCCGACGATCTTCCAGCCAGACACCGAGCAGATAAAATTTTAGAAGAAGAATCCTGGGAGAGCGTTAAGTCTTGCAGCTTGGTTTGTGACAAACGCTATGAAGGCGAAGAGAAAAATGGGCATGGGCTTAAAGAAGAAAATAAGTTTCAAAGGTGGATTCTTGAAGAAAATACGATCCGCAGTAGACCGAGTTGGTTCCGACAACTTGAAAAAGCTGCTAGATAAGAGCCAGGAATAGGGCTCTGAAGTTGACTCAATTTCGACATTAAAGTGATAATATCTTCAAAACAGTTACACTTAGCTACCAAAAACCCTTATACATTTTTAGATGCAAATACCATAGGGTATCTGAATATGCGATTAAATGGTGCACCCGAAATGGAAAATCTACACATACAACTAGGAGCTCCGTTCTTTATCACTCTGTCACCAGTGTCCGGATCAACCAAGGACAAGACTTTCCAGTTAAAAATAATAATGGGTAATAGTTCGATAGTTATAAATGAATTGGAGTGCCGTAAACTATTCCATATGCGAGAGCTGTTGGAGTATCAATTTAAGCAGTTGGAACATCGTGACTTCTCAGCATTATACAGCGAATTAGTAGGGTTTGTTGCTATTTCTATTTTAAATGATGGTGATTGGTTTACAACCCTGACTGAAGAGGAGAAACGGATTAAAATCTTGGTTGAAGGCGAAGTTCGAATTGGCAATATTTTATTCTACAACGAGTTGAATCAGAGTGCACTAAATGCTTTGGAGCTGGTTATATGTTTTCCAGATATATTTGTGCGAGACGTGATGCCTACAAGGACATTAGTGGAGCTGTTTAGACGTTTAAATTTGTCGGAATCTGAAGATTCTGGTTATGGTGATAACTAGAAAGAGTATCTTGTAAAAGACATTTGTGTGTAATTATAAACAGTTGTTTACTATAACTACAACTACGATCACAGCTCAAGAGACGTAGATGTTGATGTAAATATATTGTTATTGTAAATATATTGTTTAAGTAGTTTGTGAAACTATAATATATTGTAAATTTTTTGAAAAAGTATAAATAGACTCGTTGTTTATTTATTTAGTATAGTTTGAGATTTTTTTGAGTAAACACATGATTATCTGTTCTGGAGAGGGTTTAATCAACAGCGCTATAAACAGGTTACCGTTTGAACTGCATATTCCAGGTTATCAGTACTGCGTTCCTGGTACAAAATTGAATGAGCGCTTAGCAAGAGGTGATCCTGGAATAAACGAATTGAATAAATTGTGTAAAGACCACGACATTGCATACTCCAAGTACCCCGACGATCTTCCAGCCAGATACCGAGCAGATAAAATTTTAGAAGAAGAGGCCTGGGGGAGAGTTAAGTCTAAAAACGCAAAGTTTGGGGAAAAAGCCGCAGCTTGGTTTGTGACAAACGCTATGAAAGCGAAGAGAAAAATGGGTATGGACTTAAAGAAGAAAATAAGTTTCAAAGGTGGATTTTTGAAGAAAATACGATCCGCAATAGACCGAGTTGGTTCCGACAACTTGAAAAAGCTGTTAGACGTTGGTATTCTAATTGGTAAAAAAATCATAAAAGGAGCCGGTGGGAGAAGCAAAATTAGAGTCCCACGTATTATACCCGTTCCACAGAAAGGAGGTTTTCTGCCATTGATTCCGATATTCGCTGGACTAAGTGCCCTAGGGGCACTAACCGGCTGTGCTGCGGGGATAGCTAAAGCAGTAAATGATGTCAAGACAGCTTAAGGAGAGCGAACGACACAACAGATCTATGGAAGTCATTGCCGTTGGAAAAAAAGGAAATGGAATGTTTCTAAAACCATACAAAAAAGGCACAGCATTATTCTTGAAACCGTACAAACAGGGGCGTGGCATTTGTAAAAAAGTATCAAAAAACTAAGCAAGTTACCTCGAAGAGCTCTTACCGATGTAGTTATAAGGAAACACGCATCTAACATTCCTCATTTTCGCAACGTCTTTTCTAGAGATCAGTTACAGAAGATTAGACCGCATGTCAACGAATCGGGTGTGATTAATTTGGATACCACCAAAGGTTCGGGCACACATTGGGTGGGGTACCGAAAACGCGGAAATAGTGTGTATTACTACGATTCGTTTGGAGACTTGAGACCGCCGGAAGAAGTAAAGAGATATTTTCGAGGTTGTAAAATTTACTACAACAGTGTACCGGAGCAGACTTACAACACATACAATTGTGGACATTTAGTGTTAAAGTTTCTTAGTGACAATGGCTAAAACAGTGAGCGTGTTTGGGTATGGTAATGTCATATCGACAGGATCCATTTACCCACCAATTAAATTGAAACAGGACGGTGAATATGCTTTGGGTCTAGTGGGACTGTACACTTGTAACACTGTGCAAAACATACATCCAGGAAACAATAACTTATACTTTAACAATTCAGAGCATCGCAGAATAACCATTGAACCTGGATCATACGAACTAGAAGAAATAAATGCATATATACAGGACGTCTTCAAAAAAATGGTTCAGTCAGAAGCCGGACATCAACGAGAACATTGAAAAATATTTTAAACTGAGTGCCAACAATAATACATTAAAGTGTTCTATACGAAGTAGTATACCGATTGATTTTGGTGCAAAGCGTAAAAACAATATTGGAAACATCTTGGGGTTTACCAATCGCAAATTGGCTGCAGATACCGTACATATCGCTAATCAGCAAGTGAACATAATATCGGTATCACATTTTTGTGGAAACCAATATCACCAGCGGATCGTTCAGAAACAATTTTCTTACCCACAGCATATTCGAATTCAGTCTATCTGTACCACCCGGGTATAATCTGGAAGAGGAACCTAACCACGTCATATATTATCCGCTGAGCGTGACAGAAATTGATAATATTACAATCAGACTAGTCGATCATTTGGGTGAATTGGTAAACTTTTCACCTGAAACATTACACCTTGTTACGTGCCAATCAAATTGGCACTAAACATTGTTTTTAGGTTAATTTTGATGTACGGAAGTTTCGCGCCATAATTTCAAAAGACGCGGTGCGCGGGAATTTTAAATAGACTAGGCGTGTACTTCCGTTACGTCATAGTACATTTGCGCAGATCGTGCGACTCTAGAGGGGTAGATGAATAACTTCGCGCCGATGGGTAAAAGACAAAAGAGTGGGGAAAAGTGGGGTGAGTTTTGGGTTAGACGCTTCAACGTGGCTTTTTGCTCTGACCTTCGTGAAGAGCGGTTTTGTTCAGGTATCGTATCGTGCCTTTATCTTTATCTATGTAGATTTCCTTGCCTTGCTTATCTGTTTGTCGCCCTTTATACCTTTTTCCATGTTCATTCCCTACATAGGTAGGAGACAATTTGAAGCCATAGGCAAACCGGACTCCACGACCCGAGACGAGGCTGATGTCCATGCTCCGCTAGCAGCTCCGGAGGAATCACCATCTTTAATCCCTCCGGGATGGAGCCCTGATGGACTTCAATAGAGGCCTACCGTAGCGCAATTTCGTGCGAATGCAGGATTTCTGATGTAAGTAATCCATTACCTAATTTGTTTGCTTTTATCATTGTTTTAAAACTATGTAATTTTCCGGTTATGGCGCAATATAATTTATGCATTGGTGACGCCATTGGTAGATGACCGCGCCCCGAATCTGTATAAGGTTCGCGCTTCCATCCGCCAGAGGCGTAGGCGGCTCTTTATTTCGCGCTTGCGCGATGTATTTATGAACTCTTAAACTGTATTACCGACTTCGTAAACGGTTTTATCGACTTTTAACTGTATTACCGACTTTTAAGAACTATCACCATATAAATCGTAAGAACTTGTGTGAGACTGGAAATAAAAAGTAGTTGAAAATGCCTATCGATTTTGTATATAAAGCACGCTACAACACCCCCAGACGATTAGAAGTGAATACGACGTCAAAGCGTCAAGTTGCCGAGAGACTTACAGCAGAAGAAATACGTTTCTTAAAATCTTTGGGGTTAGAAGTTATAAATGATGGGAGGCAGAAGTAAACGCAGCTTAGATCTCCACGGTGATGACCACGTTAAACTTGGAAGGCTTAAATATGAGGACGTGCCCAAATTGGATGTGTTTGGAGGCTATAAATTAGACGAGACCATAATAAAGGAAGATTATTATACATATCTTCCCTTTACATTGAATGCAGAAAACAACAATCGAATTTCAATTGAAATCCAGAGCAGTGATAACATCACATATCCCCATGAAAGTTTCATATTTTTAAGGGGTACCTATAAACCTACGGAAACATTAAGAGAAGCGTCAACAACAGGAGACCCGATTAGAGCAGCAGAACCAGACCCTAAAGCTTACGAATTTACTAGAAATGCGCCATATTTTCTGTTTGAGGAAATTCAATACAAATTGGGTAATAATCAAATAATAGATGTCTGTCGAATCCCTGGAATTACAAGAACTATTAAAGGTTTAGTATCCATGGAAGAATCAGAAACAAAATCTATTACACATACCGGGTGGAAGCCCGATACCATATTCCAAGATGGACGGTTTAGTTGTGCTATACCGCTAAAAACCATTTTTGGGTTTTTTGAAGATTACAAGAAAACTATCGTCAACATGCCTCAAGAGCTGATTTTAATCAGATCCAAGTCGGACGTAAATTGCTACAAGTCGATTGGAAATACAGTAACGTTCAAAATACAACGTATTTCATGGTAGATTCCGCATATAACATTAAGTGACTTTGCCAAGGTATCGCTGCTTTCGGAAATGCAAAATCAATCATCTATAATGGTCGCATTCAGAAAATGGGAACTACACGAATTACCGTCTCTAACACAATCAAAGTCGCAAGTATGGAGAATTAAAGTATCGAACGAAACAGACAAGGCTCGGTGGATATTACTGGCGCTGCAAAATGGGAAGTACGACAGGAAAGAAGAAAATGCTACAAGCTTTACGAATGCCAATATAACCAATGTCAAAGTGTTTTTAAACTCTCACATGTTCCCTCAAGGTCGATTAAATTTGGATTTCGAGCAGAATGACTACTTGTCAGCGTACCTGTCTTATGCATCTTTTATGGAAAAATACTATCCGAACAAATCGTCAAATAAATGTTTAATGGACTACAACAGGTTTAAGTACTCACCCGTCTTTGTAATCGATTGCCTTCATCAATTTGAAAGCATCAAGGATGCAACGGTTGATGTAAGAATGGAATTAGAAGCTTCAAGAAATTTTGAACCGTCGATGAAGGCTTATGCATTAATTATACATGACTCTATGTTTGAATATAATCCGTTTACGGAAATTGTTAATAGATTTATTCACAATTAAATATTTTGTATATATTTTTAATAAAATTGTATAAAATCTATGTTGTTTTAATATTAATAAGATTTTTTTTTGGTGATCCAAGATAGTTTCTCACGTACTCCGGTGTACACCTAAGCACGCCTGTGCCCATGCGCACCCCCCTACCCATGCGCACCCCCCTACCCATGCGCACCCCTGCGCGTGCACACCCTGCCCATGCGCGCCCCTGCGCGTGCACACCCCTGCCCATGCTGGATATAAGGGAATATTATTTTCAATTTGAATCAGTTTAAACTTATATTTGAAAGATGTACGTCAAGGAATCTTTAGAGAAAGCAGTTAGTGAAATACAAAAGGGTATAAGTGTTAACTCTGCAAGTAGGTTATATGGTATACCCAGAAGAACGTTAAGCAGACATTTGGTTCTCCGTAAACCTCAAAAGAAGAATGGTGCTCCTAGACGGAAAAATGTGAGACACGGGTGATGCTATACAAGAAGTTAAAATACCTTCACAGAATTATGATAACTTTGCTATTGCTAGTGCGAGAGAGGATGGTAAGCATGGCCCATTGTTCCCGTCTACCATACGAGCTATATTCGCGGGACCATCGAGTTGTGAGAAGACCAACGCTTTAATATCTCTGATCCTGCACGAGAACGGTCTTAGATTCCAAAATGTCTATGTATTTTCGAAAAGTTTATATCAGCCGAAATACGAATTGTTAAGAAACGTTTTTACACCATTAAAAGAAGAAATTGGGTACCATGAGTTTGAAAATTACGATGATTTGATCGAACCGGGAGATACCAAAGAAGATTCAATTATGGTTTTCGATGATATACCTGCAAACGAGCAAAGTAAAATCACTCAATTTTTCTCGTTCGGCCGACATAAAGCAATAGATTCGTTCTATCTATGTCAAACTTACGCTAGCGCCTTAAAACATAGACTCAGAGATAACGCCAATGTGATCGCATTATGGAAACAGGATGAAACCAATCTCAGACATATCTTTTCGGATCATATAAGCGGTGACATGACATATCCAAAATTTAAAGAAATGTGTTTACAGTGTTGGGGTGACTCAAAACATAATTTTATAACTGTTGTGAAAGATTTTGATTTGGATAAGGGGCGGTATCGGAAGAATTTCGACGAGTATATAAATATTTGACATTATTCAAAAAAACAGTTAGTTCCCATCCAAAGTTTCATGATGACGGACGTTAACAATTTTATTGCGAATAAACGCAGTCTTCATCTTATGCAGGATGCTGTACGAAAAAAGTTTGTAGCGTAAAAAGGGGGAGACGCTACATCACAGCAAAAATTCAAAGAGGCGCACAAACAATTGATTGATCCCTTGCAAATAACCGCTTCCCAGTTGTAATCGATCACCGAATAAATTCCCATACCTACAACAAAGGTTAAAGTTGAAAACATGGACGTACCTATAAAGAAAATTAAACAACTCGTTCCAGAAGAACCGTTCCATCTTTACTATGCGGATGTGTTAGCTAGAGACGAAGACGAAAATATTGACAAATCAATTTATGGAGTAAAGTATAATGTGGAAACTGATACATGGAGTTTGTGGAAAAGTGTATTGGTAATTAACCAGGAAAACAGCGACATAACATTAAATAATGTGATATACCCGGGTACGAGAGGTTTATACAATCTGCTAACCTTTAAAGACATCAGCCCCGAGGAAGGCGATTTCAATTTGCATGAAGATTTACCGAATTACTTGGAGATGATCAAATCAGCATCGATTTTGAGAAGAATGTTTAACCCATTTGCGGTGCACGATTTAAGCGGATTCCCAACAAATAACAAAAAGTTTAACAAATATGTGCAAAAATATCTCGCATAATTTCGGAGGAATCCCGAAAGAAAACAGCCAAAGAGAAGAAAACAGTTTAAGGGAGCGGGTTTAGGCTTTTCTAACCGGTTTTACAAAAGTTTAAATTCAAAGCCGGTGCAATATGTCTACTGGAATAATGTACATGAACTTGTAGATCGGCTGAGATTGTTGAACGCATCCAACCGAGCTGGAAATACAAGCGAGGAAAACATTAACGAGATGGTATCCATAATAGAAGAGTTGAGAGAAGAAGGTATAATACAGTGATTTCTGTAAATAATTACACAGTTTTAAAATGCCTATCGACCGCTTCGGACGTTCAGAGCGTAAAGATGCTGATATTCGACGTGGTCCTCCAGGTCGAGGATTTGTGCTAACGTTGGATGGTGATGGGTACGATATGCAGCAAAGAAGGTTAGTGAATTCATCAGACCCGAAAGAAGATAGTGATTGTGTTAATCAGAGAAGCACTATAGTATTCAAGTCTGGAGAAGAAACAATTAGTTTTCGTAAAAGAAGGTTAGTTGATGTAATGGATCCTAAAGACGATAGTGATTGTGTTAATAAGAAATCTGTAATCAAGCTCGTGAATCAAGCTCGTGAATCAAGCCTTTTCATACGGTCTAAAAAGTTCTGATGATATACAGCGTAAAGATAAAGCCTTCAATGCGAGAAACCAGCGTATCGCAATGCTTGCTCAACCAGTTGAGCCATCTGATGCAGTTAATAAACAATACGTAAATGAAAAATTGGATAAGCTTGTATCTGACTTTAAAACGTTTATACAGTTTTTTATTAATTTGACTGCAACTTCTGAGACAAATGAGAAGGAGCTCGGTCTTGCAATATCATCGATTTACGAGGCGTCACCAGCAGCTATAAAAAACAAATACTACAAACCAAAGCTTCAGTTTATGTCAAAGGTGCAATTGGATAAAGCTAACCCTATTAGTTTAGCTGCAGTGTTAAGCAAAAATGAGTAAAGAAATCATCGTTAAGGAATTATTTAAACCTGCAAGAAAAAATTTTCAGCGTCGTCATACAAATCTGAAACATGTGAAACGTGATCTTATCCAATCGGACTTGTGCGAAATGCAGCCTTACTCGCGTGTGAACAATGGGTACAGATATATTATAATAGCAGTGGACTGTTTCACAAAATATGCTTTAGCTGAACCTTTAAAAAATAAAACTGGATCAGAAGTTACAAATGCTGTGAAAAAAATATTGGACAAAATGTTGCAAGGAGAAAATAACGTAAAAATTAATCTACAAACGAATTTTGGGAAAGAGTACTACAACCGCTGGTTTAAAAATCTTATGCAAAAATATAAGATAAACCATTACTCCACGTATTCCGCAATCAAAGCTAGTATGGTCGAACGATTGATCAGAACAATCAAAAACAAATTGTACAGAAGATTTTACTTGCAAGGCAGTAATTAATGGGTGAATATTTTGCCTAAGGTTATAGAAGAATACAATAATACACCGCATCGGGCTATTAACATGACGCCTATGGAGGCAGAAGAACATCCGGAAAGAATAAAACTTTACACCGCTAACAGCGTTTCCAAAGGTGGCAAGAAGTTGTATAAGGTTGGAGACATTGTGCGTATATCAAAATATAAAGCAGTTTTCGATCGAGGATTTCATCCAAACTGGAGTACAGAACTATTTAAAATTGTTAAAGTACAACAAACGAGACCGACAACCTTTCTGCTACAAGATTTGGAAGGTCGGCCAATTCTAGGTGCTTTTTACGACGATGAAATTCAGCTCACAGCAGCACCCGACACGTACTTAGTGGAAAAAGTTTTACGGAAACGGAAGCACGGGCGCGAATTATTAGTGTCGTGGTTGGGGGATGGTAAAAGTTGGATTAAGAAAACAGACTTGCTTTAGTATCATCCAGATAATTACCTGGATGAAAAAATCATAAAAGGAGGGAGTAAAGTCCCTTAACTGGATATATAGGAGAGATTTGCTTAGAACCCCATTCCCATCTGTGATTTGAAGCAGGAGGCATGTGTTTCATAATCGATTTACAAGGATATCAATACAAAACTAGTGATTTCTATTGCAAGGAGATTGCCATTTTGGTTGTAGCGAATAATGTAATATGGCATGAGATACTGGACATGGCTGTGGAGTATAACACCCTAAGCGATGATTTCAAAAAGCAAGTTCGGTGGTTAAAGCAAAGAATCCATGGGCTTAGCTGGGGTGGACAGTCCACAAGTGGATATACAAATGTAGGCGATTTGCTGAAAGAAGTCATACCACCCAATGCTACTATCTATGTTAAAGGTGAACAGAAAAGGCAGTTACTATCAAAATATTTATCAAACAACATTTTAAACATGTAAAGTGTATTCTCACTTCCAAGACTCAAAGAATTAAGAAGATTCGGTGATAGGTACAATCACTGTTTAAACCATTGTTTGAATAACTTAAGCTGTTCTAAAGAAAATGTATTGCTATTGAGGTCTTTTGTTAATGTATTTCATTTTTAATAAAATATTTTGTGAGAATTGTTTTTTATTTATCTTAGCTAAAAGAATACCTTTAAAATTTGAAAAAAATATATATGTAAAACAGCGCATTACTTTGGAAAAATTAATGTTTTAAAATACAAATAAGAACCAATAGCAGAATACATAATAATTAGTGTTTGCAAATAAATTCAGTTCTACGTTAATAATATTTTAATAATACTTACCCTTAAACCTTCAAAAACTTTCACAAAAATAACTACACGAAACGACGGTTTAAAATTTCAACGGGCTTTACACAAAAGCCTGCGAAACTAATAGAATTTTTTCTAATTACACCGCGTTATATACGTTTTGAAAACGGTTAATTATATTACTAAATGACGTTTGTATTTTCCCTAAATACGTGCTGGTTACCTTGTGTTATTAGTAATCTACAAGCAATTATATTTTGATTTCAATGTACGTCATTGAAACATATTCTCAAACATAATTAATAGAAAGTACAAGAAAAGAAATTATATACAGCTTTCACATGTGATTCACATGATCGTTAAGAATCTAGAATATTTGCTGGATTACAAATAATTACAAATGAATTAATGCTACATTGGAAGTTTCCGGAATTTGCATTATAATGCTTCTACAGCGTGACGTAAGGTAATTTAGGTAATTGGTGTAGGATATCAATATGTAATAAGACCCATTTACTTTCACTCTAATATTGTTTTATGATTATTATTGAACAGTACTTAATGCGGTTTATTACATTTTGATAATTCTGAAATTTAGGTAGTTGATGTCATACACAAAATTTCTATTTATTAGAATCTAAATCGGTACTATGAATTCACTAATTAACATGGTTGGTATCTAGCGAAAGTTGTAGCACGCATTTTAAATTACGAATGTATTCTTCTTTTCATTACACAACCGAGTTCATTACATTTTTAAAACTTGAGTCATGCATAATCAGGAATTTTATTTTCATTGTCAAGATGCTGCAATACGCCTTACGAACTGCGTTTAATATGAAAACAATACAGCAGCGACCTTGGGTCTTTTTATATGACCTTAATAAATACTTGTTTGAAATGAATGTCAATCGCTTTAAGTGAAAAAAATCAGTTAGACAAACCGCTCATTTGGCGCTTTGTGAGTTTATTCACACAGATATATAAAAATATTATAACACCGTACAGTTAGCAATCTCCTCTGATTTAATAAATTTTTCAGTTAAATGTGAAATATTTATGTGGTCAATTCAAACCTTTTCTGCGTTGCCCTAAGCGAATAAAAAATAAACGTAGTAATAATTAACTCATGTCTTAATCAACTAATGCAGTAATATTGAATACTTTTTAGATTATTGGGCCAAATTATTTACTTTTCAGTAAAACTGAAAAAATTGACTTTTATATATATTTATATATATATATTTATATATATTTATATATATTTATATATATTTATATATATTTATATATATTTATATATATATATTGCTGTGATAATGGGGTTGTTTAAGGGTGTGCTTTATAGTAAAGGTCATTTAGAAATGAGAAATCACCATAGGCAGCAGAAAACTGCATTTATTTAGTAAAAGTATTTAGAAATGGAGACAGTTTGTAAATAGTAAGCAGTCAACACCCTGTATATAAAGTGTAAGTAGTTTTAAGTGACGCAAATAAACATAGGAAGACGTATAGTTAGCGTAGAAACCAGGAACACATGCATTAGGTAAATAGAAAATATTTAATACCCCGTAGATAAAGTTTTAGTGAATTTAGGTAAGGCAAGTAATGATATTTTTCAGTGGAAGCACGTGTATATTTATATGTAAACATAATAAAGTGTAATTAGACACGCATTCAAAAGAGTTCCAAACGATTAGATTAATACGGAGATAGAAATAGAGCTTCAGGAAGCATAATATAAATGCGTACAAATAGTCAACCATTTTTGATAAGAAAGAAGATTAAAAATTGCGTAAATAACTTGCAGATATGAAATAAAGCATATTTTTGGATTTTGCGAAGATTATAAGCGAGCCGTCGTAAATATGCCTCAAGAGCTTATTTTAATTAGATCTAAGAGCGACGTCAATTGTTACAAGAGCAACGAAAACGAGCTAACGAAATTAAATTTATTCCATCATTTGCATAAAAATCCCAGAATTGTGGCTTACTTTCGTCGCTGGGAGCTTCACGGGTTGCCGTCCTTTCCGTCTTTGAAAATTCACGTTTGTCGTATTAAGAATTCGAACGAATTAGAAAAACCTCGATGGATTCTATTTACTCTTCAGCACGGCAAGTATGATAATGCGAAGCAATCGGCAGCCCAGTTCGATCACTGCAATCTGACAAATTGAAAACTATACCTTAATTCTCAAGAATTTCCACTTCAAGATATGAATTCGGACATTGCCAATAACGATTATTCGACCCCGTTCATGCACTATTCGAAAATTTTCCTGAAAACTATTGTGCAGGCGCGAGCAATTTGAGCTACGCTCTGCGTTGTTTGAACGACTATCAGCAGTTTGGCAATTGCCCCGTGTTCGTGATCGATTGCAGTCGTCAAGAAGAATCTATTAAAAATTCGGCCATTGATATACGTCTCGAAATCGAATCCAGCAACATTTTCGATCAAACCACTAAAGCATACTGCTTAATTTTGCACGACTCTATACTCGAATACGATCCATTTACGGAAATCGTTTCGCGTCATATTACCGAATAATAGACATGAAGGTTATTAAACAGAAACAATCTCTACCGGTTGCAAATATAGATCTAACGATCGAACAGGATGATCCTTATTCCTATTTTGGAACGCGCAAAAAGCACGGAGAACTCTTACTGGCCAGCATAAGATGCATCGTATGCGAACCTTCTGCGTGCGGTAAAACAAACCTGATTTTGAGTTTGTTACTGGCACCCAACGGATTGGAATTTGAAAACGTTTACATTTACTCCAAGTCGCTATTTCAGCCCAAATACGATTTTTTGAGTCGAGTTTTGAAACCGCCCAAGGGACTAGGATATTATGAATTTAGCGAAAATTCCGAAATAATTTCACCGCAAGATGCTAAGAGTAATTCGATTTTCATTTTCGACGACATTCAATGTCACTTTATACGAATATAGACGCATTTTACCTCAGCCAATCGTATGCGAGAATACCGAAGCATCTTATTCGCGACAATACAAATTTAATTATAATTTTTTCGCAAGACGAAATGAACTTAAGACATATCTATTCGGAGCACATTAATACCGACATGAGCTTCGAAGATTTCAAAAAGATGTGCCGTCTAGCGTGGGGAAAAAAGACGGTGATGGCGATAAAGTCGGATACGGATTCTTAGTGGTAGACAAAGAAAAAACCATAAACGAGAGCCTCTACCGTAAAGGATTCGATCATTACATATGTATTTAAAATCATGACGTTTGAGCGAACTTTCATCAACGCAATGTCTGCAGCTGCGATGAGACGACGACGTCACTCTACGAATTTAAATCGAGCCGTAGTGCAGGCCACTAAGACAATAAGAAAAAAGTTTTTAGCTTTTAAACGAGATCAAAATCGAGCTCAAATAAAATACGGAATGAAGCATGCGCAATTACTAGAACCGTGAAAATCGCTATCAAAATCCTCTGCAAGTAAAAATCCTAATTATATTCGACGTCAGTATGCGGAGCACGAATCTGAAAATGTAGACGAGGGTTCAGATGTCTTACTTAAAAAGTATGCCGACATCCTGTCCAAAAGCGAGGATCCCAATATAGACAATACCGGAATCGGCATTCAATACGACGACCTTTCGAATAAATGGTCTATGGGCAATTCAGAGTTATCTATTGCAGACGACGGACCTACGATTAATATTAGAAATAAAAAATCTCCTCTTACGGAGGGCTTACTTCGATTGTTAACTTATAAGAAAATCCCTTCGAATAAGAAAACGCCTGCTGGCAATCCTTCCGAGCTAGATGTAAAAATTACATCGATATTTTGAAGAAAACCAATGCATATAATAAACTGTTTCGCAAGGATCTGCCTAAAACACCCAAATATAAAAATTATATCGCTCCGAATTTAACACCGTCGCCCGTGGCGACTACAATATCTACGCCTCCTCCCTCGCCGCAGCATGCTTCATCGTCGCCGCCGCCGTTGTCGTTCTCGACGTTGTTATCGTCAAGAGGGGTGAATACAGCATCGGCGACTCCTACGATCCCCATGCAATTACGATCCAAAATAACAAAGAAAAAGAAAGGTTTCGGTATGGCTAATTTATCGAAAATAAGACAACCATCGAGTAGTATAAGCAGAATTTGGCGATACAAGAAATTCGATGATTCTAATAATAATAAGATAGAATATGTTTATTGGGACTCTCCAGCCGAGCTGGTGAGCCGGCTTCGTTTGTTGTTGGCGGAACGTTCGGCGGGCAACAATAGCTCTCAGAATCAAAACGAATTTCTTTCTATTATATCCGAATTAAAGGAGGCGAAATTAATAGCATAATAAAATATACAAAGAATAGTCTCAGAAATCAAATGGTCGTCGAAAAATTTGGAAGAGCGTATGTTGCTAGTGACTCTCGAGGCTTGAGAATTGTCAACATAGGCGAGGCCGAAGATAAGCACGATGCCGTTTCTAAGTTCTATGTGGATTCGAAAATACAAAATCTTATCGAAGGTGCCGCCATTCACCGTGATAATGTGATCCTTCGAGATGTATTGCAATCGGTTGTTCAAGTGTTGAACGAAGTTATTTTAAACACGAACTTCCTGATTTTTATCCACTTGAAATTAGGCGGGGTCGAAACGTCTGCTGAAGACGATTTACAATTTCACAAAATTAATACCGACGTTATAAGACATCTGCACGTGTTATTGGAGCAAGATAAAGCTTCGCCGTCTAACTCATCCTTATGTCAAACCTTAAAAATGTTTAAGAAATATAATGATAAGGAAATACTAGTGGATGAACTGCACAGAGCAGTTAGAATAAATTTTTCACGTCGAAGAACGATCATCAAATCTTATCACGACTTATTCCAAGCCGATATTGCTGAATTTATTCCATATTCGAAATATAATAAAGCGCATAAGTATATTCTACTCGTGATCGATTGCTATTCGAAATATTTATGGACGAGACCGCTTAAATCCAAGAATGGCTATAAAGTCACATCTGCGATGCGCGAGATTTTAGATGAAATTAAAAGATCGCGACCGCCTTTACAGAAAAATCTGCAAACAGATAATGGTACCGAATCTTATAATGGCCAATTTGCACGGCTGATGAAGTAATATGGCGATATTAATCATTATTCCACATATAGCACGATCAAAGCCGCTATCATAGAACGTACAATCAGAACGATACAAAACAAACTGTATAAAGCTTTTAGTCTGAGAGGCAAATGGAAGTGGATTGATATAATTGATTCGATTGTATCGAAATACAACGATACGACGCATTCCACCACTAAAAGAAAGCCCAAAAATGTGACCGCGAAAACGCTTCTCAAAGTTTACAATAAATGAAAACTGGCGACTAGAGAACCTCGTTATGCTGTGGACGACTTTATACGCATATCAAAATATAGAAGTATTTTTTCTAAGGGCTACAATGCAAACTGGAGCGAGAAAACGTTTAAAATATGCAAAGTGTTTCGAGCAAATCCGACTACTTATTTACTCGTCGACATGCATGGCGATCCAGTATTGGGACAGTTTTATGAAGCTGAGCTGCAGAAAACCAGAGTTCCAAATATTTACCTTATTGAGAAAATACTAAGGCGAAATGAACCAAAATTCTTGTCAAATGGTTGGGCTTCCAAGAGCCTTCCTGGATTCAAAAAGCTGATCTTATATAGATTGTTACATTTAAAAATAAAACATTTGTTTTTTTATATTTTTTGTTATATAAATATGTTATATTTTAAAAATAAAAAATTTGTTCCTTTTTTTTGTTGTTGATTTTTTACTATACATTTACATTTTTTTGTGATCTTGTAAAATAAGAAAGAGACGCTACAACTGCAATACGTTGGCATACAGCGGCACTTAAAATGTATTCTTTTAATTCATTTTATACATAATATAAAAAATTAAAAAAATACAATGCAATTTTTATCTTGTCTTGTTACAATATTTTAATTAATTTTTATAATAAATATAAAAATTACAAAATTCAATAGAGTTTTTCTTGATTAAAATTTCTTGATTACAATATAAGAAAAGAGATACTACAACAGAAATACAATTTTATACGTAATATAAAAATACAAAAATACAATTCATTTCTTTCTCGTTACAAGATTTTAATTAGTTTTTTTATAATAAACATTCAATTCACAAAATAAAACATGGTTTTATTCAAAAGTCCTTTATTAGGTAATGCTCATGAGGCAAAGTATCTATTGCGTTAGATAAAATGTATCTTTTATCATCTTGATGACTTAAAGCAATTGGAATGTTAAGTTTGCAATATACCTTATGCAAATATGATCGTATGCTATTTTGACCTCGCTCTATAACTACTTTATTTCATAATGTATCGAGGTAGTGATCGAAACAGATTTGCTGATCGATAATGTACTTTTTAAACCCTTAGCCTTCTTTATTATCTCACAGCTTTCTATTCTTAAGAGTACATTTTCGATCGAAGGTCTACAAAGTGCGTTAAAATACGTCCTCTAGTTTTGTCTTTTATAAGACCAATGACTTTTTTATTAATTAAATGAATTTTATAGATGTCGTCGGGATCATAAGCGCTCGTATCAAATTTTTCTAGATTCGTCTTTATATACTCTTCATAGAAATCATTGCACGTCACACTATACAAAAGGCTGTCGGTGTCCATGTAGCATAATTCGCAATTATTTGCAAATTTTGCCTTCATGGAATCGTAGTGAAAATTATATAATTCAATTTTTGATAATTCTAAAATGGCCATGCCTATGTAGATAGGTTTGTTGAACTCTATCTCTGTTTTGCTCAATTCAATTGCGACCAGATTTTTATCAAAAATCGTTGCCGAATGGAAATTTGGTTTGGAAATTAAAGATAGAGCTCCATACCGACCGCTCCAATGAGTGACTAACTTTATGATACGTCTTTTCCTAACATTCTCCATTGTTTTACCAAAAATGGAATTGTTTGCAAATTTATACAGATTTTGTGCAAATTCCGTTTTAGCCTCCGTGCGCATTCTTGTATTTAATTCAACAAATGGCTTCAACCAAGGAGACTGACCGAATTCTAAAATGAATGCGTGTCATAACTACGCCCCCAGATAAATAAACCTGAAGATTTCTGTAATGCACAACGTAGTTGCACTTTTTCGTGAGAGTGCACATTAATTTTGAAAATTTTGGATCCTGGAGGCGTGCCCTGCTCTGGACACATCGGCAACTTTTTCTGAGCGTCGTGAATGTCCGTAGGAAATTTCAAGTCGCATTCAATAATATAACCTTTATCGCTCGTAATGCTCACCGTTGTAACATTAAATTTTAATATTTTTTCAGGCGTTAGCCATTTGAAATCCCCGTAAGGTAAATAGCAAGATTCGGCATGACCATAGAGATTATTAATATCTCCGTAAAATAAAAATTTATTCAGCTTGGATAGATCATATGTTTGGGGATAATATTTATTATTGCATTCTGCATATCGTTTTACAACTTGAGTAAGGCCTCCCCGAATGCCTCTTTCGATCATTAAAAACATATCGACGTCGCAAATTAGTTCTAACCTGATTTTAGTATATAATAAGATGCTAGACCACGAGTAGCTCGCCAAAGTCACAAAATTTAAAAATTAAAGGATCTAATTTGTATGTTTAAAGACAATTTTTTCTAAAGTCTTGGAATTTATCGCAAAGTAAAAGAATGTCGCATTTTAAATATGGTTCCACGTAGTCGCCTAAATTTAAAACTGTTCCATACGGTTTGCCCATGAATATATTCCGATTCTTTAATATGTGATTCATTAAGATTGCTATAAAAACATTCTATAGGAGGAAGATTTTCCTCCCTTAATTTCAGAATGTCATCCAAATACTCGTAGGGAAAAATACCCTTGCGCATTAGCAATTTAATGTGATCCGATTTTAGTGAACTAAATTCCTTTTTTAGAACTTTAAAGTCATTGAAAGACAACTCGCATGCTAATTTTTCCAATGACATTGCCATAAAGCGAAAGAAATCTATGAATCTGAACGTCACTTTGCGTCGTTGTACTTTTTAGAAAATGTTATGTATTTTTCATTCTTCAAGGATATTAATTCATGGGGCCTTCGAAAGCGTTAGCAAGCTCTTTAATAATAAAATGAGCGTCATAATTGCTCAAATTATGATAGACTACGGGAATAATTGGAAATAACCTAAAATTTAAATTACAACTGCTATGCGCAACACCTCTTACAGAACCATTCATGTGATCGTGATCGATAACCTTTTCGTTGTCCGGCAAGAAATCCACTTCGCAAATAAAGCACGTTTTTGCTGTCGAGACATCTATAGAGGACGTAGCAGGCTCATTTTTAAAAATTGCGCTACCATAACATATGGGAATATGTTTTAATTGCTGCACAAACCAAGAAATGCGTTCCTGTGTATGAATTGTAATGTGAAAGAGATTCGTCATATCCACAATACGAATAATATTCTATTGAAAACGGAGTATGTTCCTGGTATTTGAAAGTGCGTTCTGATTCGGAAGCTCGATCGGTTTTTTTAATAAAGCATTCTATGTCTGAATAAACCACCATCGGCGCAGGTATTTTATACCTAAAATCTTTAAATTGTAAATATTTGCTTATTTCGGCAGGTAAAATAACACGACACTCGTTAAGTTTTTCGCATACTTGCTCGTGAGCATCGAGACGTTTGCGACCATAAAAATAGGAGAGACATCTATCGCATACGTAAAAGTGGCCCGTATGTTCAGTTAATTGGCCTCTCACAAGAGAGGCTAAATTTTTATAAGACAATAATGATATCTTAACGTCCCGTTTATAATCTTTAATATTCTTTTTCAATTCTTCCAAAGTTTTTCCAACTTTATCGGCCTCGTCGTCGTTGCCGTCGGCGTCGCTGACGTCTTCGCTGTCGTCAGAATTAAATTTTGATGCCTCATCGACACAGATTAACGTGTTTATCTCGTTTTTGACTGGTTAATTGTACCGGCGTTACGATGTATCGAGCGCGTTTTAAAATAAGAGCAAAAACATTTACAGAAATATTATTCTGCTTTTCGAATTTCGATATATCTGATATAGGCATGGGGTTGACCAAATTTCTCATATTAAAAATTTCTGCAAAATGCGGATATGAAGTTGTGCGACTAGCATGTTTACCTGCTGCAGGCTTAATTATTCCAGCTAAAACGCTCCAATAAAAGCAGGAATAGTCATTGTTTTTTATATTTAAACAGGCCTTTTTGTTTTGAATTGCGATAGGAAGCGGCATGAAACAGCTCCCGTGAAACATATCATAGCATTTATTAATATTGACGTTTAGAAATAATATTTCGCATAGCGTGAATCCTGAACCGTGTGTTGCGTCATTCTCTATTTTATCCAATAAGCGTGTTGCAACATTACATGCAAAGCACTCGTTGAAATTCTGTAAATTGCCGAAACAAATTAAAGAGTTGGGCGTTGAAAAATACCTGGTTTGAAACTCATTTTCGTTACGCGCGACGGAAAATTTGAAAAAATCGCACGCTAACACGACATTAAATTTAAGGTTTACCGAGTGATTTTTAAAAATCCTATACAATTTGGATAAAATTAGTTTTTTACAATCTTCGATAAATAAATTAAGATCTTTATGTGCAACATTAATAATTTGAGCTGTTTGAATTCTCGATTTAAACGCAGACATGATTGGCTTCCAAACCAATTCAGGATGTTGCGGCGCGAAATACAGGTTGGGCCGAGCTATTTAGTTTTTTAAAAAGATTTATTATGCAGTCGCAAAATCTTATTACACAATATCTAAACACTGCATTAAGTTTATTTAAAACTATTACTTAAAACTATTGTACTCCGGCAGAGAAGCAATGTTAAAGCTTCAGCTGCTGGAACAAGTCTGTCTCTCTAAGTTTAATTTCTGTTCCCTTTTTGGGTTTTCTCCCTACTCAACAATTAACATTTTAACCTATTCCATTAATCATTAGATTACTTAAAACTATACATATTTTATTACTAAGAGTTAGTGGTCGTTTACAGTATCCGGCCATGTACTTTAATCACTATTGGAAATATTAATTATTTCCAGTCTAGACAGAAAGTCGGAAAACGTTCAGTAAGAGTCCTGAGAAATTACCAGAGTATCGCAGTCACACATAAATTACATGAAATTATTGATATTGGTGTCAAAAGCTAAATACATAAAGTGTACAAAAACAATCTTAATAATAATGGTTTCTCTAATAAATCTAGAATTAAAATGACAGCTTTACTTCGTTTCAGTTTAAATATCAACTTATACTAATTTATGCTTTCCTAGCATTTTAGAACACTTAATATAATTTAACAGCATCTCTACAAGGTGCTTGCAAAGCAACTTTACAAATATTATTTTATTCGCACTATATATTGCGAATCTGTAACTCGCGCCTGAGAACACATCCATTGTTTAGGAACATTCTGCAGCAGTAGTTTTTTAAATAGATTTTTAAATAGCATTATATCTTTTCATATAGCATAGAAGATTTTCGAATAGGTTCAGATAACTAACCGAGAGCGAAGAAGTTTGTTTTCCCGTTTGTTAAAATTGATTCAATGTCGCGAATGTGTGCTTTTAATATTCGCACCCAATTACGAAATACTTTAGTTTTACATTTCATTAAAATTGCGTGCACTTTTCGATACAGCTGTAGCATTTGATTACAACACATTGAAACGCCCACGTCCGCTTCGATTTTTCTGTTAGTTAACATTTTCGTATTTCAATGCCAACTTTCTGTATTTTGATCCGTACAATTTCACTAATACGTTTGGTGTATCATCTTTGGGAGATGAATCGCACGACCATAAAATGGATTCTAATTCGGCATGCAATTCCCGTTTTGCTCTAACAACTTGGATGCGTTTAAAAATTTTATACAGAAGAACAATTCAATAGCATATTTTTCTGAATCTGTAATGTTTAGATGATTTTATAGAAAAGATATCTGTCCTAATACATTTACTATAGTCAAATAAATTGCTCCAATGATGCAAGCGCATGCTTTGGTTTTTACAAATCAGCAAAGAATTAATAAATTGAGTTGAAAACACGAATTCTCTATTCTTTAAGTCCACGTATAGACAATCGATTCTTAGACCTGCATAAAAGAAAATGTCACTTTCACATTTATACTGAAAACTAAAAACGGTTCTTAATGGTGATACGGCAGATTGATCTGTAAATCTAAATGACCTAATACCGACTGAGATGCTTTCGCTAATATTATAGAATACTTTTCGGTCGTAATTACATAACTCAGACCTTTTCTTTCATACGCTCCACGTCGGTGAAGGAAAACGCTATTATGGTAGAATCCGAATATTTTAAAGACGTTAAATAGTCGTTCAAATTAAACTGAGTGCAAAATAGAAAAAGGGCTCGATTCCCAATCAAAAACCCGCACCTATATTTAAATTCTTTTAAATCTCCAGGCAATTCCTTGCATGCGATCCTATACAAATTATGCGGATAACCCGCAATTAGCATATCACGATTGTAGAAAGTTGCTGATCTAATTTTATATATTATATTACATTTATATTCAATACTCATAACTTTAAAAAGTCAAGATGGAGAAATACTAAAATTATAAAAATTAATTACCATGTATAGGTATGCTACTGTAAGATTCTAGTGTGATGACGATGTGGATGGCTTTTGGTCTTGGTCTTGATGTTCCTTGGGATCCGTGAGGGCTGATGGATTCTTTTTTTCGCCCATGCATCTGAAGGCAATAGTTGCCGCAGGATTAGGTTTACCTTTATAATAAACGATTTTCATATTAGTTTTTAAATAAAAATTAAATAAATTAAATACTAACCAACTTCGAATGCTCCTAGGTAGTGCAAGCAAAGGCACTCCTGTTTGTTCAGATCCTCAATATCTTTGTAGCTAATTGCGTCCACGATTCTCTGCGGAAGGAATACAACGCATTCCTCCAATTCGACGAGAATAAGTCGAGAATTTTTTTTCGACTGTAGAGACTCAATGTTGATCACCTTATAAGGGCGCTGTAATTCGAGATCCTTTACTCTTACAGTTTTTTTCTTCTCGATTCTGCTTACTGAATTTATCCTTTTAATTAAGTCCATGTTATTTCTAATTACAAATAAATATAATATATATATATATATATATATATATATATATATTACTCATATTTAGATCAGGGTAGAAAATTAATTAATTACATCAAATAATTTTAATCACCGTGTATAAGGAATTTTATTAGATAATACGCTTTATTAAAAAAAAAACGTGGAGCATAAAAATTCATTCGTTTCATTAAAAATAAGAGATTTAAATTATTTACAAGACGCTTTATATAAAAAGAAGCAGTATTACAATGCTCTACGTGTAATTTAATTATTCCGAGTAAAGAAACAAATGGAAATTACGTGCAAAATTTATATTAATTGATTCAAGTTTGGGTAACAAGTATTAAAATGTACAGATAATAATTGAATATTTAATTAGGGTTCACTAAAAATTAAAGGGTATTATTTTAATTGGAGTTAATTGAACCGTTAGGAACATATAATACGCATAAAAGCTTGTAAAAACCCAATAATATTCAAATCGTAGAAGTGTTAGTTAGAAGTAGGACGATTGAACACCTGCGTATTTTTAAAAGGCTCGTTCTGCGTAAATTTTGCAGATAACAAATGGCTACAGAGAATCTTGGAGAAACCGTCGCTTAATATTCACGGGAAGACTAGATACGGGGTTATTTAACCCAGATAAGAATACACGTGGACTGAAATAATCGATAATAAAGAATATCAATTTGCACCAATAAGAACAGGTTAGAAAAGGAAAGAGAAAATGCGTCAAGCAAAGACACTAATAATTAAAGGCGGGATTTGAGCAACGTCACGAGGGTCACGATTGGTTGAAAATAAGATGCAAATATCAGAGGTAGAAACAACGATTTCTGTATAAAATTTAATTAGGTATTCTCAGACGTTGCGTGCCGTGTGGAAATTTTCTGAGATTTTCAACTGGCGCGCGTGCAAATTTTGTAGAACCGACGCACGGGCGGTCGAGATGGGAATATAGAATGCGAAATTCTAAGAATTGTCCGTTTTGGGGACAAAAGCGGCGCACGGGCGAGCTATTATATATACCAGTGTCAATATGAGTTTCGCTCTCTTAGATTTTGACTATTCGATGCTTTAAAAAGTGCTCTTAGATTTTCGACTTTGATTTAAACAGTTTGTTCGTCTATTTTGGTGATTATTAAATACTTTAAAACAGTTTGCCCTTTACGTGCTACGATACAAGGTAATAAAATTTAGTTATATGTGCGAGTATTACTGTACCAACTATCAAAATTGTAACGATAAATGAATAAACAAAAGTAGGCAGTTTTGGCATATAGCGTGAAAGAAGTATGAATTTTTTTGCTATTTTTCCGGGGTGTTAACAATCAAATGTTATTAGTAATCGTGAGTGGACCCATAAAGCAAGTTTAGATATACATAGATACGTTCCTGAAAAGCCCTGAAACAAGTTTAGATGAATGGTGGTGTTGAGAAAATGTTTAAAAGCGACCAGTAATCCGAGGATGTAAACATAACCCAGTTGGAATGGTGAAATTAGCAAGGACGATGTACATTGAAGCCACTAGTGCAGTAACCTTCAGGTAACTTATGCTTTGTTGTTCGATTTTTGATTTGTTGGTGTGTGTTAAATAACTTTATAATTGATTTACTTAAAATGGACAGTAGTGAAATTGTACAAACAACAAAATTTTAATTTTAAGGTGAAATTTTCTTGTTTAGGTAGAAAGGAGTATTTAGTATTTATGTTCTTGATTATGATGAAAATTTGGGTATGTCTTTGAGCTCAATTAGACGAACCTGGTTAATTAACGTAAAGGGGTGGTAGATGCTCCCTTTATACTCAGACTCAGGTCTGCTAATATTGTTAAATTAATTAGTATGCATCCTACAAGGACTTTAATTCTGGATGCAAATTTAAAATGATGACAAATTTGATTTTGAAATTTTATGATACTGAAATTTATGCTGAAATTTAATTTTGGAAAATTTAATGTATTATAAATATTGATGTAAATATAGTTAACGTTGATGTTTGTGGTAGGAATGTATTTGTTTTTTTTTATGAATGAGGATGAAAGTTTTAACTAGGTGAGCAGCCGAGGCGGAAAGAGTAAAGAGGCGAGTATCCGAAGAGAATCACAGCATACATGACGCCCAATCTGTGGGGCTCTAATGTTTTTTTTTTGAAAGGGCCAGTTCCCGTGACCAAAGGTGTCAGCAAAGGTTTCACAGCAATATATATATATATATATATATATATATATATAAATATAATTAAATAAATTTAAAAAATATATTTAAAAAATCTTACCTGTTAATGCTGGGTTGCACTATGAAAACCACGTTGATGCTTTCTCTCTAACTTATTTCACAAGATGAAAAAGCCTTACAAGAGATCCTGTATTTATATCAAACTAAAGCCATAAAATTTATTACACATCTGATTAGCTTTCCAGACGCATACACGAGGCCGACATTAAAAATAGCAGTTAATTAGAATTAAATAGCATTGCCCTTGTCTGGCAAAAGATCCCATTAAAATAAACGATCTATTTTAATAGTCGGCTATTGAAATATTTATCATACGGGCCGATCCCTGTTAAATCACATAAAAATTACTAATGTATATTTTATTCAAAGATGTAGTTGAGAAATTTCCCCGACTCTGTATAGATAAGCATAATAAAAATCCATGACTGTAATATTTTGAGGGCCTATGGACCCATATTCGTTAAAAATAATGGATTCCTATATAATTAATGATCCAAACGATGTGACGGAGATTAAAATCTTAAATACGCATTTACATTTAAAGGCTATTAAACTAAAAATACCAATGATCTTTGGAAACCTCGACAGCATCTCACGCTCAGTGCGTAATCTTAAACAACTATCTAACCCAAAACTAGCTATAATTATTCCACATACAATGTTGTAAATTTTTTCAGTTGAAACAAATTAATGAATTCCATAAATATTACATTATCACGCTATTTCTATTCATCGGACGCCTTTGATCTGTATAGTATACTAACAGATATTTTTTAAGCAGACTAAAAATGTATTTCCCATTTCGCCACCAAGTACAGTATTCCTTCACTATAAAATGCACAAATTAATCAGGCCATTAAATTATATTCGTCTGCTCATCTTTGAGTTCTATAATATCTTAACGCGTTCAAAGAAGCTATTTCCTTGAGCATACAATGTTAACTCACAAAAAGCGATTCCGACTTCAAATATTAAAATAATTACCTACACGTGCTTAACCTTTAAACAATTTATATCGATCTCTTAAAATTAAACGATTCTATTACCAATACATCCAGCAGACTTTCGTCGTCGTCTATGCATTGCTTCAGTGTATACGAATTAACGAGGAGACTTTTTTCTTTTCAGCAAAAATACACACGTCCTAAACCATCTCTACTGAACAATTCAATTTTCAATACATACACCTTTATATATTTTCCTAAACTAATTACACGCGCGCACACACACGACGATGACAATATAAAAAAACGCATTCTTAAAACACATTCGCGTAACTTCCGCAGCCGTTACAATATTCACCTTAGACTAAAACAATGCACATACAAACCACACGCATACACGCACATAATAATACATACCTTTATTTTCAAAAAATAAGCAACAACCTGATCAATATTTACACTTTTATTATAAGGGCGTCGCAGCTTCTCCATTACCATACCCTACATGCTTCCACAAATCACTTAGTATCATACCTACCAAATCCAAAACACACACACACACACACCTGCATATACATACGCTTAACACATCCATACTTTTCTTTTCAATAATATACATGCCCTTTACAAGATATTTACACCTTTTTAAAAAGGGCTGTGGCAATTTCTCCATAGCTTACTTACTATGATGTGCGGGATAATCCTAATTCAGCCGAACGTTTGCGCGCCGACAAATCTGGATGACGTCGAACAGAAGCAGAAATTTGCTGTACGTTCTCTTCGCTCCGAGAAGTCCGTGGGCCGCTGGTTTGCTTTACATTTAGTGTTGATCCTGTCTCCTCGAACTTTTTCACTCATTTCTTTATTAAAGGTGCGCTCGGACACTGACTTCGGATGTGTAAATCGTATTCAACGCGAAATAAGCGTCTCACAGTAATGAGTGAACTATTGTTTCAGTAAAACTGTTTCACACAAAAAGCGCGCTGCGGTCCCATGAAGCGATCCATTGCAACTAAATTTCCGAGAAACGAGCTAGCGGCAGGACCCCTCCCCGCGCCCTGCTCTGCACGTGTTTGCATAGGATTCAAGATTTCAATGTTAACGAATTCCTGGCCCGCCCTGTACAATGTTTAAACTCGTGTAGTATATTCAATATGAGAATAATATTCTGACTCATCAATTACTTGAAATAAAGGCATTCTTTCACATCTGCAACACCAATAACTCATGTTCCATATAAGATCCGGTACTATACAAGCATCTTCAAATACCATAAATTTTGTATGTTTAATTACGCCCTTAACACCTTTCATACATTCCTTGCAATACGAATACCTCTCGGTTGACGCTGTGGTAGTATTTAATTTTTCCCAAAAATGTACAACTATACAATTGTATCGCTCTGCAAATTGAGGCATCTGATTTGTGGAAATATATATTAAGCACATGTATTGCTCTTCGGACAAAAGATTTGTAAAATCCCGTTTATGGAGTATGTTCTCTTCAGTCGTTATTACAGTATCCTAAAGATGATCCCATTAAATTTCCTCAAATATGCATTGTTAGTGTGCTAGAAAACTGGAATACATTATTGGACTGATGTTTTTTTAATTAGATCGATTTTAGTTGGATCATTGTGAGGGTTAACCAACTTTTCCAAATACATACTTACCAAAATCATTTTGTAGTAGCAGACTTAAAAAATTTGAGACTAACTTCATTAACATCTGCGCTATTAAACATTTCAATAACCGTTCTTTTTATGTCTTTGTATACTGTTTTTGGAAGCACTGATTTTAACATACCAATATGACTCTGTTTGGTTAATCCAATTTGGGTCAGTATTCGTTTTATGCTAATTGTCAGTAAACTTGGCACGTCAATTTCTTTTTGTTTAATGTTTTGATTTTTTACTAATTGTTCAACGTTCATAGTGTTAACTATAATGGGAAGCAGTTATCAGTAAAACAAATAAAATATTTAGCAAGTTTTTCTTAATTATTGCGTGTTTTAACATTCCAAAAGATGTTTATTTCATCATATTACTATAATGTCCCCACGGTAATTTATCATATGATTGTGGGATTACTGTAAATACATCATGAGCGTAAGAACGGAACGTAGCTTGTTTGTTTCCTTACTTTAAAATCTTTTAAACATGAAACAGTCGTCAACACTTATTTTATTTTTCACTACATTATATTTGATACTTTTGGATTACGTATTTATTTTCCTTCTCATTTGGATTGCATTCTAACTTGTAACTATACATTTTCGAACGCAACCCTGCAAAATTTGTTATTATCGCACCGTTTGTTTCATCTTTCATGAACCCTAAAGCTGTGTTGTTAACCTGAGGTATACTATAGTGGTTATTCACATCATATCCCGATGTGTTAAACTTTGAGAGGTTTGACTTAATAAGGTCGTTGTATACATCGTTACACATTAACTCATAAATAAACGAATCGGTATCGCTATACATGAGTTTACAATTTTTCACCTTCATGGTTGGGAGCATAAAATTGTAGCGAAAATTGTACATGCAAATTTTAGATATATCGAATATGGACATACCGACATAATGGTTTATTAAAGATTAATTAGGTTTTGTTTAGCTTAATAGCCATTAACTCGTCATCAAAAATTGTGTTACTATGAAATATGGGGCTAGCAATTCAATTTTTCGCTCCAAAATGACCCTCCCAATGTTTAACAAGCTTTACAACACCGTGCTTTCAAATATTTTCCATTGTTTTTCCAAATACAGTATTGTTCGTTAATTTGAATAAATTTTTCTCAAACTCATTCTTTGCACGTTTCCGAAGCTCAGTCTTGAAATCAATATAGGACTTCAACCAACAGCTTTGTTTAAATTTTAGAACTCGATGGATTTTTGTTAATTTAAGCCCATTGAGAAACGTCTGTTTAAGATTCATGTAATGAAGAATATACTCAGTTTTATTGAATAAAGTGATCATTAATTTAGTTATTTTTGATCCGGAAGGGATCTGATGTTCTGCACAAAACTGCATATCGCAGTATAAATCGTGTAAATGTTCAGGATACTCCAAATCAATCTCCAAAATATATCCATCTGGATATCATCTGGAATTGAAGTAACATCGAGATTAATGTCAACCCATTTAAAGTCACCGTATGGTAAAGCTTGCGACATTGCCCACGCGTAAAGATTGTTAGCATCCAAATATAGAAGATATTTGGATTGGTTAGATACATCATAATTATGCATGTATCTATTGTTAGCTTCGGAATATCGGTTGCTCACCTGACTGATACCACCTCTAATAGCGTTTTCAATAAACATAATTTTATCGATGTCCATAAGCAACTCTCACTTACATTTTGTATGGTTAAGCATGCAATCCCAAGCATATCCCGGTAAGGTAAAATACCAAGCAGGATCGAGCCCGTATGTGGCAAACGACTTTTCGCGAAATTGTTCAAAAACACACGTTAACAACATTATATCGGTTTTCATATAAAGTAAGGCATACTCCAAAATGTTTTTTATTTGAAATGCATTCCAAACTTTTAGAGCATGGTTATACATATCCTCAGTGACATGTTCACCAGTAAACATGCTATAGAATTTTTTAATTTTAGAAAGTTCAAACTCATTCAGTTTAGACATTCAATCAATGTACTCGTATGGAAATACACCTTTTCTTGTTAATAAGTTCAATTTATTTGAACAGACATTTGAAAATTCTTTCGATAAATATTTGAAATCTGAAGGTTGCAATGTGGCCACTAAACTGTCTAAAGATGAATTTAAAAATCTGAAAGAATCAATGAAACGAAACTTTATCTTAGCATCACCATCATCATCAGCATCTAGATCGTTCAGAGTAAATGAAATGTATTTCTCTTTGTTTATTGGCAATAAACTAATATTACCCTTTTTTGATAATTCTCGTATCATGAAATGGGAATCGTATCCACTCATATTATGAAACACAACCGGTACAACAAAACTATTTCTAAAGTTGAGGTTACAATGTTGGTTTGTAAAACCTCTGAAGTTGCCAGTAGAGTGACAGTGGTGTCTAACGATGATAGCATATAGCATATAGAGCAATGTGTTGCAATATTGTTAACATTTGGTTCAATGTGTTTGAATTTACTTGGACAAATTTTGAAACTTCCACCATTTCGTTTGGGAACCAATCTATACAATCTTCCCTTAAATAATTTTTAGAAAATGACAACGATTTATCATAATCGCATTTTAAGTAATAACCAGCACCAAAAGCTTTATGATGTTGATACTTTAAAGTGCTTGGAATATTTTGATAACTATGATTTTTAACAGGTTTTAAAATAGTCTCAAAATCGGAATATATTATAAAAGGTACTTTTTGCTTATAAACATGATTCTTAAATTCTACATCAAGATACCTAGGATATGAAAATTTACAAATATTTACTTTTTCACAATATTTAGAGTGATCATTTAATTTATCGAAGGTGCTAAAGTAATTCAGGCACCTATCGCAAATAAATTTTTTATGATTGTTTATTTAGTTGGCTGCCAATAAGTCACGATAAACTTTTTATCTGAAAATAGTAGTATTTTATTGCAACATTTTCGAAATCCTGCCTTGGAGCAATATAATCGTTTACGTTGGGAAAATATTGATTTTGAATTATGAGTAAATTTACATGTTTCACAACTTTCTGCACAGTGAACCGTGTTGGCATCACAGTATAGAACGACTTTTCTTTAGTGCAACTTAATTCCAAACTGTATACATTTATGGAAATTTTATTCATATTTTTAAATTTTGAAATATTTTTAATTGACATTGACATTTCCAATCTTTCAACATTCAAATAAATCTGTAATGTGGATATGATGACGTGAGGTTACTGTGTATTTTAGACGGAAATAATCCTGAAACATTTGCCCAAAAAAAAGCATGACTTATTCGAATTTTTCACGTTAATACACCCAAATTTATTTGAAATTTGCTTTGGAAGCGGAATAAAAGATGACACATGTCCAGTGCTTATTTCATATTTATTTGTATGAACCTCCATTGAAACAATATTTTTAACTCCCAACCTGATTTATATTCTTGAAATTCAGACAGTTTAGTTGGTAGTCTATAAATTACATTATCGCAAAACCATAATGATTAATCTGTTCCTACGTCAATTATCTTTGGTATTAAAATGTTTAAAATCCGTTATATTATTTTCATCAGAATTGGACGTTTTAATAAACTCACCGCAAAGTGTAATATTAATTTTAAATAAATTAAATTTTTGAAACTGTTTATTCTAATTAAGATGTATGTTTACTATAACTCCGGTTCTAACACTGCTCGCAAAAGTGGAAACAAAATTTATCCATTTGACCCCTAGACGGGGTGGTAGTGCAACAGATTGACCCCCCCCCCTGAAAATTTTTAATTGATAACTGTATATTTTTTAATAACCCCATATTAGTTTGTAATTGTCGTAACTGCCCTAAATTTAAGTCACCATGCCTAACAGCCTTTGCAAATAATCTCGTGTCGTTTGATGTTACCAAATATCTGCTTCTCTAACCATATAGCTTTGAAATAAAATATTACGAGCATTATTAACTTTAATAACAATTTTGTTACTTACACTACTAATATGCTAATCCATTATTCAAAACAAGCAATAATTAAAAAACACCAACTATTTTTTTGTTTTTCTATATGAGTTCCATTTCATAGGAAACAAGCTGATTAGGTCTTTTAATGTCCACCAGTTCCAATACGGTTATTGCGTATTTCCCCAAATCAAATTCATCAATGTGTTACCTCCACCATTCAGTACAGCGTTGTGGAAGAAATGAAATATTGTTGGCCAACTCAATTAGAACATAATCACCATATTTGGCATATATTATTTTTGCACTGTAAATTGTTTGCGGAATTTTTAGTGGTAAGTCAGACAACTTTTTTACTTCTTTTCTAGGGCCTACAATTGACTTATTATTATTATTATTTTTTATTACTTGGTCCATCTACAAACAACAGCAAAAAAAATGTTGTTACTAACTAGCAATTAAAATATTATAAAAGCAAAATATTCTTTTTACAAAATGAAGAAAAAATAAAATATAACTTACCTTTCTATACTAGCGCTGCACTTCTACTAATCACTTCAACAGTACAGATTCAAATAATGATGAAATTAAACGAGATATATAAGGGGTGATTTTTTAAGAGCTTGATAACTTTTTTTAAAAAAAAAACGCATAAAATTTGCAAAATCTCATCGGTTCTTTATTTGAAACGTTAGATTGGTCCATGACATTTACTTTTTGAAGATAATTTCATTTAAATGTTGACCGCGGCTGCGTCTTAGGTGGTCCATTCGGAAAGTCCAATTTTGGGCAACTTTTTCGAGCATTTCGGCCGGAATAGCCCGAATTTCTTCGGAAATGTTGTCTTCCAAAGCTGGAATAGTTGCTGGCTTATTTCTGTACACTTTAGACTTGACGTAGCCCCACAAAAAATAGTCTAAAGGCGTCAGATCGCATGATCTTGGTGGCCAACTTACCGGTCCATTTCTTGAGATGAATTGTTCTCCGAAGTTTTCCCTCAAAATGGCCATAGAATCGCGAGCTGTGTGGCATGTAGCGCCATCTTGTTGGAACCACATGTCAACCAAGTTCAGTTCTTCCATTTTTGGCAACAAAAAGTTTGTTAGCATCGAACGATAGCGATCGCCATTCACCGTAACGTTGCGTCCAACAGCATCTTTGAAAAAATACGGTCCAATGATTCCACCAGCGTACAAACCACACCAAACAGTGCATTTTTCGGGATGCATGGGCAGTTCTTGAACGGCTTCTGGTTGCTCTTCACCCCAAATGCGGCAATTTTGCTTATTTACGTAGCCATTCAACCAGAAATGAGCCTCATCGCTGAACAAAATTTGTCGATAAAAAAGCGGATTTTCTGCCAACTTTTCTAGTGCCCATTCACTGAAAATTCGACGTTGTGGCAGATCGTTCGGCTTCAGTTCTTGCACGAGCTGTATTTTATACGGTTTTACACCAAGATCTTTGCGTAAAATCTTCCATGTGGTCGAATAACACAAACCCAATTGCTGCGAACGGCGACGAATCGACATTTCACGGTCTTCAGCAACACTCTCAGAAACAGACGCAATATTTTCTTCTGTACGCACTGTACGCATTCGTGTGGTTGGTTTAATGTCCAATAAAGTAAACTGAGTGCGAAACTTGGTCACAATCGCATTAATTGTTTGCTCACTTGGTCGGTTATGTAGACCATAAATCGGACGTAAAGCGCGAAACACATTTCGAACCGAACACTGATTTTGGTAATAAAATTCAATGATTTGCAAGCGTTGCTCGTTAGTAAGTCTATTCATGATGAAATGTCAAAGCATACTGACCATCTTTCTCTTTGACACCATGTCTGAAATCCCACGTGATCTGTCAAATACTAATGCATGAAAATCCTAACCTCAAAAAAATCACCCGTTATATTGCTGTGGTACTCGAGCCCCACGGCTCGGGTCGATCATAAAATGCTGTGATTATTTTCTGTTAGCCCATTGTTATTATATTAATATTTAGCCCCACGATTTGGGCATGTCATAAAATGCTGTGATACTTCACCAGGCCCTATGATGAGCGTTATAAATGCTATGATATTTCTCGTCCCACGGCTTGCGCGTATATAAAATGCTATGTTATTTTCTTTTTATTAATCGAGCACCTTGTAAAAATGTTAATTTATAGATCTCTTTGCTTCAACTATCTGATTCAATTAAATAAAGCAATTCTACAATAGACAGTATAATGATTAAATATTTACAACCTTTTTAAAATCTTCCCCTTTTTCTGAATATTTACATATGCCAGATTTAAGAACTTCAAGCCAGCAAAACGAGCCTTTTGTTACATTTAGAGAACTTTTGAAACGTTTCAAGATGCCTATTACCTTTCATAAATTTATCAAAGAAACCCCGGTTTTGTCGACTATTACATTTTTGAATTATTATTGAATTAAAACAGTTTTCAGAAATAAATCATATCAAAATATCTAACCTGGAGTGGTTCAGTAGCTTCTCTGCATCCCCAAGAGTTTTCGTGTCCAGTCTGAATGTTTTGAGTCAAATTTGAAAGTCGACATCCAACCAAAATACTATCCAAATCGTTATTAATAAGTTTATTCCAATAAAAGGTTTTCTATCTTCGTAATTAACAAAACAGTAATAGAATATTTACCGTGTCAGTGATTACCAAATTAATTTAACAGGCAGTAATCTCCAGAGTGTTCCTGACTCGTATCCAAAAGTCATATTCCAAAAACCCTGTTTTATTTATTTTTAGAAATTGTGTAATTTCACTAAATCTGGTTTACTTACGTCTGTAATAGAACGGTTTGCTTACACAATTTTTACACTTATAAAAATAATTTTCACTTACTTTTATTCAACTGTTTGCGTGAATAATTTAGCACTTTTGAGTATAGTGACTGCCCAGTTTCAAATGTATATTAACTCGTTCAATTGTTATCGTATTTATAGGCCTGCCCCTTTGTTTGCTATTCGTTGATTCCACGTGTTGGGCGACACAATTGTCTTATCTCTTGTATTTCGGAAAATTTACCAATTGTGTAGTTTAATTACTTGGAAGAACGCTCAAGTTCTCACGTATTCATTTATATAACATTACCTTTACTTTAGGAATCCCAGGAATTTTCGTTTATTAAATTACGTATTTTTGTTATTTGCTTATTCTAATCTAAATAGAAATAAGTTTGATGTTTGTCTATTTCCTAGTTAAATTGGATTTTTGAACAAATGTAATACTTTTCTATCACGTACGATTTTCAAATAATAAATAATTTAGCCTGCGTAAATGATATATTTAACGCACTTGTTGAATGTTTATCTAGCCAATTCATATAGGTTTTCCGTTGATTTAATTTTTATGCATTTCATTACATTTTTAAATCTTATATTTGCTCATAACTACTCTTTGATATGCGTTTAATCGCTTGTACTGTTATATACAGTGTGCTCTCAAATAACAATATTTATAATGACCTATTTACTCTTCTAATATCTGTAGTTATGTGCTTTTGTTATTTGGGAGTTTCTTTTGTTTATTCTACGACCCCTATGACTTAACCTACCCCTAAATTAACCCTATAATTACAGCATAAAATATATATATATTCTTATATATATGGGGCCTTGTATTTTACTTCTTGTGTGTGTGTGTGTGTGTGTGTGTGTGTGTGTGTGTGTGTGTGTGTGTGTGTGTGTGTGTGTGTGTGTGTGTGTGTGTGTGTGTGTGTGTGTGTGTGTGTGTGTGTGTGTGTGTGTGTGTGTGTGTGTGTGTGTGTGTGTGTGTGTGTGTGTGTGTGTGTGTGTGTGTGTGTGTGTGTGTGTGTGTGTGTTTTTGTGTGTGTGTGTGTGTGTGTGTGTGTGTGTGTGTATGTGTGTGTTATGTTGTATATATATTATATATTGATATATATATATATATTATATATGTATATATATATTATTATATATATATATATATATATATATATATATTATATATATATATATATATATATATATATATATATATATATATATATTTATATATTATATATATATATATATATATATATATATATATATATATATATATATTATATATATTATATATATATATTATATAGTATGTATGATATTATATATATTATGTTTTGTATTATGATATATATATATGACTAGCTGTGTGTTATTGCAGTCATGGTATGTATTGAGTGTGTATGTTTAGCTCATATATTTATATATATTACTTAATAGCGTTAATGTGTTGATATGAATGATAAGTAGTATTAAATTGATAAATATATCGTTTATGAGAAGATTGCCAGAGCTTTACTTATTACGAAATTTTTAAGATGCTCCATAACTATGTTGCCAATGTTTGTGTGTGTCTTTTGAGGTTAGTGAATCGTGTTAGTCATGACACACTCTGAAGTTCTTGACCTTAGAAAGAATATCAACTAGACCTAGACCGCCCTGTTTTATTGGCAAGCACAATTGTTTTTGAGTGGTCCAGTGTTTACCGCCTTTCCATATAAAATTAACTAATCTTCTTTGCAAAGCGTCGAGATGGTGTTGACTGAGTGGTAAAATTTGTAAGGTGTGCCACAATTTAGGTGCAATAAATTGGTTAGTAATGGATTTTCGTCCTCTTATGGAAGTGGCAGGTATTCTTTGTGACCATTTATTAATGGACCGAGAAATTTTTTCTAAGAGACAACTATGTGCATAATCAATGTCGTCTAGAATATTGTTGGAGAATCTTATTCCTAATATGTTAATGTTATCTGAAGTCCAATTAATGTTTAAGGGATTATCTTTCCGAAATTTCCATCTACCCGTCCAAAATCCTTTTGACTTATCGTGATTTAGATCAGAACCTGATTCTTTTGCGTAAACAGCATACACTTTCTCAACTTTCTCAAAATCATTATCGTTTGAAATGAAAATAGTTACATCATCTGCATATGCGGCAACCGTTAATTTTTTATTGTAATCACTAGGTAAAGGGTAACCGATAAGTAAACGTCTGCAAGAATTAATAAAAGGTTCTATCATGATTGAATATAAAGGACCAGACAGAGGACATCCCTGTCTTATTCCACGTGAAAAACCAATTTTTCTTGTTAAATAAGGTCCCACTCTAACATGACTTTGTGCGTCAGAGTATAGCATTTTGATAGCATTGGTAAACATAGTTCCAAAATTCATTAATTCTAAAATATAAAACAAATAGTCGTGATGTATTTTGTCAAACGCAGATCTCTGATCTAAGTTACGTATTGCGAGTGGAATGTCTTCCATATTTGCTTGGCATATTACATCACGATATAAGTGCAAACAATCATATATTGTTCTCTTTGGTACAGAGTAACTTTGATCCGGGGCAACTATTGAATCGATGACATTAGAAATTCTTGACGATAAGGCTTTAGCAAAAATCTTATAATCCGTTGTTAATAGTGAAATAGGACGCCAATTTTCAATTTTGACTAAGTCTCCCTTTTTCGGCAGAAGACAGATTACAGCATTTGTTGTCTATTTTGGCAGTATTCCATAACTGAATGCTGCACTAAAAACCTGAAAGTAGGCATTACCTAATACGTACCAAAAGCGTTTATAAAATTCTATTGTTAGGCCGTCAATTCCAGGTGATTTGTTTTTGTTGAGTGAAGTTAGAGCATCTGTAAATTCTTCATGAGTAAGATGTCCATTGAGGGCAGTTTTGTCTGATTCTGATAGTTTTTTTAAATCTTTATAAATTTCTGCTTTCGGGTTCACGAATGCTGTGGGACGTTTTTCATAGATAGGTAAAAAATGTTCAACAACTACCGAGCATAACTTAACTGGTTTTGTAATAATTACGCCGTCAGTGTCTACTAGCGTGCTTAATGGGTGAAAGCTTCTTGAATTAATACTACTGATTGTCGGTCGGTCATTATTTATCAATTGTTGGTATTTAAGCGTATTAAAACGTTTTTCGCTGATTCGGCAGTAGGCGTTTTTCGTATCTTTTAATAGCTGTGCAATAGCCCTCAGATTTTCAGTTGAATTTGTATTAGTGCTTAACACTTGTATGGAATGCTGTAAGCTCTTGAGTTGAATATATTTTGTCTGTCTATTCTGCCGGGAATATAATATAGTTGTTGCTTTTATATTTTGTTTTAACCTTTCCCACCACTCAGCTATTGTTCTGTCATTTGGTTTAGACGATATTTCATTAACTAGAAACGTGTGCATAATATCAATATATTGTTGATCCTCTAAAAGCATGTTGTCTAATTTCCAATACGGATAAGGCACCTTTTTATTCCTAAAAAGGTTGACCGTAATTGTTACCGCCAAATGGTCTGAAAATGATACCTGGAGAATAGTAGAAGTAACACTTTGAAGAACATTTTCACTACAATAGAATCGGTCGATTCTTGACGCTGATTTTGTCTGTGATATAAATGTATAACCACCTTTTTGTGAGTTGAAATGTCGCCAGCAATCTGTTAAGTATGGTGAATTGATGGCCACCTTTAAAGTTTTTACATATGCTGCCTGCCGTTCTGTTGATTTGTACCTGTCTAGAAGTGGGTCAAATGTGCAATTAAAATCTCCACCTATTATAATATTTTCAAAATTATTAGTATGTTGTTGAAGTTTATTTCTTAAGGATTGCGCTACCTCTTCGGCAATCTCGACATCATGTGGTACATAAATGGTTAATATATGGAACCGTTTCTTATTAATTTCTAGAACTATCAGTTGTAGGTAAGAATCGTATAATATCTCATGTGAGACTAATTTGACCTGTGGATTGTTTTTAATTGCAATCAGCGTTCCAGAATAGTTTGCAGTTTGTGGATTTACAAAATATTTATAGTTTCTTATAGTGGCTGCTGATGAAATTTCTGTAATATTAGACTCTTGGAGTAAAAGAATATCGGGAGAGTTGTTATCTAAAAATGTTTCCATCTGTATCCATTTGTAGTCTCCTTTTATGCTTTTTGAGTTAAGAGTAGTTATTTTGAATGAATTTTGTAATGACATTTGGAGTTAACTGATATTAAAATTATAAATATAAATACTTTAGTTTGGTTTAAATGTTTCAATCACTAGTAGTACTACTTGTGGATAGTTTTCGAGATCTAGGACTTGGTTTAGTTATCAAAGGTTCACACTGTGACTCAGGCAATACGGTATTACTGTCTTGTTTATAAAATTTATTTAGGGCTGTGATTAAGCGTTTTAGCCGTTCTTTTAGCGATCTTTGGGTAACAAACGGTAATGTGACTTTTACCAACGAAATGACCCCTAAAATATCACTGGAATATTTTTCAACAACTGCTAGTGGTTCACTATTGCCTTTAACATCCTTTAAGAACTGTATGAAATCAATGTAGGTTAAGATTTGATCGGGTGATTCTTCCCATAACTGTTCAATACCATCGAAGCAATTCTGAGATGGCACTCTTTCGATTTTTCTTCGTTTAATCTCTTTGTTTGATTTTGAAGAGCGTTTTGGTTCTAAGAAGAGATCATGATCTTGAAGCTCTTGCGATTCAGTACAATGTTCGACTGCATTAGGTTCTGCTTCGTGAGAACAGTCTTGAGGTTCTGTAAGGGTGTCAGAAGCTATTGTGGATGGATGATTCCTTTTGTTATTGTTACCTGCCGATTGGGATATATCTACAATTTCCATTGCATTACTTGCAGCGTCTTCTGCTGAAGTGCATTTCGACGCGATGTGTCCATATTGTTTGCAATTAAAGCACCGCAATTTTTCATCGCTTATGAATATACGATATTCCTCGGATTCATACACGACAGTAATTGAAGACGGTATAGGTTCTGTTTCGTCTAATGCTACGAATACCTGTCTACGAAAACTATAAACGTGTTTGTATTCGTCAAGATCTATTCCAGCTCCGACGAACGAAATTGGTGATACAACTTTAAGGTTGTTTGATCGTAAACTCTCTTCAAGGACATAGTGAGGAATACACGGGGATACGTTTGACAGTAATAAACGTTTTGCTGGCAATATTAATTTTCTTGCAGGTATAAAAACGTTATTAATTTCTACTCCGCCTTCAGTATCTATGAACTGATTTACTATATCCTTATTTCTTAAATATATGCATATTCGGTTATTTGACATTCGTGATGCAAACAAAATATTTCTAGGCTCGATTTTAATACCCGTTGCCAGAACATAATCTTTAACTTGAAGCCCTTCCACTGCTGGATATATTATTGCCTGATCCTTTTTAGGAAACGAAGAGGATTTAACTATATTCGAAAACGAAACTGTTTTAGGTTCGACAGCCACAACGGTACTGTTTGTTTTATTAACAACTGTTGACGTTTCTTTGGTGAAGCCGTCCCTGTAGTCAGAAACGACTTCGTTACTTGCAGAGGAATTCTGCATACTGATGCTTATTCAATACCGAATATACATCAATTAAGCATTTTTAAACTAAAATGCTATGTAGAAATTTGGCATAGAACCAAAGTCCAAAATGTCAAACTGACAGATAGATTAATTATATCTGTCGGTTAACATTAAATGTTCAAAGTCACTTACTTTTTTTAACTATAATTAACTATTTATGCAGCAAATAGTCTCACCTTTAACTGTACAGAGAAAAAAGAACGTCCTTTATACACTGAGCAGAAACACAAACGCGAAACACTGTATTTTACCGCATTTAAACACTACTAAAGCGGAGCACCGAAAAACACGTACTTTCACAACGAGTGTGTGTGTGTGTGTGTGTGTGGGTGGGTGTGTGGGTGGGTGTGTGGGTGGGTGGGTGGGTGGGTGGGTGTGTGTGTGTGTGTGTGTGGGTGGGTGGGTGGGTGGGTGTGGGTGTGTGGGTGTTTGTGGGTGTGGGTGCGTGTGCGTGCATGCATGTGTGGAGCTTTGTATTATGTATTTATATATTTAATGAATTGATAAATGTATAATGGATGTTAACTAATATATGCCACGGCTTTTGAAAACTCTTAAACTCAGGATTAAATTCAGTTAAAATTATAATTTGCAAACAGTATGGGTACAAATACTGTATGCAGATATAATAACCACTGCCAGTCAGAGCGCCCTCTAATTATTTTTAAATATACTCACTCGCCGTAGGAGTGCCAGTACTACCAATTTTCATATGTAAACAAAACCCAGAATAAAATTCTTGAGATTTCAATCAGTCATACAGTTTTTAGGTGTTACAAATATGAGAATTAATTTATTAAATACATGTAATTCCACTGAAGTCGCCTGAGTTTACAAGAATGGATCTCTTCACTGCTTACCGTTACAGAAACTTGAAGTTATTTGTTACAGTGAGAGGTTCATATATCGTCCCCCACAATATATTGCAAGTGAATAAAATTTTTGTAATTTTATAGTTTTTTATCCTCGTGACTATCAGCTATAAATCAAACCTCCCAATTTTCTAAACCTTAATCTGATATCACGGGGTCGAGAATTTCTTCTTTTTCTTTTAAGCCCAAGGTAATGTCGGATGGTAAATGGCTTGAGACAAAGAAAACTCTTAAGATATAAACGGCTAGTCGAGTGTTAGCTCTGGGTAGATCATGAGCTTGGGTCATGGGTGAATAATAGACCAAAAATACCTTTAATGAACGCCACCGTATTTTTTAATACAATAACCAACAAAATTTAACTGTGCTTGTATAAGGGGAATGCGGAAACCTTATCTTAACACCACTAATATAGCCATAAAACTTGAATTTCACTCTTTCGGACACACTTACCAAGACCTCAACCACCAGATGTCATACAGATTTCTCAGCTTTACCTGTGAACAAACAAAAGCACAACATGGACACCATTTGTGTCCTTGCTACGAATTTCTTTTTGAACATTATTACACCAGCCCTGCATTGGGTGCCAGTGAAACGAATAATGTTTTTTGAAGCACCTGCCCTACGTTTATAGAAAGCCAGTCAAGCGAATCTTTCCTACATACAACTGGTCTCACGTTATGAGCAAGTGTAACGAAGTCTTCCGACATAACTAGGGGTCTATTCCTCGGGTAGAGCCATGAGAAATGGGGGGGTAAGTCGAATTCTGATTGTATACTGAATCTAATCTAAAACAAATAGGGCGCCACCATGTCCTGACTTAATTAGGGTAATTGCGTAGTATAATTCTAGGGGCGGACGTGGAAACCCAAAGAAAAATATCGCCTTCGATGACAGGGACCCGTCTTAACTGAATAAGACGCTGCTCCTGAAAGAAATGGTAATAATTAATTTAATAGAAGGGTGGAACACTATTTGTGTGCCACAAATATACCTAAAGAAACATCAAAATAAATAACTCCTATATAAGTTGTCATTAAAATTCTACTCATATGGATGTTAGTTTCTTGTAGTTAGTTTTGACCATCTTTGATCAAAATAAAAAAGCTTTAATTTTGAACTACTAATTTACTCAAAAGATTCTCTTTTAAAACAAAATTCAATACTACAAGGTTTCATAAATAATTAAATGAGGTCAAATATTTTAAATAAAGTTTCATCAAAATAATTTCTCAGCAAACATTTTAAAAGTTAGTGTTTACATGTTACAAAGAAAAGCCGACTCTGGCAGATCTGTCGAGAGGGTTACAAAAATAAAGCATAGTAAATCACTTTTTCCTAATCTTAATTAATTGTTTCAGTTTTAGTTCTCATAAAGAAAGATTGTAAAAATATTCTTATAAGTTCAACTTATGCGAGCATTATTCAAAGCATATGTTATTTGAACACAGGTGTCAGCATTAAACTGCAAGCAAACAAGTGACGTAACAAGACATCTGTCGTTGTTACTAACAGAACAAAATGAACCACGTGTATGGTTTCTCAAATCATTATAAATGCTGAATTATAATTTTAACACTGAAAAATTCAGTCCAACAAACAATCTAAAATTTATATTATTCGTGCTTTTATGCACTAAACAAAACTAGCGTGTTTCTAATTTAGAACACGAACAAAATTCTTAAAGCTATCTACGAACCAGAACTGAATTAATTGGACGTTAACAAGTGTTGCAAAATCAAACATAATCGCCAAACTTCCATCAGGTTTGTGGTAATATGCTCTTCTACCAATTATTCAATTACTAAATTACCAAAGCCGCTTCTTACGAAACGCAATACAAAGTCGTTCTCCATCAGTAGTTGTAATTGTGGTTACTATAGTTGGTTTTATGGTGGTGGAATACACGCTAAACAAAATACCTTAATTAAACAAAGTAAATATTCATTATAGGATACCAACCGCTATTTAAAGATGGATCTCTAATCGTCGAAATGTAACCGCAAGTTCGCGGCCTGCCTCCAATTGTACCTGGTCATTTCACAAGCTTGCAGGACCGCCTCTCTTATCACCTCGCACGAGCGACGACGTAACCCCCAGCAGAGGCCTTCAAGCAACACGCGCCTGCGAAACGTTTTATACATAGAAAACAATATGTAAATACGACCGTAGCGTATTACTAAACTCGTTGCTTGTACTTTACTAATAATTTGAATAAAAGCGCTTTATGACTTTGCTTTTTATGATTGGATTTAGTAACTGCGAAATAAACTTGTTACATCCTCAAAAGCATTTGCCAAAAATAGAATAATAGAATTTAGGCATCTAAAATATACTAAGGGAATTCATTTTCATTACACACTCTTTTTACTTAAGGAGGACTTGCACTATTTTCTTTTTTTTTATTAAATGTTGAATAATAAAACGTCTTTCAAAAAAACAAAAGGAATTCTATTTGAATAAATGTCTGATTATATACAGGTGACTGCAATATTTAAGGTTGTATCATTGTCATATTTTTTATAATAATTCTAGTGAAATTTAACATTCAAAATTAAGATCTATAAGTAGACCATTTCTATAAGATTTAGTTAGATAAACAGGTAATTTATTAATTGTTCATAACACATAAGTTTACTTTAATCATAGAAGTACTTCCTTGATTATTACAACAAAGATTGATTATCAAAGAGCAGCGATTGAAAAATGCAAATATTCTAATTTAATTGTAATCTACTAAAAACACGCGAATTTCCTATACCAATGAAAGTGCTTTTACATGACCTGAAAGTCTTTAAACATAATGTAAAATTAACCAACACAGCATATGGCGTCTAGATTAGAAAACAGAATCTATAATATTTTTTGTCTGACATAAGTTGTCATTCTAAATTTCTTAAAATACCTTGTTTGAATGCGTGTGCAAACTGACAAGCTAGATACTTATTCGTTAATGTTACTAACTTCAAAAAAAGCTACTTTATATTTTTGTTTCTCAAATAATCAACGTTGGATAATTCATAATAATTTACTATAGTTTCAAAGCTATGGAAAGCTACAAACACTCACGTGCATCCAAATGTGCTGCAGGTGCTAGGCCTTGACGTCAGCTGTTGTACATTTCCAGCGTAATATCCGTGTGTTATTAGTCATCGGTAAGTTTGAAATATCGAGATCCCATGTAGAATGAACGTTTACTTTACTGCGTGTTAAATTAAATAGAACGAAACCATATATCTTTGCTTTAAATTACTGCGACGAAAATTTGTTTTAGTTCATTATCGAAAATTGTTGTTGAAGATATGTCCTCAAGATATTGCATGTCTCAAATGATGTCCTGAAGTGGTTCCATATTAATCAATTAATCTTTTTTCTAACTTTGTTAGAAGCCACGTGTTTCGACCGGGCCATTTTGACTTCAACTCACCTGCAAAAGCGGCTTGCACTATCGAAGGTTGAGAATAAAGTCCCGACTAACAACTTGACAGCGCTTGGTAACAAACTTCAGAGTATATATATACTAGAATCTATGTGTTATTACAAATATTATACTTTAATTTTTATTGGATGATAATTCACAAATTAAATGCTTTAAAATACAGCTGTATTATTTTTATTTTATTGAACTAAATGTAACTAGGAAAAAAAATACGTTACAATATTCTAGATTTTCCCAACATAGGGTGTAAGAAATAATATATACTAAACACATGCTACGTACTCTTAACTGTAATATAGTCTCTTTAAATCAGCGGAAGGCCAGGATAAAGGGGAATCCCCTTGGCTATAGGACCCTGCTCCCCATCCTGGGCACCACTTGTTATAGATATTTTATTATCTAGATGGGTAGACTCATTTACTTCTATCTGGTTTGAGTTGCTCTGGACTCCTGATATTTTCTCTAAAACTGCCCTTCCTAGGAACTCCCCAATGTTTACCCTAATGAAAAGCTTATATAGCCCTATTGAAAGGGAGGTAATTAGCACGATAAGGAACCCAAGAATACAATATACAGGTATCCAAGCCTTACCATTGTTGTTAGATTCATTAACAAGATCAGAGATAGGGCCATCAACTAGTGTTATTTTAGAGAGGTTCCAGTAAGTTGGGACAATATCTTCATGAGTGGATCCAATACTCGGATAGTAGGGTGGCATATAATTGACATCAATAGCTATACTGCTTTCTCTTGGCACAAAGACAGAGCCCCTATATAGGATTTCCTTTAACTTAAATCCTGATATTCTGTAATCCTTCCCCAGCATTCACCTCACTTAACACTTCCACTCCTTGATCACTTACCCTAGTTATATGTGCAACAGTACTGAGGTTACAGATAGTAAATCCAGATTGCATTGGGACAATTTCAATAGGGTTTCCCATGGGATATGTGTGTACATCACACTTATCAATTCTCCCCCCTTGAAAGATGTGTAGTAAGCACTCACTGGGCTTTGATATTAAGTCTATTTCATTACAAATGCTAATATCAGATGTCTGTATGCAGGAATGATGTGGTGGAGTCCAAGCAGACTTAACATCTGGAGATATAATTACATTGTCTGGCAAATTCAACCAACTTCCGCAGTGTTCATTGGTAGTCCACAATTATAGATATTCCACTGGCTGCCTATAGATAGCTTATTAATTATAGGGACTACCAAAACACCTGCGATGATTGGTGGACTTATACTAATAGTTCCAATTTGGAACTTCCCCAGTGAGTATACCAGGAGTGGCCTCTTGGATACTAGGGAGGAATATAGCACTTTTGTGTGTCTGATCATTTCAACTAGGTATGTCCTTGGGAGTAGGTCTATTGTTATAGTTGACTGTAGACCATGATTGAGAACCCTTAAGAAAGAATTTGGCCCATCTCTTACCCAGTTATTTAAGGCAACATCAACAGATTTCTCATGATTCCAGTGACAGTTATGGAAGTCAATTAATTTATTCAATTGAGTAGTAGAATGGGCAACAATAGATTGTATCTCATTAATACCATTTACAACTTGTTTCATGGAAGAATGTAAGGTTGCAACATGTGCCCATATCCGTTTCTCATTCTTTCTCAAGTCACTCACAATTGTTTTGAGCTCTGTAATGTCCCCTCTGTTCCACAGAGTCCCAATAGAGTTAACAATACTCATGGCCACCCCACCAGCAGCCATGATAGGAACAAATCTCTTTGTTCTTAGTGCAGGGTCTAAGGATATATCTTCCATGAGATAGGTTGCCAACATTCCTATAGGATCCATTAACCTACCCGGCCCCTTATCACTCTCTCCTTTACCGCCCATAGCTCTAGTCTTACAATACCTGTTTAAAAGTAAGTTTTAATATTTTCTATTTTAAAGAATTTACGCTTTATTTTCAGGCTTTAGGAATACTAAACTAATATTATAGAAACAATATACTCAGAACCGGCGATCTAACTAGGAACTCCCGCTCAATTTACCACCACTGCTGGAACACTGTTCATAATATTTGGAATTTAAGTTGTTGCAACAACAATGTGAGATTCTTGTATCACCGCCAAGAAAGCATTGTTTCAAAAACTTATAATAGCATAAACATTGTTTAATTGCCCGGTTAGATTTATAATAGTTATTCCCAAGGAATCAACACAAACCAACGCTTGAAAATTAAAGTATATCCACTTTAACGAATCTGTAATAAAACTGCTCTTTAATAACACTTACACAAGATCCATTACAGTATAGCAATAATTTTTAAGCATATTTATAGCACCCAAAAATACGAAGCTCGATTTATCGAATTACAGTAGAGTAAGTCGTTTAACTACAATAAATATTGAATAATTGAACGATTTTCCAAACATGAAAACAATCATTTATTAAAATAGGGTATGTGGTGTAAAATGTACAAACTCCTTTGCATTTTCGATTTTCTAATTAATTGTTAAACGGCCTACAAACGAGCAATCTATCGTACAATCTGTAGAACGATCGCAATTGGTTCGACGGTTTCAACGATAATTGTAGGTTAGTAGGATTGTGATACAACCTGTAGTGCGATGCGTAATATCAGTCGTCCTCATAATCTAACGTATGACCAGCTTGCAATATTTTGAGCTCTCTTATACTTCAATTCATATTAGCTTGTACGCTGTACACATTTCACTTTACTGGAAGGAATTAATCTTCTTGGCCTCAAACGGTTGTAAAAACCTTTGAAATTTGTTACCCGTTGCACAAGGCATATTTTAATTCACTGTTAAACTCTTTCAAATTATTTCAGCTTCAAATAATTAAATAAAAACTCGAGAGCATGTAAAACATCCCTATTCTTATTAAGTACAAGTTAACAATCCTTTTATCAAGTTGTACATCATTATTACTTATCTCCTAGGAGTTCTTTTAAAATTTTCTACTTGCCTACTCGATACAAAAAATCTTATAATAAATACTACACTCCTGGATCAACTATCACAAACAGATCTATTAGCTCTTTACAGAAACATTTCAATTGGATCACTTGAGTACTAATTGTCATTGGTTAAATTTTTTTTTTACCATTTTTATTAATCTTAAAACTACTTATTTCTAACAAAACATGCTAAATGAATTATATTTCAGGTATTATGGTACATATCATTTTCAAGAACATTAGTATCCATTAAATAGTGAACATAAGAGTTAAATAAAATCAACAGAAGCTTATTCAATTGGAATTACTTTTCATTTTCTTTTTCAAACACCTATTTGAAATCTCAAAAGTTCCATCACACGGAAATAGCATTCGATATAAATTTAGCAAGTAATTAATTCTACAATCTTTGTTATCATCAGTTTCAAATTAGAAATCTCATTAATGTGAGTGATAAATTAGTGTGTCTAACCTTGAACATTGCAATATATATATATATATATATATATATATATATATATTGCCGTGGAATGGGACTTAGCTCTGGACCTCGTCAGTGTCAAAAAAAATAATTTTCAAAAATATGAAATTTTCACAAAAAAATTTCTTACCCTGATTCTTTTGCTGCAAATTAGTTTCTTCAGCAGCTTCCCTGGCTAGCTCAACTGTGCTTCTTCTCCGATACCTAAATTTACTATCATTCTCTTTACCATTCACACATCATTCAATAAAATCACCAAATAATACAACAATCATACAATATTTATTTACAGCTATTTACAAACAATAATTCATAGTGATGTACAGTTCGGTGCTTTAGTTACACCTCAATAAATGCTATCTTTGTAAAGTCCTTGTTTTTAAAATTGTAATTTCAAACACATTTAATGCAACAGGAGTAAATGGGCCCCAAATAATACCTTATCTTTATTTATTACTGCACACTGGAGTATGGTGAGCTCATAATAACCCAGTTTATTAATGTTGCTTTCCACCTTGCATACTATTACCACAAACTTAATAAACCCATGTACTCTTAACAATTAAATTTAAATTCATCATGAAATTTAATAAGCTTTACGTACACCTTTTGTTTTATATTCAAAATACCACAATAATGGTCAGTTATACGTATTCTTTTCAATACGTTAAATAACCAAAAATAACCATCAAAGTTCACTCACACATCACAAATAATTTAAACAGTTTATCAACAAAAAACAGCAAATTCAAATGAGTTACCTGGAAACAGCTTCAAGACTCCATCTCCGTTGATGATGCTTTATCTTCCCGAGCCCCTCGGCTTCGTGATTATGCGATCTGCTCCACCAGATATTTATAGATGAAAACTCAGTCTAAGCTGAGTTTCGTGCTTCCAATTAACATCAATTCCAACATCCAAATCCATGTACATTACACTTGTTTATTATTGCATTATTAATTTACGAGCTTGTTAAGGTATTCGCTGGGACCCCAGTCAATTTAAATCACTCGCCACTACTCGCGTTACTAACTATCAGGCCCCAAATAATCTAATACAATTTTACTGAATTTTACAAATTTTTAATACTCACAGCCTCTCACTTGATTATTATACGTCGTTAGGCGATGCGAAATTAAAGAGAGCCCTATTAATTTTCTTCCCGTATTTATACAATAAAAAGATGCCCCCCCTTTGCCACTCTTTACCTGAAATAATTAAAATAATATTTCCGCAAATTTTGTATAACCGTCTTAAAACTTCCAGAAATATTCCCTCGTCAACACGCTATATCATCCAAACCACTTCATCCACCTGTCGTGTGTTCGTCTGTCGTAAAACTATCTATTTCGACCAATGATACAGTTCAGTGACGTCACAAAATTCCGCATGTAATATCTTTATTCCTGTCTTATGCATATTTGATGTCGCGTTCTAACCTTACTTGAGTTGTAGAAAATCGATATTGCCGACCGCGTCTTATGGACTCCACGTGGATCGAATACGTGCGTTCTAAATCGAATGCTTTTATACCCGTCTCGTTCTGTAGCATATTATTGATTGTTCATCCCTTCTGCTCTTTAAGAAACTCTTGTTAGCTTTTATGCGAAGCCACCGGCGGTTGAACAATATTTTCCTTGAAGCTCGCCTTATTATGTGCTCAAATAAGCAGAAGATGACCTTTCCAACATGCAGGTTTGCTTAATTATTAATCGTTTACAATAACACTTCTCGGAGGTTACATTTTACGGTATTCCATATAACTGGCGTCTGTTTGTTTGTTAAGAAAGCTTTTCGCCTTGGGATTATTGATTTTCTATGCTCTGATGCGTTTTCTGACGTTATTGCCCGTTAAATTAAAATAAATTAAATTAATTATGCGTTTCTAATGGCATGTAAAACTGATTTTCTTTATGAACTTATTACTTTTTACTCCGTAATTGTAAAATTATGTCAATACTTGTTCGTTCAACTTAAATAAATGAAATAAATTTTGCGCGTAAATATTATGTTCCTTTCTCTATACCGGGTGTTTGAAATTGCATTGCGTACCCCAAATTTAACCCTTTAAATCCACTACAATATATATATATATATATATATATATATATATATAAGGCTTTCATTGTATTTCAAATGCTTGTTCAATAGATTATAAATGTTTTGAGGTTGATGTGTTTCATTGCCTAGTGATTGTGTGTTTGTAGTTAAGATAATGAGCTACGCACCGCAGCTCTATGAGCATAATTCAATACGATCCTTGCTAGCTCCATGTTAGCGTAGTTGTGGAAACAGCAGCTTGGCAACAGTTCCGCAACATTTGATGGAGTTGCCTTTAAGATTCCCCAACAATATATATATATATATATATATATATATATATATATATATATATATATATATATAAACAATATTTTAATTTCTTGACCATCTGTATTAGATATAACATTGTAATTTTTTGGACGTTGGTCAATGTATACCTATAGTTATTTCAAAAAGTAGGTAGAATAACTATAACAATTTGTAATTGCGTTTATTATTTTTATTTTTAAAACGCGTTTCGGTCATCAGGACCATTATCAATTATGTTCTACAAAACATTACCTAAAGAATATGAAAAATATTTTTAATAATTACAGACCTAAAACTGAATTGTAGATTGTGTATCTAAGCTAAAGTAAAACATTTAAACATTTGTCACGAATATAAAATTTGCTAAAATTGTCACTTAATAAAATAAAATGATGTTTTACATTTAAAAATACAAGAACGAGAACACTTAAATTATACGAATGTAATAACATTAATTATTTAGTATAAACTGTTAAATAATATAAATTGTAGTATGTGGTGATAAGTAAACTTGTTTAATAGTGGTGGTATATATATGAAATATGTGCAATAGGATATTTATAACAAAGTGCACTTAGGCTATTAAATTTTGGTAAAAATGTGTGAAATTGTCTTGATCGTTTTTTGAATTTATTGCTTGTGAGTTTCTTTGGATTTGTATAGTTTCTAAAAATCCTCTTTTAATATCTTTCATTTCAGTACCTAAAATTTCTACATTATTGAAATCAAATTTGTGTAAAAGTTCTAAGGCATGGGTTGCTAGAGCGGTGCATTTTTTGTTGTTAGTTTTTATTGAATATTTATGTTCGTATATTCGTTTATGGAGGTATTGTTTGGAATTTCCTATATACACGCCGGGACAATCGCTGCAATTTATTTTGTATATGGTGTGTGTTTTGTATTTTTGCTCTATTTTTGGTTTTAATTTTGTAAAATAGGTTTTTGTAAAATTGTTTGGTTTGTGTACAACTTGAATATTATGACTCTGTAAACATTTTTTTAGTTTTTCAGATAGTCCCGGGGTGTAGTGGATACTAATCCTGTTGTCTATTACGTTTGATTTTTTATTATCATAGTTGTTAAATATATTGTGTATTGTGTTATAAAAACAAAAATATCATCATTTTATTTTTATTAAGTGACAATTTTTAGCAAATTTTATATTCGTGACAAATGTTTAAATGTTTTACTTTAGCTTAGATACACAATCTACAATTCAGTTTTAGGTATGTAATTATTAAAAATATTTTTCATATTCTATAGGTAATGTTTTGTAGAACATAATTGATAATGGTCCTGATGACCGAAACGCGTCTTAAAAATAAAAATAATAAACGTAATTACAAATTGTTATAGTTATTCTACCTACTTTTTGAAATAACTATAGGTATACATTGACCAACGTCCAAGAAATTACAATGTTATATATATATATATATATATATATATATATACAGGGTTTGGATAAAGTATGGAACCAAGTGAATATCTTTAAAACGAAAAGGACGATATTTATGAAACTTTGTAGATAAATGCAATGAGGCAAAATGCATCTGATATGATTTTTTTCGTTAATAATGCACTTCTGGTTTAGCCGGAAATGCCCTTCATTTTTTTTATATAAATGGGACACCCTGTATATTTTTGCAGATCTTGATAGATCTTGTTATGTCGAATTCATACATACCAGAGTTAATGGAAATAATCTGTAAAAACAAGATACTAAAACACTTTACATTTACTCAATAATAAATTTTATTTATAAGATTAACGAGAATGAGAATAATTTGAGGTTAATTTAAACAAAATTATTTTAAATGTTCAAAATGCTCGCCGTTTACTTCCTGACAATATGCAAGTCTATTAATAAATTCCTGAATTACTCTTTCCAAGACTTTTCCATGGATGAGTTCACATTCATCGATGATTCTTTGTTTCAATTCCTGCAGGAATGTTGCTCGTCTAACGTAAACATGTGATTTCAGGTAACCCCAAAGAAAGAAATCTAACGGGTTGAGGTCTGGAGAACGAACAGGCCACTCTACAAATCCTCTACGTCCAATCTATCGATTTGGAAAATTTGCATCTAAAAAATTCAAAACCCGTCTATCATAGTGAGGAGGCGCTCCATCTTGTTGAAACCAAACATTTTGTGGTAACTGCCCACTTTGATGAAGTGCAGGAATAATTTGGTTATTTAGTAAATCTAAATACTTGTCACCATTCAAGTTTTCGTCTATAAAAAATGGGCCTATAAGCCTATTTTTTACAATTCCCATCCAAACATTCAACTTTTGTGGATGTTGGGTATGGGTTTCATAAATCCAGTGAGGATTCTCATTTGACCAATACCTTGAGTTATGACGATTAACTGTTCCATTCAAACAAAAAGATGCCTCATCCGAAAACACTACATTATTTGCGAAATGCTCGTCGACATTACAGATGTCCATCATTTGTTCGCAAAACTCCAGCCGTCGGTCAAAATCATCATCAGACAATTCTGGAACTAATTGTATTTTATACGGATGATATTTTTCACTTTTTAATATCTTCCCTACAGAACGTCGACTTATACCGTGGTTTAGTGCCAAATCTGTGGTAGAAGTTTGAAGTGATTCCTTTAATTCAATAGCAATGTTTTGTCTAATAGCTTTGTTCGTTGCGGTCTATGGTCTTCCAGTTGTTGGCAATTTTTTGACCATCCCTGTTGCATTAAAACGTTGTAATGTTTTAGTAACTTTTGAACGTGATATAGGATTTCTTTCAGGATGCAAATCATTAAAAACATGACAAACTTCTTTCCTAGTTCTAACACGATCGCCAAAACCAATCATCATTAATATTTCAATTCGATCTTTCTCACTTAAATGTACCATTTTTAACCGTACAATTTATTACCCTAAATTACAATTAACTTGACAGTTTGTCTTGACATTTTTCCAACAGCTACTTTACTAAACAGTACACGTTTAATACAAAGTAAACATCAATTTGCTAATCTAAATGGTTTTTATTCTAATGCGTAAAAATTTAAAAGTGATTGTACTAAAGTGATTTAGTGTCTCGTTTTTACAGATTATTTCCATTAACCCCGGTATGTATGAATTCAAAATAACAAGATCTATCAAGATCTGCAAAAATATACAGGGTGTCCCATTTAATTAAAAAAAATTGAGGGCATTTCCGGCTAAACCGGAAGTACATTATTAACAAAAAAAAATCACATCAGATGAACTTTACCTCATTGCATTTATCTACAAAGTTTCATAAATATCGTCCTTTTCGTTTTAAAGATATTCACTTGGTTCCATACTTTATCCCAACCCTGTATATATACTGGGTGCTTCAAAAAAATGTATACACACTTTGAACTTCCATAGAAAATTTATTTACCGTTCTACAAAGTTAAATTTCAGGAAAATAGAAAGCTGAAAGTCCAATGTAAATGAAACATAAATAACAAATGTTAATACTGTTCAAATTGGTGACCTGCAGCATCAATACAATTCTGAGTACGAGTCACCACAGATTCTGTACATCGTATCAAAACGTCCAATGAGATTTCTCTACACACTGCTTGAATCTCATTCCAAAGAATGTCTAGGTTCCGTGGTTTACGTTTGTACACCTCATCTTTTACTGTGCCCCACAAGAAGAAATCCAGTGGTGTAAGGTCTGGAGAGCGTGCTGGAAACTCGATTGGCCCCTGCGTCCTATCCACTGGCCCGACAAATTTTGATCCAGGTAAGCTCAGACGTCCCTGTGATAGTGCGGCGGAGCACCATCTTGTTGAAAATAAAAATCATCATTACCGTATAATGCACGAATGGCAGGAAATATGGAATCAGCAAGCATTGTTGGGTAATTAATACCAGTTACAGTGCCTTCAAATCGAAAAGGTCCAATCAGTCCCCTTGAAGACAAACCGCACCACACATTTACATCAGGCAAATTTACAGCTTTTTCAATTTTAATGTGAGGATTTTCTTCACACCAGTAAACACAATTGTGCCTATTGACAGTTCCATTAAGTTTGAATTGGGCTTCATCCGACCAAATGATGCTACCCATAAATCCCGGTTCACGTATCACCATCTCCTGAATCCATTCACAAAATTGCAACCTTCGATCTGGATCGTCGTCATTTAGCTGTTGCACCAGCCTTGGAATGTAAACACGATACTTGCCTCTCTTCAGAATGCGTAGCACGCTGCTAGCACTTACATCACTTTCACTTGCCCCTTGCCTTTAAGATTTGTTAGGAGAGCGTTGAAACAGTTCCAAGACTGTCGTTAATGACTCATCACTTGTAGCTGTTCGAGGCCGATCTGAATGACCTTTATGCACATCACACACTGTTCCATGAACTTCGAATTTGTCTCGTATGCGTGTAATTGTTAATCTTTAAGGTGGTTCTGTATCATACTCCCTTCTCCACTGTCTTTGAACTTCATTTACATTCTCAAACTTCCAGTACTACTTAATAACCTGCTTTCGTTCTTCAAAACTCAAACGTACGTCCGCCATGTTGATATTACAAATTCCAACTGATAATATAACATAGAGGGACGATTATGCTGGCACCTGGCGAAGAAATATAACATTAGCCTTGTAGAAAGGGAAAACTACAATAGTTTAAAGTGTGTATACATTTTTTTGAAGCACCTAGTATATATATATATATATATATATATATATATATATATATATATAAGAAGTGCAGTAACGGGTTTATAGGTCTACGTTCATAAAGGTAAAATTAAAAACTCTTTGTTCTTTACCAAGCTTTCGATTTAATTTTAAATCTTCCTCAGGGTGCTACAAAATTATAAACATCCATGTCAACATTCAAATAAAATACATTAACTTACAAAAACTGGAGTGTAAAATAGTAACTACATTGAAACATATTAGGTTAACATTCTTAGCACTAAATAAACAAACTAACAGATTAAAATTGTAACTTCACATGGTAATATGTTTGACCAGGTATGCAAACCTAATTAAGTGACAGGTGTTGGTAGAACCTGATTTCAATACTTACAGAAATTATTGCATAAAATTCAACTTAGTGTCTCTTTCTTTCTGTTGATATTACTTAGTTTTAAAATATAAGAATAAATCACACTTAGATTGTTAGTATCAGATTTGAAGTTCAAAACGTTGTTGTTATTATTAATGTGCACCATTTCAAGAAAAAGTCTACCTTTGTAACTAACTTCCCTATCTAAAATTTTTACTTTATTAAAATCAGGAAAATGATTTGATTTTTTTACATGGCAAGATAAAGCGCACGAATCTTTTTTGATTTTACAGTCACTCCTATGCTGAACAATCCTGGAACGTAACCACTGTGAAGATTGTCCAATGTAGATCTTATCACAATTACTGCATGGAATAGAGTATATGACGTTAGAACTGCTCAGCATAGGAGTCTCATCTTTAATGGCAGAAAATAATTGATTTATAGTAACAGGGTTGTATTTTGAAATTATGATGGAGTCATTCCGTAGGACGTTAAGTAATTTTAATGTTAAATTTTTAATCATCGGTAGTTTCTTATAACCAATTTCTGTTACAGGTGTCAAATCAGTTTTTTGTTTTTTATTATTATAGTTGTTCCCGAAAATAAGTTTCTTAGTCAGATTTTTTGGAAAGCCATTGTTTATTGCAATTTCTGTTAACAAGTTATATATATATATATATATTGCTATGTATGCTTTCCCATGGTGCGGGTTAAAACTTAAAGGGGTTGCGTTCGAGGTTAGAGCGTAGGTGATACATAGCGGTGGCTATCCAAGCCACGGAATCAGTTAGCAATTGAGTCGAAAAATAATACAAGAACATCTACTGTTTATTTTAGCTACTAGGAGCAAGCATATAAAATAACAAAGTTTTAGGAGCGAGAGTCCGCTCATGAAAGTCAAGTCAATTTATGATAACTTAAAACTACGAGCAAATAAAGATTTGTCTTACTTACATTTCTAAGTCAGGCTTTCGGGATGGCTATGGCTGATTCGTTCGTTCCGGTAATCGGAGACACTGTACTGGCGATGGTAGCTGTAACACCACTGCCACACTCTGACCACTTGACTCCCCATTACGGGTAAGTTAGGAAAATACAAGATAGCGTTATCTTGAGGAACTTCGGTCAGAAGCTAACCGCGGTGCATTTTGTAACAGGAATTAAATTATATTTTTGGCTTTGCCAACGGATATAGGTTGGACGAAATTACGTAAAACAAAGTAGATAATGAATTTTGGTTTCCTTGTAATGTGGTCTCGGACAATCCCAAGTGCGTGCAAGGAAACAGTGTTGACATCATTTGATAAGAACAAAAGGTTACAATTTAATAAATGATTAAGATAAAATAATTAAACTTGAAAATGTATTTATGTTACTCTAATAATGCTTCTTGAAATTAGATTTTGGGTTTGCTAAATTGGTATTTATAACATGGCTCCCCGGCATCCTAAATGTGGTCCCCACATTTGAAAGAGAAAAAAAAAGTCCCTTAAAGGTTAAAAGAAATGGAAAAGTAAGTCCAACCTTACAAAATTTACAATCTTAAAAATAAAGAATTTAAAGTGAATCCTTGTTGGTTATAAGAACCAATTGAAAAAACATTTACAAAAAAATATATAACAAGTTTTTCTAAAGAGTAAAAATAAAATATTGGTTAAAAGCATTAAAATTCATCATGCATAAGTAAAACATCAAAAATATTACATACTATGAATACAATTAGTATCATTCAATAAACATACTAACTTAACCTAAGAAAAAACATGTAAAAAATAAAAAACAAACAATTTGTTTTTATATAAATAAAATAAAAAATATATCAAGATTACTACACCGAAGGAAAAAGAAAAATGTTTATAACATGAAGGACACATAACAAAGATGATTCTAAAGTTCTTGTTAAATAAAAACGAAGATAAGGAAGTTGTAACGAAGCACTAAAGTTTGAAGGTATGTTGATTGAATTGATGTGGTGATTCGTTATGGGAACTTGCTGCAGCTGGGCTTTGGTAAAGGTGTTGGAAGTTGTCTGTGGCTGGTTTCAAACATTTGATCTTGTTGCACTATCTCGTACTCGGAAGTTTGTTGATGTGTAGGTGTGAGATAAGTCACTGCTGAGTCCATCTCCGTTGATGTTGGAGTGTGTTCCATGTGAGGAGTCGGGAGTAACGATGCGAATCCTGATCGCGGTCTAACAAAAGATTTTCGACCGGTCAGGTTAATCCCAGAAAGTTGAAGTGTTGCCGAAAGTGTGTATAGTCGGCGGACGAGAAGGAAAAGAATGACAAAAATTACTAGGATTAGGAAGACGGAGAAGGCGAGAAGATAATAAGGTAAGTTATTGTTAGCTAACGTGTTATTGATGATAAACCAATTGTCGTCGAGACAATCTTGTAATGTATCAAATTTAATTTGTGGGTCGCCAAATTTTGGAATAGAGATACTTTGAAATTTAGACCATTGTACTGGTAATAAAGTTGTTAAATATGGTTCAACTGTTGTCAGACAGGATACTTCGTCTGCAATGATGTAAATTTGGTAGCCTTCGATAATACATCCACATGGTAATTGGATCCAAATTGCTCCGATGTTTGTTGGAGTTGGTAGTGGATAAATGGTGTTGTTACATCGAATTCGAGTATTGGCTTGAGAATGCGTTAAAATATAATGGTTTGCATCTAATTGTGTTATGAATTCAGTTTCCGTTCCAGTCTCTCTACAATCAAATGGGCATACTGCTGCTAGTTGGGTTCCAGAACTTTCAACTAGTAGCCGTTTGACGCATGCTGTTGTCAATGCGTTGTTGTCGTAAAGCTCATTCAGAAAGCAAAGTTTTTCTTTAAATGGCTCACAATGTGGTGTGACCAGTGTCCAATGTGTAGATGACTGTTGAGTATAGGCAACATCTAAAATGGGTATTGCTGCTGTACAAGTGAATTGGTTCCAAGCAAATGGGGGATTGATTAGTCGATTCAGGACTAATCCTGTATATTTGTGTCTTATCAGAGGAATATGGATTCCTATTAGTGTGATTTCTCGGGATGCTACGCATTCTACTATTGGTAGCGTGTAGTAACTTGTTGAATGTTCTAGGGAGAATAGAAAATCGTTACTTAACAATTTAGGTTTTAACTTACTTAAAGATAAATCAAAAACTTGCAAAGGTATTACATCTATGTGTAAGGTTTTACTTTGGCACATTTCAGTCAGCGATCTTTGCCATTCATAAAATGAAAGCCATTCTGCCAAAAGAAAAGATAAAAATGCTGGGTCGCTGCAAGCATTTTTAGATATACTTGCATTAGGCAGTGGTCGGGGGTAATTAATTTCTGTGATTTGAATATTCCTTAGTGATGTAATTTTGTGTGCTAACGATTCAATTTCATAAGCATTGGCAAATAATCTATGTATATGATTTTGCGTAACATATTGGAAGTCGATCGCGCCATCATCCGAAAGAATATTATCGTTGACTAATATGTGCTCTGGATTAGAAAGTTGCACTAAATCTAAATAAGTTGTAAAATTAGCAAATTGGTTACATATATAGGGATGAAACTTACATAATTGATTTATATAACTGAGATTCGAAAAAACATTCAAGGGTTGCCGATATGTAAAAAGTAATTGTCTAGACGTGTGATAAAATGTAATATTTGGCAATCGTTGAATGTATAGTCCTGGGCTAATTAAAACACCTTTGGACATTGGTATAAGAATAATATATATGCTAAGGAATAGCATTACCATAAAAGTTAGGTTCTGATTGTATGTGAAAGTGCGGCCTATGTGTCGCATCATTTTTACTCTAATATGTGCTTAAAAGTTTTTTAATTAATCAATGTGCACTAAAAATTGGCACAAGTGAAAATAATTAAGTGTGTTCGCTCTAAGTTAAAATATAAATGAGACGGACGAGTTGCGAACAATAAAAAAATAATTACTTGATTATTACTAATTGTTTATGAATTGCTTAATTATGTGAAAGTATGCAAAATAATTGAAATTAGTGGGTTCCCTATGTTTTACTCAATTTTTTTTTATCTATTGTAGACTAGATAATTGAACGATCTGTAGTAGTATTTTTGGCAATTATACCACTATAGAGTGTATTTTTGTATTTCTCTGGCAGTAGTGTGGAAAATGACCTATTAAAATTTACAATTGTGAGAAGCCTCAAAACTACAAAAAAAAATAATGTAGTAGCAGTAAATAAGATACTAGAATTGACAGGATGATATTCCATATGAGATAGAAACTATCGCTATGAGGTGCATATAAGTCAATTGCTCCTGGTTGGTTATAAATGGATTTATGCAGTAGTGATGATTGATCTAAACAGCGTAAACGTAATTCTCGTTTTGGATGCGTAATGATAAAAAGATCATCCTGGATTTCGGAGATTATTAAAGTTGTTGCTGCACGACAATGAAAAGTGCAGTGTTCCGAAAGTTCTTGTACGGTTCCTCCTAAGAACATCTTATGAGCACATAGATGGCCCTGGGTTTCGTCTGAAGCAAAACGTGGTACGAAACAAAGTTTATCCCGATAGGGATTGCAATGGTTCAGAGATGAACCGGATATGGGTTTCAAAATTGGTGGTTGGTTTGGGTCTTCAATGGCGTTTGCCACTGCCAAATAAAGTGTATCGTGAACCAAAGAACATGTGTCATTGTGCCATGCGAAAGGCGTTGTTATTAGTTCGTACAATCTCCAATGTTGATTTGATTTAACGATTGGTACCCTAATTTGTACATAAAGATAATTATCAGAAAAAGTGCAATCCGAAATTTGTAATTTGTAGTATTGCGAAATGTTTTCGATGGGAATAGCTAATTCATGGTCACTTTTGACATTTCTGCGGAAAGTTCTAAAAGATCTTGTTTTAAAATTTGTGGCGTGACTATTGGCGGAGGAATTTTGTGATCTCGGCATGCGTCGATCACTTCCATGTCGTTTATTTGTTGTTCAAAATTAATCAGTCTCATCAGTGTCGTGTAAAAGTGAAACATTGCCCGCTCTATTTTAAAATTTGTGTCCGAAACTGTACGATCAATTGTGTTACGTAAATTATTATCAAAAGTTATTAAATTGCTTATCTTTTGTCTGGTTTCCAAAAAATTATCAGAAACTTGTTTTTGAAAAGTATCAAAGCTTTGCGAAGTACTCGCTATTTTCCTAAGGTTTTGCCTTAGTCCTGAATCCATTCTGGCCAAAAGAGATTGTAATTCTCTTTGGTCATATTCTAAGGTATTGATTTGAAGTTGAGTTGCAACGGAACAGCAAAAGAGAAACATCGCCTATAAAGTCAATGCCTCTTTTCGCTCTGTTACGTCTTGCGTCGTTTATAACGGTGTGATGAAAATTATCGTCTAACGTTGTCGTCACGTTTGTCCAAATTCGGGGGTTTATGGCTTGAGATAGCATTCTGAGTTCCTTATCAAAAAGCAATCCTAAATCGTCTAGGTGTTTGTCCATCACACAAACATGTGATAATTTGGATTTACATAAATGGTCATATGTATATTGTGGTATATCATTTAAGGTTTTAGTGTCATTTTTAAGTTTATATCTTGATGGAAGAGAAGCATCATATACAATCACGGATGGTAAAGGTTTCCAAAATACTCCATTTGAAACTGTAACGGCCAATTGTGTTCGAAATGCTGGTGTCGCAACCATAAAAAGCAAGCAAATTAGAAACATCCTGTAATAGATGAAATCGCTATACGTTGAGCAATTTATATGCATAAAATGTGTGCATTTTTTTTGTAAGATAAGAAATATTACATTGTATAAACAAAGCAAGTTATTTACGGAATAATCTAAATAGATAAGTGAGTGGTTTCCGTTGATATTATATTTGCTGTATCCATCCGTAGGTGAAATGAAGATTCAATCTGGCGTCTCTTGTTTGAAGTAGTTTTAAATTGTGCTGTGTAAAGGGTTTGTGTTAAATGTTTAAAATAGTAGTTGGGAAAATTATTAATATATCGAAAAATACTTACAAAGTCTTAATCACGGTATCATTATTAAAAGGGAAAAAGAATACATAAGTAATTGAGAGTTTAAATTTAATGTAATTCGTGATAAATTGTGATGGATGTGTTTCTGCTATCATTGACTGATTATGACGAATAGCAATAGTGCACTGAAACAATTTAAAATAAATTTGGGTAGTGTAAAAATTAATCGTTAAAGTTTCTTAGAAAGTAATGAAAATGTGCTTTAGTGTGATAGTAGGTGAAGTGTTTTTGTGTAATTTTCCACAACTTTAAGTGCGTAAGAAATATTGGAGGAATATGTTTGTGTTATGTGTTCCATATAGCAAGAAGGTAAATGATTCTTAAACGTTTTTAGTTGAATAAACTGCGAAATAAAAGTCGCTGCTGTATAATATGACTTCGCTTTGCGTTATTAAAACTAATTAGATTTTCTTACAGTATTACGTTGTCAGTTAGAATGTTTTCGATCTTAGAAAGCCAGTGCGAGTGTATTTGAAATCTTGCACTGCTTTCTAATACCAAAAATAAAACTGGCTATTAGCGATTTGTGGTATATGTGATTGAAAAGGTGAGTGAAAATATATTGCTTCGGATGATTATTTTTTGTAAATAATAAAGTGTAGCTTTGCTTTGCTTGTTCGTTGTAATTTAAAAATAGAAAGTATGTCATCATCATTTTGTTTTCGACCTTACTTAAGGTCGGTTTGACGCAGCTCTAACTTCTTTTCTATTCTGTGCTAATCTAAAAAGCTCTACATACCTTTCACAACCTAAATTTCTAATAATTTGACTAATATAGTTTGGTCTAGGTCTTCCTATATCCTTCTATCTTTTTCCTATCCACCTGGCTCTACATAGATATTAGCAACCTGATGGTTGTTAAAGAACTCTAACATGTTTACATGATTACCATTTATAAGGAAATGAAATATAACCTGGTTATCTGCTTCAAAAAAGGAAAAGTGTTAAATTATATGTTATGGTAAGGCTTAAGCAACGAATCGCTGCCAACATGCCAGACCGCTAACTAATTGTGAGTTGTGTCATGGTGACATTTAGTTAACTGATTTTATTTACTTATTCTTTTTGTTTTGTTTTCGAACATACTTAAAGTTGGTTTGACGCAGCTCTAAATTCTTTTCTATTCTGAGCTAGTCTAAAAAGGTCTACATACCCTTCACAACCTAAATCTCTAATAATTTGACTAATATAGCTTTGTCTAGGCCTTCCTACTCTATTTTTATTTGGTAGTCTATAATCTAAGACTTTACTAAATAGTCCCTCATGTCTTAACTGGTGCCCTATCATTCTATCTCTCCTGACCTTCAATTGTTTCCACATACAGGGATCCTCACCTATCCTTCTATAAACTTCTTCGTTTGTTACTCTATCTCTCCAACTAATCTTTAACATTCTCCTATAACACCAAGTTTCAAAAGCTTCTATCTTTTTCTTATCTACTTCTTTAATTGTCCAAGTCTCACTACCATATAGTAGAACGCTCCATACGATGCGACTTTAAGAAACTTTTCTATTATCTAAACTAATACTATTAGCTATTAGTAAGTTTTTCTTTTTAAAAAACATTTTTCTAGCTTGAGCTATTCTAGCTACTATATCCCTTCTGCTACGTCCATCCTTTGTAATTATACTACCTAAATAACAAAATTCATCTACCTCCTCTAACTCGGTATTACCTATTTTTAATTTTGGTTTAGAACTAGGCTGTAACTCACTTGTCATTATCTTTGTCTTTACTGAGTTAATTCTCATACTATAGTTACTCCGTAGTATCTCATCTAAAATATTTAAAACTCTCCTAACTCTTTTCTAGACTCTGCTATAATGGCTATATCATCTGCAAAACGTAACATGTCTATTTTCTGTCCCTGTACACTAATACCTATCTCTTTTTCTCTCTAGCTAAGTTTAAAGCTTCCTCAATATAAACATTAAAATCAAGGAGACAGTATACAACCCTGTCTAACACCATTTCTAATCTTAGCTTCCTTTTCTATTTCATCAAATCTAATTACTACGCTTTGGTTTTTATATAGACTGTAAATAATTTTTCTATCCCTATGAGAGATTCCTATTTTTTGCAGAAACCTGAACATAACAATCCAATTAACCCTATCAAATACTTTTTCTAAATCTACAAACGCGAAATGAGTCTTTTATTTTTGTAACCTTTTTCGATAATTACCCTAATCATTAGTATCGGTTCTCTAGTCCCTCTGTCTTTACGAAAACCATATTGGTCTTCGCCTAAATAATTCTCAGCCAAAGCTTCTACTCTATTTTTAATTATTATTGTTAGTATTTTGGAAGCATGAGAAGTTAAACTAACCATTCTAAAATTCTCACACCTATCAGCTCCAGGTTAAATTGCTACTAAATTAAAACAGTAATTATTCGAAAAGTAGTGCAAACACGCATTTTTTGGTTAATAATAAGTTATTAGACACAGTGTGATAGTGCACTGCAACCAAGCTTTTTTTCAATTTTAAATAATTTACAGCTGAAGAACAAACATTTGCCTCATACACACACAAATCTTCAAGTAATAAAATGTTAAAAGTAAATATAAACTTACTGCTGTTAGAGAAATTTAAATACACACCACACGTACTCTTTATTGATTATAAAGCACTAGCAAAATAAAGTTACCCAGGCCTGCACCCACAGCAATAAAACAAACAAAGTATGTATGTAGGCGTTTGTTTTTCCTGTTTTAAATTAAGGAATATAAATTTGTTCTAATTTATGTTAAATACTGATGGGTTTTAAGATGTTGCAGTTAAATTTGTTTTAATTCGTTCTTCTATGTTGTTGTCATCTGATTGTGAATCTGAGTCATTCTCTGTATTTCATAGTTGTGCCGGATGTGTCCAAGGGTCCATATACGGTAATATACGACTAACATGAACAAGTTCTTGTTTTGTGCCTCTTTGTATGACATAATCCACGTCTCCTTTTTTGTCAATAATCGAATATGGTCCGTAATATTTAAGTAAAAGTTTATCCGATTTTCCTACGAAACGTCGTGGAACAAAAATTCGTACACGATCACCTATTTGAAAAGTTAAAGGTCGATGTCGTGCATCATATCTGGTTTTGGATTTGCTTTGGCTGTCTTGAATAATTGGACTGTCAAATTTCGAATATATAAAGCTCGTTCACGTGTCTGTTGTACTTCTTCCACTGTAACTTCTTGTTTTAAGCAAGCCTCTGTTGGTAAAATCGGTTCTCTTGCGTAAACTAAATGAAATGGTGCGAACTTTGTTGTGCTCTGTATTGCTGTGTTATGTGCAAACACAACATGTGGTACAAATTGACACCAGTTTTTTTGATCAGTATCTATTGTCATAGAAAGCATATCCGCTATGGTTTTATTAAATCGTTCTGTCAACCCATTAGTAGCTGGATGATAACTTGTAGTGAATTTGCTACGTACTCCCATAATTTTTAAAAGTTGGAGTACCATTTCTAATTGAAAAACTTTTCCTCTATCGCTTAAAATTGTTCGTGGAGAACCATGTCTTAAAATAATGTTGTTTAATAAAAAATTTGCTACATTTTCTGCTTTGCCATTTGGTAAAGCACTGGCTTCAACATAGCGTGTTGCGTAACAAGTCGCTACTACAATTACTGTGTTACCGTTATTAGATTTTCTAAATGGACCTAAAAGATCAATTCCAATGCGATCAAATGGTTGAGATACGGAGATATTTTGTAACTCTCCTACAGGTTTCAAATGTGAGTGGCTTTTTCTTGCTTGGCAGTCAATACATCCTGCTACATATGCTTTAATGTCCTTTAGCATAAGGTCACAATAGTAACGATCTTTAATTTTATAGTACGTCTTAAGAAAACCTAAGTGACCAGAGATTGGGTCACTATGGTGAGTATATAATATTTCGCCAATCAACGAATTTGGGATTTGGGGTTAACAAAAAAGTTGGTAAGTCGAGTGTTTGCTGTTCGTCTTTGTCTGTTGCTTTGAATACTGGATTTCGTGAAAGGCAATCTACATCTCTGTATGCTGTGCCACTTATGTGTTGTATTGTATAATCAAATTCCGAAAGTTTTAATGACCATCTGGCCAGTCGTCCTGAAGGATTTTTAATAGTTGTTAATGAACAAATTGCACTGTGATCTGTTTTTATGTTTATGGGTCGTCTCCAAATTAATGGTCTTAGGTATGTCAAACTCCAAATAATTGCTAATGTTTCTAGTTCTGCGATTGTATAGTTAGTTTCTGCTTTTGTAAGACTTCGTGAAATGTAAGCTACTGGGTGCATTTGACCGTCGTGTGTTTGTAGTAAAATTCCCGCTAAACCTATTGTAGAAGCGTCTGTGCGTAATTCTTTTTCAGCGCCTGGGTCAAAATGTGCCAAGACAGGTGCTGTAAGTAGTTTTGTTTTTAAAGTCTCGAATGCGTTCGTGTGGTCCTCGGTCCAAATGAATTTCAAACCTTTTTTTAATAACTGGTTTAACGGATGTGCGATAATTGAGAAACCATAAATAAATTTTCTATAGTAATTTGCCAAACCTAGGAAACTTTGCAATTTCTTAACAGTTGTTGGGCAAGGAAAATCTCTTATTGCTTTCAGTTTATTTTCATCAGGTTTAAGTCCTGATTTTGTTACTTTATGTCCTAACATAGATATTTCAAATTTTGCAAACGTACATTTAGAAGGTTTCAGCGTTAAACCCGCTGAACGTAATCTTGTGAATGCATTCCTTAACCGTTTCAAGTGTTCGTCAAAAGTGTCACTATAAACGTATACATCATCTAAAAAAATTAATAACTCTTTCCATTTGAGATTTTCAAAAACAATATCGGCCAAGTGTGAGAAAGTTGATGGCCCATTGCAGACTCCGAAAGGTAATCGTTGAAATTCGTAAAGTTCGTTAGGTCCTATAAAAGCTGTTTTTGGTTTACTTTTCTCGTCTAATCCGACCTGATAATAGCCGCTCAAGAGATCTAAGCTAGAGAAATATTTCGAGTTCTTAAGATATAAAAACATGTCATCTATCCGTGGTAGTGGATATGAAGATTTTTGGGTAACAGCATTTAGTTTTCTGTAATCTACGCAAAACTTATAGGTATTATTTTTCTTTTTTACTAGAACTATGGGTGATGACCAGGGTGAGTGCGATTTTTTTATAATACCATTCTCGAACATTTCCGTAATCTGATCTTGAATAATGTTTCGTTCTTTCTGCAATACTCTGTATGGTTTGCTTTTTACTGGAACAGCATTACCAGTTTCGATTGTATGCTTTACTAAATTAGTATGCCCTAACGTGTCGGAAGTTTCACTAAAAATATCACTGAACTCATTCAAAAGTTTCGAGAGCTTTTGCTTTTCGTGCATGGATAACTCCTGGTTTATGTCAAAATCAAAGTTTCGTTTTGGATTTGTAATTAAAGTTTTTGCTACCACTGCTGCTATGAATTGGTTTTCTTTAGGAATAATTGTTCCGATTGTGGAATCTTTCATTAATTTGATTTTTTCGTGTACGTGCGAAATTGCGTTTATCTTTAGCGAGTTATTCTCTTTATATGGACCATTGGTAACTGTTAAAGTTCTTTCGCTTAAATATTTATTATTCGGTAAAAAAGTAAATAAATGAGAATTTTTTTTGCACTTAACTTCAATTGGAAGTTTTACAGTTCTGTCTAACACAATGTCATTTTTTAGTTGGATTTTCTCCGGCTGACAAGTATTCTTTTCAAAATTTGTTTTATCTGTAGAGGAATTATTTTTTGCTACATAATTACTAATTAATTGATGTTTTGTTGTAGGTTTCATTAACAAGTTACAAGTATTATCCTTAAAATTTGCAAAACTAATAGTTGGATTTCTAAAGTCTAAAATAGCTTTGTTGTCTTGTAAAAATTTCAGCCCTAATATCAGAGGAACTGGGAGTTCATGAATTACAAGGGTGTGAATAGAAGTTCTATATCCATTTAGAGTAATGTCTAAGTTCGTTTTGCCTAAAATTGGTATACTAATGTTGTTTGCCGTTTTCAAACCTAGATTGGTGTTATTTGATAATGGAATGTTATAAAAAAATTTGCGAGATTTTTATATAGAGCTTTGACCGTATATAATTTTTTTATGTTCCTATCTAAAAATACATAATTATTTTCTTTAATATAACTTACACTTTGTGCGTTTCTAGTCTTATAATTAATACCTTTATTAAAATTTATATGTTCTCAAGGGGTATTGGGGTTAACAATGTACCTTTTATTATTAGTACTTGATGCTTTTTTATAATTATTATAACAAAAATGTTTGGCGCTCTTACTTTGATTTCTTCCATATTGTCTAATCATTAAAATATATTTTCCTAGAGTAATTATTTAAACCATTATTATTATTATTATTAAATTGGGCTTGACGGTTAAAATGTTGAAGATTTATTGTGTTTTTGCCCCAAGCCCATTTGTACGAAAATTTCCATTTTGCGTATTGCCTCTTTGACGGTACGGGCTGTGACTTCGCTCATGTGGCTGAAAGGTGACGCTACGTATAGGAGTTAAGCTACGTCGCGTTTGTTGATCGTTATTGTTTGTTGTCCTAAATGAAGTCGTGTTTCTGCAAAAAGTAACATAGTGTCCGAAACGATTGCAATTTGTGCATTTGGGTCTGGTATTGGTTGCACGTTGGTTGTAATATCACGTTGATTGATTACGCGGAAATTGTGTTCTGAATTGGCGCTGTCCTTGTTGGCGATAATGATTTCCTCTGTACGTCCAGTTATCCTTATTAAAAAATTTTCTGTTATTATTTTTGCGTTGTACATCACGTGTTAAGTCATGCTTGTTTGTCGCGTTTTGTGAAATTGTTAGTAGACTTGTCTGTTGCGCAAGTGTGTCTTGTATAGCGTTATGCTGAATATTCGATAAACTATAAGCTATATCCTTAAGAGATTCCTCAGTTATTTCCCTATTTGAAGCTAACAAAATAAAGTTGTTTCTCAAATGAGGTAAAAGACCTGATTCAAAATAGTCCTTCAATTCCAAAATAGGAATTGTTGATGTTGCTTCTGTCGCTAAATTTTGTAATTCGTAATAATAAGTAATGCAGGATTCGTGTGGGAGTTGACGACGATTGCGTAGGCGGCTTCTAAGTTGCCTAGCTGCATTAGGTCCACCATAAAATTTAAGGAAACTGTCTTTCACATCGCTCCATGTCTTGCTTCCGTTATCGGGGTCATTAATAAATTTTTCCAGCCATATTTGCGCGCTGCCGCGTAAAAATCGCGAGAAATATTGGATTTTGTTCCCACTACCCCATGAATTAGAGTTCGCGCAATGTTCATAATCTTTCAAAAATTCAAAACAGTTTGTCCTACCTGGAGTGAAGGTAATTGGGTTTGCGTAACTTGGTGTGATTGGATTTATTTTTAAGTTCTGTATGAACTCTATTGTGTTATCTGCCATTGTCGGTTTAGAATTAGTCACTTGTGTTAAATCTTCTGTGGTCAGTGTTTGTATTCCTGAGTCAACAATTTCTAAATTAATATTTAAATCTTTTGCTCCGGGAAATGTAAATTGTGATGATTGTGTATGTCCGACCGATTTTTGTGGAGAACGTTGTAAACAAGTGGTTGGGGAAAAAACAGTATCGTGTTTTGTGGTGTATATGACTTACATTTGGGTTTCTATTTTTACTACGCATGTGATGTTCATGAATAGGTGTGCTAATGTTTTTATCCATCAATGATTAGGATAGAATGACGATTCGCTTACCGCATGACCTAATAAATTAGCAAAGATAATTAATGTTTACATTGCCTCATTAATCACGTAAAAAAGCTCGAGAGAAATTAATGTCCGATCGGGATTATGTTCAAGACGTCGCAAATACCAAATTTGAGTACTAACTTAGCGAATTTGGGTAAATAATCTTCCTCCGGTAGTTGATTATTATGAGCCCACTGTAAAAATGTAGGGATAGCGTTATCAAAACTAGTCTGTCCTGTTTCGTAACGTATTAGTTCAGTCGCGTTTGACCCTCTAGTTACCATTTTCATTCAACATAAAGCGGTAAATTTAAAATAACACTCATGATTAATAATTAAAGTTTTATAAGAAGAGTAAGAAAAATATATTCAAAATCGAAATTGATTGTTAAAAACTTGGCTGCAACTCCTATAAGTATGGTTTTTCTAACACGGCGTAATTCGGCGTTAATCTCGGCGTTCGCATCAAATGTTAATCTCAACGCCCCCACCAACTGCTATGTATGCTTTACCATGGTGCGGGTTAAAACTTAAAGGGGGTTGCGTTCAAAGGTTAGAGCGTAGGTGATACATAGCGGTGGCTATTCAAGCCACGGGATCGGTTAGCAATTGAGTCGAAAAATAATACAAGAACATCTATTGTTTATTTTAACTACTAGGAGCAAGCATATAAAATAACAAAGTTTTAGGAGCGAGAGTCTGCTCATGAAAGTCAAGTCAATTTATGATAACTTAAAACTACAAGCAAATAAAGATTGGTCTTACTTACATTTCTAAGTCAGGCTTTCGGGATGGCTATGGCTGATTCGTTCGTTCCAGTAATCGGAGACACTGTACTCGCGATGGTAGCTGTAACACCACTGCTACATTCTGACCACTTGACTCCCCATTACGGGTAAGTTAGGAAAATACAAGATAGCGTTATCTTGAGGAACTTCGGTCAGAAGCTAACAGGTGCATTTTGTAACAGGAATTAAATTATATTTTGGCTTTGCCAACGGATATAGGTTGGACGAAATTACGTAAAACAAAGTAGATAATGAATTTTGGTTTCCTTGTAATGTGGTCTCGGACAATCTCAAGTGCGTGCAGGGAAACGGAGTTGACATCATTTGATAAGAACAAAAGGATACAATTTAATAAATGATTAAGATAAAATAATTAAACTTGAAAATGTATTTATGTTACTCTAATTATGCTTCTTGAAATTAGATTTTGGGTTTGCTAAATTGGTATTTATAACAATATCATCTACACCTAATGCAATAATTACTTTTATTTCTGATGGATTTGGGGGTAGGGCATCGGATACAATAATTATCGAGAAATCGGGCTTTTTAGGTAAATTACAATGGGGCAGTGTAATAATGGCAGATAGAGGATTTAAACACATCAAACACCTTCTTATTAATAAAAACTGCAAATTACTTAGGCCTCCCAGTGTTAATAGTGGTTAAAAATTAAGTAAAACTGAAGCTATCGAAACGAAGAGAATTGCTAGTTTAAGAATTCATATTGAAAGAGTGATTAGGATTAAGAGAATACAAACTACTGAAACCGCATTCTTGTGTCAGTGGAAAGTTAATACCGTACACGGATGATGTTACAGTTATAGCTAGTGGTTTAGTTAATTTACAAGGACCACTAATAAAATAAAAAATTGTACACTAGGTATAGTTAACATAAATTTAATCAACAGTACATGTAATGACAAAGTACAAGGATGTGTTCAACAACTTACAATTACTATTTAATAATACTTAAAAATTAAATTAGATATTTACAAATCTTTTAATCCTTTTATTAACAACGGAAAAATATTGTTTACCCAAAATATCTTATTATTTAATTCAAAATTAGGGTCTGTTACACAAAAAATATCAGTTTGCTTTTTAAAAAAATACATTTGTAAATGAATTTGTGCTTTAAACTTATTTGTTATTTGTCCATCTTTTACATAAAGTTGAAATGTTTTTATACTAGTCGGGCACTTAATTTCAACAACGCAATTTTCAGCTACAGCATCTGTGGATGCACCCATAATGGGATTATCAGGAGATATTAAGGATCCTGCCAAATATAATTTTATATTTAACTGTTCCTCTATAATAGGAATAACTTGCTTTTCCAAATGTTTGCCTCTCTGCATAGCTAGAGTTTCAGGTATTTTTAAACTACCAACAATATTTTCTATTAATACACCTGAATCTTTTTTGCACTTGGTTACTTGATATATTTTTGAAGCTGTTATTCGACCATAACGTAACAGATGCCATAGTTTTGTTACACTTCGTTTAACGTTTTATCTGGTCGGTAATGCAGTTAACAAAATGTTACACTTAGATTCTGGTACATTGAAATGGCGATAGATGGCTCTTAAAAGCCGGTAATACGATTACCAAAGTTCATAAGATACACCATGACGTCACTGACAATTTATATTGCGCGTAATTACAAAATATTACATAAAATTAAAACAATAAAAATTAGAGAATCTACTCACGTGAAGGATCCGCTAACCGGCAGGAAATCACGCTGCGGTAGCCTCGGCATCGCTGCTGCTGGTAGAGTTGGACATCCAAATTATCTCGGGGTCATGGGATGCTCCAGGGTCATCTCCGTTCCTATATGCAGTGGAAGACGGGAATAGGTAATTAAGGAAAGATAATCAAGATAAGGAAATCTACATAATAAGATAACACGACACCCCGCACGACTGTTCACTTCAAAGTTCGGCGTAAAAAAAAAAGCCACGTTTCCGCGCGAGAACCGCGAAAATCTCCTCCTCTTTTGTAGCATTGCTATACCCCTATAGGGATAATTCACACTTGCCCATTGCACTATTGTGACGTACCGGAAGCCCCGCCCAGTTCATTTAAATTGTTCCCGCTTCTTGCGTATTTAAAATTATGGCGGGAACTTCCGCACATCAAGAAAACTAACCTAAACAATGTTAAAGTGCAAATTCGGTTTGCACGTAACAATCGCGACAAAGCCACAAAAGAAAAAACTTAAAAAAAGAAAAAGTCTGTTAGCACAGTAACAGCTTAAAATCTAAGTCCTTACTACCCTACATAAACCCTAACTTAAAACCTACAAAATGTTTATATAAGGCGCCACCTGGTTTTTCGACCGATAGCACGTCTACCGAAGTACCAGGAAACGGAATAGGTAGCCCGATAGTCTTTGACTACACTACTTACCGACAGCACAAATTTGTCGGGGAGCATGAAACACTGCTTAAACTAACACGGGTGCGACAAGTCGCCTAACCTATCTAAACCTATCTAAACTTATCTAACTAAAGCTAACATATAGTTCTTATATGCAAACACACATGAGTGTCGCATCAAACTATTCTTCTTTTTTTGGCAAGAAGTGCCCAAATTTAAAAATGTTCATGTGAGTGCGTCACCTTGCACTCTAGCAAATTTTGTTACTGGTACTTTGGTTTCCTCCGATGCACATTTAACTTGTCCATGACACAGTTGTGAATCCACAAATTTACCAAAAGTACCGCCTACTAAATCCTTATATGCTAACCTGACAAATTACATTTCTAAATTGGGTTAGCTTTTTCACTTAAATTTCAGAAAGATAATTCCCACGTCTGGTCATATATACCACACGTTAGGACGATAAAAAGATAAGATAAGATCTCAAATTGATGTTAAAGATAATAGATAAGGTAAAGATATTAAGCTTAAGTTGTTATCCTCAAAGGTAATGAATAAGATAACGGTATTAAGCTTTAGTTATTTTTTGAGATACTCAATAAGATAACACGATATTAAGTTAAAGTGATTATAAGAGATAGTAGGTAACATGAATTTAAACAGAAGTTATTACTCAAGATAACCGGTAAGATAACGCGACATAACTCGAAGTTATTCCTAACGGTAGTCGGTAAGATAACGATAAATTAAACCAAAATTATTACTAACGGTAATCGGTAAGATAACGATACTAAACTAAGGTTATTACCAAAGGTAATCAATAAGATAACGATATTAAACCTAAAGGTATTATCGAAGATAATAAAGAAGACAAAGATATTGGCCTAGTTATTACCCAAGACAATGATAACAACAAAGAGTGGCTCCAGTAGAGCCGTTTAAATGGGATTGACCCGTGCCCTCCAAAAAGAGAAACCTGTGAGGCAGGTCCGTTCGTAAGAACAGCACGGGGGACCGGCAAAGACCTTTGGGTGCATTCCTGCACCCAGTGTTGATCGATATCGGTGAAACTATTCACCCGATATCCATGCGGTATATTCTATATACACATTCACTCACACATTCACACACTCATACATACCTTCACTGCCAGAGCCTATGCACTGACAGCGGCACCGCATGACCCCACGAAAGATTCGCAGAGACGAGGTCCAAGTGTCTGTGAAAACCTCCCGCACAACCACACGGTGACTAACAGAAAAGAAAAGGTAGTAGAGAAACAGGAACGGTAAAAAAAGAAGGAGGTTGGTTTTTTGAAGTGCATAAGAGGCACCTCTAGGTAGAAGAAAGAAGAGGAAGGGCTCGCATTGAGCAAAAGCGACAGAGGGAAAGGTGGATAGCAAAGCGCTACTCAACCAACAAGTGTGGTCAGCAGCTCGGAATGAGGGAACATCATTCTTATGAGGCAGACGGGTGTTCCGGGACAAGAACAGGTCCACCGAGAGAAGAATAAGGCATAGCGGAGATAGCGGGTTAAGAAAAAGTATAGTTTTTGGACAAGCGTCCGAGAGAAAGTAGAGAATTGTCCCTATAAAACACAGCGCAGTCTGAAGGACCACCTGCGATATTAATCCGACAAGATAAGATATACACATTTTTAAAATTCACTAGACTCCTAAGAGAACTAGTACGATAATTTTCCTAACGAGTGCTTCGACTACGATAAGAAAATCAGACAAAGATAGACACGGCAACTTAAAAGTATCCTCACAGATACAAACACACAAAACAAACTGTTTTAAGGTAGTTTTTTAAATCGGTAGCACCCTAAACACACACAAATGCCCAATTATAAGCAGTTAAATACAGATACACTGTCCCCATATGCTAAAACAACCGAGAATTTAATAAAATAACAATAAGAAGCGATAGCGTCTCACCACAAAGTTCAATAAAAAATAACGAAAAAAAATTTATAAGTTATGTAGATTTAGTAGAAAAAGGAAGGAATAATGTTGTAGTATAATGATGTAGTATAATGTGGGCGATTGCAATAATTCAGAGGAAAAAAAACACACGGAATAGACAATCCTAGCTTTTGCAACTGCGAATATGAACTATTTCTTTCAATGGCATAGACTGCGCATGTTCTATGTGAGCCCAAAGAAGAAAGCATTCACTCAACATCAGCCAAAACCAGTCATAAAAATTCAATGGGTTATTTCAACCAAAGTTACGACAATTACCATTCAATTAAACCATATAAGAGAAATACTAAAGACCGAACAATATATAGTAGGAAAATTTCAAGGGTTAATTAAATGAAACGACAAAGTTATATTGGGGGGGTGTAGAGGATGAAGTGATATATGAGTAACGGTATGGTCGAGGAAAAGTCAACCAGAAGAAAAAGATAGCTAAATTAGGGTAAGTAAAGTTAAACGTGTAAGAAATTATATACTATATGAGAGAAGGAATAAGTAATTAAAGATAGTAATTGATGGTGAGAACAAAAAATATTAGGTAAATCGTGAGGAGAATGGGGCATGAAAAACTTAATTAGCATTTGGGTCGGCAGAGAATGGCTTAAGGTCTTTAATATGCCACCTGCCTTGGCGTTTTCCTTCAGTATCCTGAAGTTCATAGATAAGGGGACTAATAACACGTGTGACTTTACAAAGAATGAATTTAGGGGCCAATTTTGAAGAAAATTTCTTAGATGCATCCGATAAGACATAGTTCTTCTTCCAAACTTGTTCGCCTAAGGCAAAGGAAATATTTCGCCACGCAAGTTATAATGGTCCTTGCTCTTTTCGTAAGCTTTTAACAAATTTTTTCTAACGTCGTTAAAGATAGAAGGTAGTGACTGTTGGTCCTTGTCCCAACGTACTTTATCGTCAAATTCGATTACGTTAGTATCGTCAGGCACTAAACCATAGTAACTCCCATCGATTGGGGTATATCTTCCAAAAACAAGAAAAGACGGAGTGAATTGGGTTGCTTCGTGCTTAGATGTACGCAAAGCTTGAGCAATTTCAAAGATATGTTCATCCCATGTAGTATGGTCTGAATCAATATAAGAAGAGATAGCGGTAATTAAAACTCGATTTACTCTCTCGGTAGGGTTTACTTGGGGGTGATATTTTGCGTTAAACCAAATTTTTTGTACTTTGTAACTTTTAACGAAGTTCTGAAAATCTTTAGAGATAAATTGTGCACCATTGTCACAAAGAATAATCTGGGGGACACCAAAGATAAGAAAGACATTCTGTTCTAGAAATTTAATTATAGCAGCGGAGGTAGCTTTACGTAAGGGTTGCACCATAACAAATTTAGAAAACCAATCGGTAACAACCAAAAGATATTGATTGCCTCTTTTCGATCGAGGGAGAGGTCCTAATAAGTCAAGCGATATTAATTGAAAGGGATAAGATACACGTTTAAAGTTACCCATTAAACCAGGGCGAGCATCTTGTGAACTTTTATGAGAACCACAAATTTTGCAGCTTTTAATGTAGCGACAAACAGATTGCTTAAGTGTGGGCCAATAATACAATTCAGATATTTTCGCGAGAGTTTTTGTAACACCAAGGTGTGCAGCTAAGGGATCGTCGTGACATAATTTGAGCACCTCACTGCGATTTGCAGTGGGCACAACGAGTTTCCATTCAGGTATATTCGATATTTTATGTGGGGACGAGGATACAAATTTATACAGTCTATTATTAGTTACTCGAAAGGTAGGAAATTTGTCGGGATTATCGGAAACTTTTTTTATCATATTGAGGTACCAGGTATCCAGAATTAAATTTGGAAGGTTTAGAGAAACAACATCTCGAGATAACGCATCAGGTACGATATTTAATTTGCCAGGCCTATGCCTAACGTCGAAAGTAAATTGAGATATACGCAAGTTCCATCTTGCCAAACGACCTGCGGGTTGTTTCAAGTTATTAAGCCAAGTGAGTGCTGCACAATCAGTGATTACGGTAAAGTGTGTACCTTCGACATATCCTCTAAATTTCTCGATGCCAAAGATAACACCCAATAGTTCTCGTTCGGTAGCAGAGTATTTTTGTTCGGCAGAAGTTAAGGCACGGCTCGCATAAGCGATTGGATGTTCTAAACCATTGTTTACCTGGAACAACATTGCACCTAACCCAGTAAGTGAGGCATCGGTTTGTATATAAAACTTATCATCGAAATTTGGAGAGATTAAGATAGGTGCTGAAGTGATTAGTGTTTTAATTTGTTCGAAAGCCTGTTGGGATTCTAAATTCCACTCGATAGTTTGGGATTTCTTTTATTTTAATTAAAGCGGTAATGGGTGCAGATATAGTTGAAAGGTTAGGTAGAAAATGCGATAATAGCTAATCATTCCTATCAACCGTTTGATTTCGGTAGCAGTTTTGGTGTTTTAAATTTAGTAATAGCATCAACTTTAGCGGATCGGCTCGTAAGCCTGTTCCATCGACAATAAAACCAAGAAATGTAAGGGATGAACGACAAAATTGAGACTTTTCCCAGTTTATCTTAAAACCTGCTGCATTTAAACGTTCAGCAACTTCATCTAATGTGGCGATATGTTCATCGAAAGAACTTGAGATAATTAAGATATCATCCAAAACACAAAGGCACGTTCTTGATGTAAGATAGGACCTAACGTTTGATCCATAGTACGTTGTAAAGTTTGTGGAGCGTTACAGAGACCAAATGGCAAAAATTATATTCGAAAAGACCTCGGCCTGGGACACAAAAAGCAGTTTTTTGACGAGAAGATAAGTCGAGAGGTATTTGATAAAAAGCTTGTCTTAGGTCGATAGATGAGATGAATTTTGCATTACGAAGCCTGCTCAAAATTGAATCAGTTCTGGGTAGAGGTAAGCGTCTGGAACAGTAACAGAATTTAGCTTCCTGCCATCAAAACAAACACGCCATTCGTCATTCTTTTTCCGAACTAGCAATACGGGAGAGGTCCACGGTGAATTTGAAGGAGAGATAACACCAGATACTAACATTTTGTCTATTTCCGCATGTAAATGCTTTTGTAAGGCAGGCGATAAGGGATATTGACGTTGCTTAAAGGAAGGGCATCACCTGTGGAGATAACGTGTGTTGCCGTTGTAACACAACCAAGTTCAGAGGTATTAAGTTTGCGAAATTTGTCGATTGTAGCGTTAAGAGTTACATCTTGGGAGTCAGTAAGAGATTTTGTTAGATATTCCTGTAGATGCACAGGAGTTCGTTTTAATAGAGGTTTGCCATGAAAAATCCTGAAAGTAAAGTGACAGATTAAAAGTTTACAGAAATCAACGCCTAGCAGAAATGGATACGCTAATGCAGGGACAATCAAAAATAAAACGTCACGTTCAAGAGATTCTACTCGAATTTTTAACTTAAGGGAGCCGGTTACATGTATTTGATTATCGTCAGCTAAATTTATGGAAGTTTTTTCGGGAATAATTTGAATTTTGATATTTTGTTGAGATAATTGATGTAAACCTTCGTTATTTATAAGAGAACATGAAGAACCTGTATCCAGTAAAGCAATTACATTTAAGGAACCAATTGAGATAGATAAGTGTGGACGGTTATCGAAGGGTTTTTTAACAAGTTGTGAAACAGCGGTAGTCTTTTTATGATAAAAGGAATTGACGGTTTGTAACCACTTAGACCACTCGGCTGGAGTAGTATAGCATAGTTCCTCTAATGAAGGTAAGGTATTTTGTACATTAATAATAGCGGTATTATTATTAGATAAATTTAATGACGGTACAACGTTAGAAGTGGTTTTATAATTTAAATTTATTGGCGTCTGTGTCCGTTGAATGATTGGTGTTGAGGGCGATTTTGGTTTCTCGAGATATTCACACCCCGATTTGAAATATCTCGCCGGGAGTTTCCCGATACGTTAGGATTACAGTTGGTGCAGTTAGATTTGTAGATATTTGAGCGACCACAACCATAACAAAAAATATTTCTAGGGTAAGTGCAGACAGTATAGCTATGTCCACTTCGTTTGCAGTTCCAACAGGTAAGTGCGTTATTAGTTACGGTAGGAGGAACGTTAAGGGTAGATAGTTTACGGGAAGGTCGAACTTGGCAAGCTAAATCAGGTTCGAGAAGACCAGATAGTTCCTCGGGTGGTGGTCGATATTTGTCAATTCTTGACCTCACTTCTTGGAGAGAACGACATAGGTCTTTAAAATGGGCTAGCGAAGGTATGGGCTGTAATGCCAAACGTTCTGAGAAATAGGGGTTCAAATTTCTAAGTAATTGATCGATAATTTCGGATTCGGAAGGTTTTTTGTCGAGTCTGCTATATAAAGCTTCTAATGAGGTAATAAAAGACACAACATTTTCGTCGGGACCTTGAGTTCGGTTACGAATTTCGTTCCAAAGATCGTTAATGTAGCCATAAGGTAGGAAATCTCGTTTTAAACAGGCAACTAACTCATTCCAGGTAGAAATTTGGTGTCGTATGTTTCTGTACCATATTAATGCTGAGCCTGCGAACAAATCACCAGCTGAGATAAATAGGTCCTGGTCGGTACACCGCGGGAAATTTTAAAATCGTTAATCCGGTCAAGAAAGGATGATAAAGAAACCTTCGAATCAAACCCTTCAAAGGTGAGACCCCATTTGTATACAGGTATAGGTTTTCCTAATGGTTTAGGTTCGACAAGCGCAAGATTTGAAAAAGGTAACGATATATCTACGTCTGCGTTAGGATTAAGTCTTTCTAAAAGAATTCCTTCAAGCAATAACACCTCGGACAACAAACTTTGTTTAGCTTGAGTCGCTTGGTCATCGTTATATAAAGATAATGATTCGATACGGTGTTTGACGTGGGTTATTCTTGAAGTCAATCTCCCTAATTCGATATTAGTAGCCGCAGGATCTGTTTTATGTATTATACCCGATATATCATCTAAAGATAATTTAATTTCTGTTACGTTGAGTGGCCAGTCGCCAACAGGGTTCTTTAAGATAGCAACGCCTTTGGTTTCCTGTGACAAAACAGCCCTAAGTTGAGATCGCCTATCATTCTGATTGCTCGCAGCTATGATACTTCTACATTCCAGCTCGTAGATTAATTCGAGGGATTTTAGATGTGATACGTTCATTATGAATACAATATTCAAGACACGATATAAAAAATATGCGGTTTTGACGCAGATTAGAAGGTAAAAAACACGTTACAGTTACTTTAAGGTAATACGATACGATATTTAGAGGTAAGAACTTGTTAGAACGTCACCGATAGCACCAAAGAAACACATTTAAGGTATATGGAAACGAAATCAATGTTCAGTTAAATACATATTTTATAGATAATGACAGACAAGCCTTCCAAAATGGAAAATGGACGCAGAGGATATGTTATTTAACCTATAAGGCAACAACGTATAGTCAAACACTTCTTAAAAGGTATACTAGCAATTTATTTCACTCAAGTGTTTTTTTAAACACAAAATTTTCATGTAAAGGATAAACCATAATGCAATTTTAGAATGTAACATAAAGAACAATGTATTTAAGTTTCAAAAACGGCCTTTCAAAGTTAAGGAAAGCAACTAAAGATATTTTAATAGGTAATTCTATAATACTGTATTTAAAGACATAAGGTAAGGTAAATACTTACATGAATAAAAATATGTTTCCTTAAGTGAAAAAACTGTTTCAATAACATCTGTTAAACATTGCTTGCTTGTAACTGAAATTAACATAACCTAAAAACAAAGAAGAAACCCCTGAAGTTCATAGCCTGAACAGGTTGAAGGCGCCATCTGTTACACTTCGTTTAACGTTTTATCTGGTCGGTAATGCAGTTAACAAAATGTTACACTTAGATTCTGGTACATTGAAATGGCGATAGATGGCTCTTAAAAGCCGGTAATACGATTACCAAAGTTCATAAGATACACCATGACGTCACTGACAATTTATATTGCGCGTAATTACAAAATATTACATAAAATTAAAACAATAAAAATTAGAGAATCTACTCACGTGAAGGATCCGCTAACCGGCAGGAAATCACGCTGCGGTAGCCTCGGCATCGCTGCTGCTGGTAGAGTTGGACATCCAAATTATCTCGGGGTCATGGGATGCTCCAGGGTCATCTCCGTTCCTATATGCAGTGGAAGACGGGAATAGGTAATTAAGGAAAGATAATCAAGATAAGGAAATCTACATAATAAGATAACACGACACCCCGCACGACTGTTCACTTCAAAGTTCGGCGTAAAAAAGCCACGTTTCCGCGCGAGAACCGCGAAAATCTCCTCCTCTTTTGTAGCATTGCTATACCCCTATAGGGATAATTCACACTTGCCCATTGCACTATTGTGACGTACCGGAAGCCCCGCCCAGTTCATTTAAATTGTTCCCGCTTCTTGCGTATTTAAAATTATGGCGGGAACTTCCGCACATCAAGAAAACTAACCTAAACAATGTTAAAGTGCAAATTCGGTTTGCACGTAACAGTTTATTAGCACTTTTATCAACAGTTGCTTTGCAAGCTGCCTGACAATCGGCTTCAGATATATCTTTTTTTACACAATGCGAAAAATTCTTCAGCAGTGTAGCCCCCTTGATTCACAAAACGTACCAATAGTCTATGCATTCCAATTCTATTAAGCGAATTGTCCTGTTGAAAGTATTTTAAAATTTCACTGCTGATGCAACGTTGTTTACCAATTTCAACAAATTGTTCTAAAAATTTACCATTCGAGGGGTGTGGTAATTGCTGGGCCTTCACCTTTCCAAAATCTTTTAATGTTACAAGTTTTATACTTGTACCAACAGTAGCAAACTTAGATTTGTGCCAATAGCATTCGACTTCTGTAGACGAAGGTTGCTCACTTCTTCGATGAACCCACATAAGGAATGCGATTGCATGTTTACAACCACCTGTAACAATAATGAATATTGTCAGTATTGCTATGCAAAATACTGCTATATATTAATAATTTAACACATAATTTGTTAACATTTTAAACTGCTTTTAGCTAATATGAATTGAATAGATATAAAAAAGGTAAAAAAATCAGTTGACGTTCTATGCAATGTCTGTCATAATTAAGTTTGGACAAATTTTAAATCCATCTACCTGAAGAAGCTGCACAGTCAGTACAAAGTACATTCTCTACTTGCTCAGTTTGCTCGTCCACAACCAAAGTTACGGAAAAATTCTTGTTTCGCACTTTGTGTTCTGGGCATACTTTACCTTTCACAGTGCAAACAGTACCCTCTCGTTTTACTTGAACGTAACCAACATTATAATTTGAATAAGGGCCGCTATACTTGCGGCCACGTCCCCAATGCTCCACCCGGAGGTACTACATTGGATTGAACCGCGAAAATAATCGTGCTTCTAATTCATTCTAACTTCATAGTTAATCCACCCTAAACAAAAAACTAAATAAAAATCTAACAAACCTAAAAATCTAACAAACCTAACAAACTCTAACAATCTAACAAACCTAAAAATCTGACAAACTGAAACAAAAACTAAAAACAGGGTTTAAATAATGGTATCCCTAGCGCTGACTTTGAAGTGTGCCCGGTCAACAACACACAAAAAATGAGAGGGGGAGGGATCCGTAATACCGGATAGCAGACGCCGGCTCTGCTTACCAGTGCGACCTGTAGGGTCGACTTAATACTATCCAAATCTAGCTAACTAATTTAAATCCATTCCTAGCTTTCCCTATCATTCCCTAACTGATTTATATTATGATTACAATCTTCACAAATCTACTCTTCCTTCCCAAATGTATACTGTAACCAAAATGGCGACAGAACGTCAAACAAAACAAATATGCCACAAAATACTACAATACATGCTAATAAATATAAAGTGTAAATATAAAATATAAATAAATATAATTATATAAATATATAAATAAATGTCTAATAAGCGTTAAGCATATAGCAGTGCACAAAATAGCAAAAGCATCACCCTATTTATCAGGTGCACTTGCACAAGCATTATGTCGGCTAGCGCCATTACGCACAAAACGTGCTTGTAAAATTATTTCAAAAACTACTAATTAATGTAAATCAATGCTTGTGCGAGTACAGCCGCCACAATTTAAGTCTTACCTCGATAATAAAATTCTCCAGCATCCGAAGATCTGGTCGTCTGCCTACATCTAACTGTAACTTACTTCTAAGGGGAAGATGGGGTGCACTGGTAAAGTCCTGTAGGGTATGCACTAAATGTTCGGGGATCACAATCACTATCACTTCACTTTCAAGTCCTGGGGGGATGCGCGGTTTCACTCTATTTTATTCTTTGTTTATTTTATTGATTTAATTTAATGAGGATTTCTGATTTATTTGTTATTGTTTATTTGTTATTATTTATTACCGATTTCTCGATTTTCCGCACATAATTATGAAGATAGGTAGTGATTGTATTAATGGTGTGGGGGTTTCTCGTGCATATTGGACATTTGGGTATAATTATCATGTTATTTTTTTTTTATTATTATTATTTTTATATCAGGTTTTGGTTATATCTATGCTCGTATCCGTACTCACGCCAAGTCAATCTAAAATTTTCCAATCTTCCCACCAACCCCACCGAATTTTACATGCGGTTGTCATTGTCTAATCTCGCGACCCTTCCCGCGAATTCTTTTAAGGCTGTCCAGAACGCCTTCTGGTGAACCACTTCCCCGACTTCCTCTAGGCTCTTTGGCCATGCCAGACCTAGGATAGCTAGTTTGCTATCAGCCAACCCTCGATTTCCTGCCTCAAGCGAGCAGTCGAAGAGCATGTGCTCTGCGCTTTCTGCGCCCTCACCGCATTCGCAACGGTCGCTGTTGGTTAGACCGAACCTTTGTAAATACGCCTTCAGGGCGCCGTGCCCTGTTATCAACTGCACCATTTTGTGATCGAGCTTAACCTCGATCCTACCTCTAACTTCTATGCTCGGTATGAATTTGTGGGTCAACCTGCCCGTGTCAGCGTTGTTCCAACTCTCTTCCCATTGTCGAATTGATTTTTCGCGCAGCTTTCTTTTAATTAGAGACCTCGGTATCGACGAATGTGATATCCGAAAGTCGCCCGTTGCGGCCTCTTTAGCTAATTCATCAGCCCTAGCATTTCCTACGTTACCATCGTGCGACCTAACGTAACCAACATTATAATTTGAATAAGGAACCGCTATACTTGTGGCCACGTTCTCAATGCTCCACCCAAAGGTACTACATTGAGCTTTAGGGACAGACGGATAGTACATAGATTATACAAAGAGAAAACAGCAGTAATAGAATTAGAGCAGGAACGTAGAGGAGTAAATATTAAGAAAGGAGTAAGACAGAGATGTGCCCTATGCCCATTAATTTTTAACTTGTACATCAAAGAGGCAATGAATACCGTCAAATACAAGAAGACATTTGAAATTATTATGCAGGGACAAAGGATTGATATGCTGCACCCTACCCTTTTTCCAGGTGTTTTAAAAAGGATAGGCGCACGACAGAGCATAAAAAAAATTACACTCTGGCACAGCTAGCATCGACCGTTGAGGTTGCAGAGGCTGCAAAAGACCTAAAATCTCGAAGGGGAGAAAATTTGTGAATTAATAACTGTAAATTAAACAACTGTGAGAAACTATGAAAAGTTATATAGTGTGTTTATTAAATTTTATAGAAGATAAATTTTTGAACAAAACATAAATATTCTATGAAGTCATATAAAATGAATGGATCAGTAAAGATTATGATACATGTTTCTTTTTTTGCAACTAGTCAATGTAGGTACATAAGTCTAAGAGAGTTTTTAAATATGTGAATGTAACATATAAAAAGTCAATAAAATATTTAACGTGAACTAAACGTTCAAAAATACAAAGAAAAGTATCTTGTGCTTTTAAATGCGTAACGAAATTAATAAATGTACTTTACTACCATAAGTTTCATGAAACGTGTGGCTTACATTTGGACAGTATCGTCCAGTAAGACTATGTATAAAAAGAATTACTATTTGTGAACACCAGATAAATTATCTGTAAGATTAATATGTTTTACAAGTGTAACATAAAGAGAAAATTTAATATTGTATAAATCAGTTCATTAAATTTTGAGTAGATAAATAGTATTTTAGTTTGTCATACCTGACATGTGCATTGAATAACATATTTTTTTGTTACCCTGATATTCTTGAACGGAACATCTGTAGAAATCCAAATCACATGTGTAGAAACTGCAGGAGTCCCAGGTAACATCAAAATTAAACAAATGGTGAGGTAGAATTCGCTAGCATACAAACAAGTTGAAAAACATTATTCTGTGTTAACTTCATAGATCCATATTAAACCAAAATTTAAGAGAGTATTTAATAAAACTAAAATGTATGTTGCGGTAGCTTAATTTAAATGTACAACGCCATCGTCATCTCATGGTCAAACGACAGCAAAACACATTTGCTTCTTTACGGAGCGTAAGGTGCAAATATAGGAAAACTGAGGGTAGAGAACGACCCTAAAATACAATATGTGAATTAGTTAACACGCAAAAAAAAGTCAAAAGGAAATTAAAATACATCTGTTAATTTCTTACCATCGGAAAAGCAATCCGGTGGGATTCGCAGCCCATGAAGGGAAGGAAACGCTAGACAAGATAGTTGATACGACCTCATGGTCAATTTTTCTCACCTTGAACTCAAAAGCGACCTGTTGTGCACAAGTCAAGACAAGAAAATGAAACTTTTGTCAGAACGTTTTGACAGGCAAACAATCTGTCTCAAATATCAGAGCGGGGTATTTAGGATTGTAAGGAAAGAAAACTATAGAGCTCTTCTGCAAAGTAAGTGTGAAATTAAATACCAAGAATACTGGATTGTAGGCAACTTTACAAACAAGTATGAATATTAGAAAAACAAACACGGTACTTTATAAAGTACTATAACCTTCTTATATTCTGAGATTATAATAAATCTATTAAAGTAAAAGTGTATATTAAGGTTCAATGGACTTTTTAAAGTAAAATCTGAGGTTTAAAGGGAGAGATAAATCAAGCTGAAACGTGGCGTTTACCATAGGTAAAATGACATGTTTCAATGCTTAGATTTACAGATGATATAGTGGTATTAGCATCTAGCAAGGAAGAGTTAGAAGCTGCTCCTTAATGAAATGGAAACAGTTCTAACAGAGAGATACGGTATGAAAATTAACAAAAATAAAACTAAAGTACTAGTATGCAGAGGAAGGGAAAATAAATTAAACACTAGAATACAAATAGGTAATGAGAACTTACAAGACATTAAGGATTTCTGCTACCTAGGAAGCCAAATAACGCAAGATGTGAAGAGCGCAAAAGATATAAAACAAAGATTAGCACAAGGTCATGCTACATTTAACAACAAAAAGCAACTACTGTGTTCAAAGACAACAAACATAGAAACTAGGAAAAGATTGCTTAAAACGTATGTGTGAAGCACAGCACTGTACGGCTGTGAAACCTGCACAGTAGGAAAAGCAGATAGGAAAACGATAGAACCCTTTGAAATGTGGTGCTACAGACGTATGATGAAGATATCATGGACAGACAAAGTTAAGAACAAAGAGATACTGGAAATGGTAGGAAAAGAAAGAAGTATGTGGAAAACAGTAAAAAAATTAGAGAGATAGGATGATAGGCCACATACTAAGGCATGAGGGAATAGTGTGGAATATATTAGAAGCAGATATAAGAAAAAAGAGAAGTAGAGGTAGACAGACTTAGGTTAGACTATTGCACATAGATAGTGCAAGATGTAGGCTGTGTGCATTTCAGGGAAATGTGCAGGCTAGCTCAGAATAGAAATCAATGGAGGTGCACATCCAACCAATTCAAAGATTGAAAACCTAATGATGAAAAAAAAAATAACTGTACTCAAACCTGATTATTATAAGCAACTACAAGTATTGGCTTAGCAATAATCTCAACTATTGTTAATTGTGCGAAAAGAGTTACTGGAAAACTATTAATTCAGCAAATGTCTAAATGTTAGGGGATCCTTGGTTGCCACAGGCGGCTTAACCCCATTCACATACCACTAAATCTCGGTAAAATTGGGCAAATAGTTAGGAAACAACAGAAGGGGAACCGAGCTGTATCTAGGCTATGCGAATTTCAGGGAACGGTGTAGGATAGCTCAGAATAGAAATAAGTGAAGGTATACGTCCCCAACCAGTTTCAAGATGGAAAACCTAATAACAAAAAAAATAATTGCACTTAAACCTGATGAATATTATAAGCAACTACAGATATTGGTTTTGCAATATTCTCAACTGATGTTAATTGTGCGAAAGGGTTTACTGGAAAACTATTAATTCGGCAAATGGCTAAGTGTTGGGGATCGTTGGTGGCCACAGGCTGCTTAACCCCCTTCACATACCACTGAATAGGGCATATAATTAAAAAACAACAGAAGGGGAACCATGTTGAATGTGCGAAAGGATATGGAAAATTATTAATTCAGCAAATGCTCAAGTGTTGGGAGATCTTGGTAGTCGTACTCTGCTTAAACCCCTTCACATACCACTGAATATCGGGGAAATAGGATATATATTTGTAAACAATAGAAGAGGAACCAAACTACATCTAACAAGAAAGAGCAGCGGCTATGTTCGAAGACAATAAACATAGAAACAAGGTGAAAATTGTTGAAAGCATATGTGTGGATCACAGCACAGTATGTCTATGAAATAGGGGCAGTAGGAGAAGCAGACAGAAAAATGGTAGAAAACTTTTGGAATGTTGTAGTTCCGATGTATGAGGATGATAGCATGGACAGACAAAGTTAATAACACCGCGGTTATAGAAATAGTAGGGGAATAAAGATATCTGTGGAAGACAAACAAAAATAGAAGAAATAGAAGGGAACGGTACATTCTACTGCATTTTTGAGAATAGTGCGGGATATATTACATGCAGAGATAGGAAAAAGGAGGTAAGTGATAGAACTAGATCAGACTATTGCACACAGATAGTGAAAGATACAGACTGAAAATTTCAGGGAAATGTGTAGGCTAGCTCAGAATAGGAAACAATGAGGGTATGCGTCTACCCAGTTCCAGGACTGAAGACCTAATGATGATGATAGAATTCAGAATCGTTTTACAATTAGACGCACTAGCTCAATTGACTCTTTCTGATGGCATTTGACACCATTATAGTTAGAGCTACAATTTACTGATATCTGTTATTTCGTCGTTTTGCTGTAAGATGTCATTATTGTAACTCTTTTAACCTTGATTTTAACACAATTTATTAGTTCACATGTTTTTCTGGTGTTGTTTGAAGTGAATCTGCACTTGCTAATTATGCCTTCTGAGACTATAGAAAATTTACTTGGCAAGTATAATTTAAAAATGTTCTAATTATGGTTTGGATATTATTTTTGTTGCTCTACAATTTGATTTTTGATAATTCGATGTACAAATGCTGTTTATATTTTCTTGTAAAAAGTGCTAGAGTCAGAGCTTCTACAAATGTGTTCCCAATTGCCACCATTAGGAAATTTTCATCAAGAATATTCTTCAGGTGATAAATGACATTCTATACAAGTATTAAATTGTTAGCTAAAGCCTTTAGATTAAGCACAGGCAGCCTTATCGTCCATTCCAGATTCTGATAGAGAAAACGAAGATTTAATTTATTTCCGATATTGATCAGGACAGTGAATTTGAAGAGGACGATAATGTTTCCTTGGTAATATTGGCAGGTAGATCATCTCAGACAAAAAAATTAAAACATCTAAAAAACAATGTTAGTTTGCACCTCCAAACACAAATAATGTTGCATTTGATAACAATAAAGAAAATTTGAACAAAGTACTTACTCGAATCATGTATTTTAGTAATTATTTTCCCAAAGAAATATTTACTTTGTTAGCAGAGAAAACAAACATGTATTCCATTAATAAAAGCAGAAACACATCGATACAAATGAGATAAAAATAAGAAAACTTGTTGCTTTACATATTTTTATGAGGATAATCCAATTCCCCAGATTGAAAATGTAATGGACACATTCAACAAAAATCCAATTTATAAATGATGTGGGAATGTTTTGTAATAGATTTGAGTGTCGGTGGCGTAATTGGTTAAACGAATGGTCCCAGAAAGACTAAGATACAGGTTCAAGTCCTGTCCAAGACCTTATATTTTCCTTTTTTCAATTACTTCTTACAATTTAAAAATGCGATAATTCTTACAATTAAAAAGTCGATAATTACCGTTAAAGAACGTCGATAAATACAGTTAAAAAGTTCATAACTACATCGCGCAAGCGCTAAATAAGCAACGTCACGGGCGGATGGCAACGGTAACCTTATTACAGATTCCGCGTGGCCAACTACCAATGACGTCACCAATGCACAAAATATATTGCGTAATAATCAGAAATATAAACATTTAAAACAAAAGTTCATATCAGTGAACAAATTAAACACTGTACTACTTACATCGGAAATCCAAACGTTCTGCGGGGTTGAGCTAAAGTTGGCCTCTATCAAGGTCCATCAGGGCTCCATCCCGGAGTAATTAAAGATGGTGATTCCTCCGGAGCTGCTCGCGGAGCATGAACATCAGGCTCGCCTAGGGTCGTGGAGTTCGGTTCGCCTACGGCTCAAATTGTCACCTACCTATGCAAGGATCGGATAAGGAAAACCAGGTAAAGGGCGACAACAAAGATAATTAGGCAGGATATCTACATAGGTAAAGATAAGCACGATACGATACCTCAAAGCGTCCACTCCACTCGAAGATTCTGGCAAAACAGCCCCGTTCAAGCGTCTAACGGAAACCTCTCACCACTTTTTGTCTTTTTCACGTCGGCGCGAAGTTATTCGTCCAACCCTCTCGCGTCTCGCGATCTGCGCAAACGCACTATGACGTAGCGGAAATACGCGCCTAGTCTTTTAAAATTCCGCGCACCGCGTCTTTTGAAATTTATGGCGCGAAACCTCCGCACATCAAACTTAACCTAAAACAATGTTTAAGTGCCAATTGGCACGTAACATACTAGCTCGAATTGAAATGATCATTTGGGCTTTGCATAAAGTCTAAGTTATTATTTCATCTCATTAACTGTAATACGTTTGTATTTATCAACTTACCTTGTGTAAAAAAAAACCACCTAAAATATTTACATATTTAATACCGAGGGATAAACCGCAGCGTGTAATCTGGTGTACAACCTCTGTGAAGTCTTGTGTAATCTGTGAAATCATATGTGAAGTTTCTGTACTCCGTGTAATCTTGTGTAATCAGCATGAAATCTTTGTATTCATCGTGTAATCCCGTGTAATCTGTGTATTTTTTGTGTAATCCTGTATAGTCTGTGTATTCTTTGTGTAATCTGTGTATTCTCTGTGAAATCATGATGTATTCCGTGTTTAGACAAAGGTCACAAAGGTTCAAAACCAAGCAAAGTTACTGAGCAAGCAAAAACCGTGATTAGGAAACAAAATTTCTGCTCGATGTTGTGTATTATGGGAGTATTACGAACGTATTTATGAGAATACATTCGCGACCTATTGTTTTATAAAAGTACAGTAAGAATGGTTTAAAAGATATGTAAACATAAATTGATTAGAATAATATTGCCCTCTTCGTTTTATACATTAATAGTTGTAAACAGTTTTAAAATAGTGATGAAAGCATAGCGCATTAAAAATATATTACAATATTATGATGACGATACCTGTTCTGAAACAGAGTTGCTTGTTCTTAACTAATTTTATAACGCATGACTTAATGCAGTTAGATTTACTAAAAGGACAGTGACACTTGCTAATTAGAAAATGGCACATTCTAGCCGGGAAAGTATAACTTTACCGGCTGGGAAAGTGAACTAGGTAGTGACTAGGAGTAAAGTTGTGTGGTTATTTTAATAACGTTATTTTGTACGTTAATTCTTGGCAACGTTATACGGAGCGTTATACCCTCGACACACCGAGTATATTAATAATCATTAAGGATAATTTATAATTTAAGTTCAAATGTGTCACCACATAATTTAATAAATGATCATTAAGACCGTAATTTAAAATAAATGATCATTTAGGTTGTGATGTTCAATATGAAACGTAATCGCCTATTACGAAAAAATGGCAAATCCTCAACCAGCTGACATCCTAAACATAACTTGGTTGAAATCTGCAGTAAACTAGGAGGTTTGTCTTTTTGCTACCTACTAATCTGTCTTTGATTCTGATTCTACAATTCAATTACGTAAACTGAAGTTTAATAAAATTATTTTTAATAAACAAATCAAGCCAGTGGCTATGTAACGGAGCCGACGTCACAAAATAGGATGCGGCTGGTTCTAATGTGTCAACTCCTTGGAATAATTCCATTGGTAGTGTGTAATGTAAGTTTTTAATTATCATTTATTTAAATCATCATTTACTTAAATGATCGTTAAAGTTTCAGTGTCTCCACAGTAATACGTTTCATGTTCTAAACTAGAGTCTTTTGGAATGGTCGATAGACTACCGATTACATCAAACATAATATTATTATGTTTGACGTTTTGTGGAATGTGGATGAAGAAAACCAACATTGCTTTGATGTACACGTTATCTACAACAGAGCTACTGAGGAGAATTGTAAAATGTTTACCTGTGATGTGTCGTTATTTCAATAACGTTATTTTAGAACGATTATTCTTTACAACGTATTGTTACTTATGATGTATTCATTACTACTGGACTAGACCATTTATAGTGAAACCAAAATTGAAACACCGACTAAAACTGAAACTGCAATAGATTCAACTGATATTTTAATAAGATTTTGCAGTGAATCTGTAATAATTAAAATAAGAAGGGGAAAGAAAAGAGACATTTGCAAGATATGTAATAGCATTTTAGTATACAGGGTGTCCCAAATAAGCGTATCCACCATGGGAAACTCCGCCAATAGACAAATCACTGAATAAACACATGAAGTGCGTATTCCTATTCATCATAAAAGTTGCCTAAAGAATGCATCAACAGATTTGAAAAGGAATCATAAATAAAAAAGTTATGGATAAAAGTAGAATTTGACGATTTCTACATTTTCCGCCATATCTTAAAAATTAAAAGAGATACCTGAATTTTCTTTTTCAATTATTGTCTCACAATCAAATATACAACCTTCCTTCCATTTAACCAACATTGTAAGTCTTACTGTTTCCGAGTTCCCCATGGTGGACACGCTCATCCGGGACACCCCGTCTAGTATAGGTATTAGAAACAATGTGAAAGGCAAGGAGAACTCAGGCGACGGTGTTAATTAACTTTTTGTACAATTTCGCCTCGTTCGTGATATACTATAGTATTATGGTCTCAATATTTACCTGAAAATTATGAACTCTAATTTATACTGGAATTTAGGGAATTTATGAAAAAGAATAATGTGAAAGTAATTTGAATACCATACAGGTTGTTCTTATATTATGGACTAGCTCCGAATCAAATATTGTTTCAAAGAATTCGCTAATTATACATGCCATTTATGAACACTCTCGCGCAATTTAAAAAAATGAAAAATGTGCTGACTGAATGTAGAGAAACTATATCACTCGATTTATTATAAGTTCTTCATATTCGTGTATTATAGAATGCATATGCATGAATGATAAAAGTGTAATACAGCGCGGTCATGCAGTCTGAACCGTCCCAAATAAATCGAACAATAGTGCTTTTCAGAAAAACAGGGTAGATCAATTTTGAATAAATTTGCTGTACTCCAGGCTCAACAACCGCACTGTATATAAATCAACAGATGTGATTCCGACCGCATAATGCTTTGTAGTTTTGACTGTTTTATTTTTTCTGTTTATATACCGTTTTATTTTGCTTGTGTGCTTCAGAAATTTCAATTAAAACTATATATAAGGCAAAATTATAATTTTTTATAAAACTACCATCGATATTAAATGTTTATTCGGCTATATAAAATCGTTAATGTGACCATGATGAGTCATTAAATGTGAAATCAGTGTAAGCTCATGCGTATTCGTGCAAACTCTCTAACCAATGTATTCCGTGAAATCTGTGTAATCCCATGTGTGGTCCGTGAAATCTGTGTAATCCCATGTGTAGTCCGTGAAAGTTGTGTAATCCCATGTGTATTTTGTGAAATCTATGTAATCTTAGTATTTTGTGTAGTCTGGTGTACAAAATTTGGTCTGCGGTTTACCCCTTGTTTAATACTTTGCTTATAGCCGTAATTTCGAGCGTTGCTTCCTGTCTATAGCTGATATAAGTCAAAAGCTTGACAATGTCAGATACGATTGACAAAAATGCTAAACGTAATTGAAAGTTAGGTTTATGTATAGTTGTGTACACGATTTAAATTTGTAAATTTCCCAATTGTCGTCATTGGTCTCGGTGGCATGTAAAAAATAGAAATTGAATATAACCTTTGTATAGTTGAATCAATATATCTTTAAAGGGTCAGCTTGTTGTAAAACAATATATAACAGATAAACTTAACCCTTGGAGAGTGAAAGTGTTCATGCTATGTCGAGCATCTGGTATCGTATATTATGCTGTAGTCTATCAAGATTCTAGTACACACCCTGTTGAATTGCAAAACAAATATTCAGTCGCATATGGCTTAGTAATTCATTTATTCCTAGACATAATAGACACAAATTATTTATGGACAATTACTTCAGTTTTCTGTTTTATATTGGAAGAGCTTATAGGCGAAGAAATTTTTACAACAGCAACTATTCGCAATAACTGACTTCAAAAACGTTCTCTAAAATCTGAGCATTAATTATAAAATATTGGTCGAGGTAGCTGTGATTCATTGGTAACAAAAGATAATGAAATCATAATAATCTGTTGCTATGATAATAAAGTTGTGAACATGGTGTCCAATTTCGTAGGAAAATATTCTGAAGATGAAGTTAAGAGGTGAAAAAAAATGACACACAAATACATTATAATAACACGTCCAGTAATTATTCGTTTATATAATGTTTCTATGGGAGGAGTAGATAAAAAACAATTCCTTATTGCAATATACTGCTCTTTCATTCGCTCTCAAAAACGGACTTTGATGGTTATTTTTCATTATTTCAATTTGGCTGGCTAGAGTACCAGAAATATGAGATCCGTAATGGTTCACAGAAAACCCATGGATTTACTGCAATTCACAATGTCAATAGTGGAAAGTTTGGCATTTTCTAATTGTTCTATAAAAACTTCAAAACGAGATAGTTCCACTTAATGCAAGTCTCAGAAATACAACCCCCATCACCAAAACGTCAAAACCCACACATTATACCGGTGTATGATGTGCGATTTGATGACATCAGACACTGGCTAGTACACAAGGATGGTCATGAGCAGCGATGTAAGTTGAAAACTTGTGGAGGCCAATCAAGAACTCACTAAGAAAAATGCAAAGTTATTCTTTGTCTAACAAAATTTAGAAATTGTTTTAAAAATTTTCACACTAAGTAATACTTGTTAAAAAATCTTACTATAATTATATATAAAAGTACATGTGTTTGTTTTTATTTTTATGTACATACACACCTGGTGGTGGCATTTGCCAGGACTACCTAGTTTTTAATTCAAGGATGGTTTTTTGTTAAAATTTGGTAGGAGTGGTCACCAATCAACTGCAAATAGATATCTAGTAAAAAATTTGTTTAATAGAAGAAAATACCAGGGCTGAAATGGTTAACAACAATTCTCGAGAACCCAGAAACAAAACTTGTTAATACTGCAAAATAAACGACAACTAGAAACGCTTTTAATTTAGGTACAACTGTACTTATAAAATGGAAACCCTTGTTATAAGACAATAGATTGTACCACCAAATTATCAGTGAAGCCCAGTTAAAACAAGCCGAGATCTTAAATAACTGATTTACACTAAATTCAAAGTTGTTAAATCAGTAATAACTTACCATTTAAAATGAAATTCAAATAGATAAGAAACAATATGGCGTCTGAGAGCCGTAATCTAATTTTTTCTGTTCTTATTCTGTCCACAGTGGAGGAAATGTATTTTAGATAACCACTGGCACGTTTTGCATCACTCTTACTAAATCACCGTTCACGTCTCAAGCCGCGTTAAAAGTCCACCGTGTCGCCAAAACGCAACTAGATTTCTCTTCAAACAGCACTAATCAATAAACAATTAACGTAACCAACATTATAATTTGAATTAGGGACGCTATACTTGCGGCCACGTCCCCAATGCTCCACCCGAACGTAACCAACATTACATGTGATTTTCCAATGCTCCACCGAAGGTACTACATTGACCAGGAAGCGAGTTTTTTTTACCTGGAATTTTTTGAATTTTGCCGAACCCTTACTGTTCAAAGCAAGGTAGGGATCTTTAACGTGCGTGACAACACTCATATACGGGATCTCCATTTTACCTCTCATCCGAACGAGGGTGTATTTTTGTGAAAAATGCTCGCCTAACATTTTTCAAGCGGACCGTGTCGGGATTCGAACCCGGGACCTTGGGCATAGTAATCACACACATACCACTACGCCACGGAGCCGCCGAACGTAACCAACAGCTGCATCGCCATAATTATCCCTACCAGCACTGAAATAAACATAATTAGATCAATACAATAAGGCCTAAGGCTACATATTGTTTTGAGCTAAGTGCAATTGTTACAGAAATATACTCACCTTTCGGCCTTTATGCCTCGAATTTTAGCAGATATATATAAAGAACTGTTTGCAAAAAATTCAGCAACGATAAATGAATCTACTTTTGGTAGATTGTCAGATTGAGTAAATCCTTCTTCTGCCATTGTTCAAAACTTTATATAAATATTATATACCGTTTATCACTCTAGGATAAATTGAATCACAAAACTAAAGTAAAATATCGTTTAAGTTTATTGTTAAAACAAATATAACGTAACCTATAATTACAGATGTGATGTGGTTCTAATGTACTGTGGTCGTGGTGAAAAGATAGTACGTTTGTATTTACTTATTTGTGACGTCAGACCAATGAGAATGCATTTTCGTCACATGACAAACTTTTAAATAATAATGATTTTATTTTAGTAATTATTTGTTTTACGTAATAATTAATCAATTTTGTTGACTAAATCGGTAAGTAAGTTTGGTCTCCTATAATTAGAAAGTGTGTTTTAGAAATTGTGGTACATCTGCAAGTACCCTATTGTAGTTATGTCACCGGCTGCAAAGCTACAGGAAATGAAATGCATGAGCACACTAGGAAAATTTGTATGCATCGGATTGACAACATTATATTTAAAATGAAAACGAATTCCTGTACAAATGCTAATTATGAGTCTAACTATATGCAAAGCTTACCATCGCCTAACCCTCCGTCTTCAATCAGTTCATATCACCTCACCATCAAGCAGCTTTTCACTCACATCAAACATTACAACATCACACTTATATCAACCCTGAAATATCGGAAACTCCTTAATTGCAAAATGTAATTCAAGAGTCTGATGATCTTGATGAAAACAAGGATCCTCAGCCGTTGACAACTTTTTCTTTACTAATTTTAACTAAATTCGAATTTTTGTATTTTGTAAAACTTTGATAGGAACACTGTGGCATAAGGTTGAATGGAAAGTAAAATAAACCTCTTTACTGCACAAATATTTTTCAGAATGTTGAATGGAACCTCTAAATATGTATTTTGACCACTAAGTGGTCATCTTCAGTAAAAAGCAGTTAAACTAAAATTAAGTTAGGTTTCACGTCTAAGAAGATTCTCTTCCCCAGTTAGGCTGAAATGTTTTTACTTCATCCTAATTGATGCGAGAATGTCTTTCTACTGAGGATAACCACATAGTGGTCAAAATATATATTGAAAGGTTGCATTTAAGATTCCAAACATATTTTTTGTTGTAAAGGGATTTGTTTTACTTTTCATTGTATTTTGTACTTTCTTAAATAAACATTCTTAAAAAACTTTTTCTTAATTTAAAACAATCACCTTAACATATTGTTATAGGTATTATTACTCGGTTTTTTAATCATCAAAAATTATTAGAATTATTAACTAATTATATATAGATGAGCCGGATGTGTCCAAGGGTCCACATACGGTAATATACGACTAACATGAACAAGTTCTTGTTTTGTGCCTCTTTGTATGACATAATCCACGTCTCCTTTTTTGTCAATAATCGAATATGGTCCGTAATATTTAAGTAAAAGTTTATCCGATTTTCCTACGGAACGTCGTGGAACAAAAATTCGTACACGATCACCTATTTGAAAAGTTAAAGGTCGATGTCGTGCATCATATCTGGTTTTGGATTTGCTTTGGCTGTCTTGAATAATTGGACTGTCAAATTTCGAATATATAAAGCTCGTTCACGTGTCTGTTGTACTTCTTCCACTGTAACTTCTTGTTTTAAGCAAGCCTCTGTTGGTAAAATCGGTTCTCTTGCGTAAACTAAATGAAATGGTGCGAACTTTGTTGTGCTCTGTATTGCTGTGTTATGTGCAAACACAACATGTGGTACAAATTGACACCAGTTTTTTTGATCAGTATCTATTGTCATAGAAAGCATATCCGCTATGGTTTTATTAAATCGTTCTGTCAACCCATTAGTAGCTGGATGATAACTTGTAGTGAATTTACTACGTACTCCCATAATTTTTAAAAGTTGGAGTACCATTTCTGATTGAAAAACTTTTCCTCTATCGCTTAAAATTGTTCGTGGAGAACCATGTCTTAAAATAATGTTGTTTAACAAAAAATTTGCTACATTTTCTGCTTTGCCATTTGGTAAAGCACTGGCTTCAACATAGCGTGTTGCGTAACAAGTTGCTACTACAATTACTGTGTTACCGTTATTAGATTTTCTAAATGGACCTAAAAGATCAATTCCAATGCGATCAAATGGTTGAGATACGGAGATATTTTGTAACTCTCCTGCAGGTTTCAAATGTGAGTGGCTTTTTCTTGCTTGGCAGTCAATACATCCTGCTACATATGCTTTAATGTCCTTTAGCATAAGGTCACAATAGTAACGATCTTTAATTTTATAGTACGTCTTAAGAAAACCTAAGTGACCAGAGATTGGGTCACTATGGTGAGTATATAATATTTTGCCAATCAACGAATTTGGGATTACCAATAAATTCATCTGCCCTAAAGGTTTAGGATTCCTTCTATATAAAACGTTGTCCTTAATTATGTAATTTTGGGCGTGTTTGTTTTCTGCAATCTTACCGTCTTGTGGATTCTGTATAATGTGTTTAAGGCGTTTGATTTTTGGATCCTTTGATTGTTCCGTTTGTATGTCCGTAGAGATTAACAAAAAAGTTGGTAAGTCGAGTGTTTGCTGTTCGTCTTCGTCTGTTGCTTTGAATACTGGATTTCGTGAAAGGCAATCTACATCTCTGTATGCTGTGCCACTTATGTGTTGTATTGTATAATCAAATTCCGAAAGTTTTAATGACCATCTGGCTAGTCGTCCTGAAAGATTTTTAATAGTTGTTAATGAACAAATTGCACTGTGATCTGTTTTTATGTTTATGGGTCGTCCCCAAATTAATGGTCTTAGGTATGTCAAACTCCAAATAATTGCTAATGTTTCTAGTTCTGTGATTGTATAGTTAGTTTCTGCTTTTGTAAGACTTCGTGAAATGTAAGCTACTGGGTGCATTTGACCGTCGTGTTTTTGTAGTAAAATTCCCGCTAAACCTATTGTAGAAGTGTCTGTGCGTAATTCTTTTTCAGCGCCTGGGTCAAAATATGCCAAGACAGGTGCTGTAAGTAGTTTTGTTTTTAAAGTCTCGAATGCGTTCGTGTGGTCCTCGGTCCAAATGAATTTCAAACCTTTTTTTAATAACTGGTTTAACGGATGTGCGATGAAACCATAAATAATTTTTTTATAGTAATTTGCCAAACCTAAGAAACTTTGCAATTTCTTAACAGTTGTTGGGCAAGGAAAATCTCTTATTGCTTTCAGTTTATTTTCATCAGGTTTAAGTCCTGATTTTGTTACTTTATGTCCTAACATAGATATTTCAAATTTTGCAAACGTACATTTAGAAGGTTTCAGCGTTAAACCCGCTGAACGTAATCTTGTGAATGCATTCCTTAACCGTTTCAAGTGTTCGTCAAAAGTGTCACTATAAACGTATACATCATCTAAAAAAATTAATAACTCTTTCCATTTGAGATTTTCAAAAACAATATCGGCCAAGTGTGAGAAAGTTGATGGCCCATTGCAGACTCCGAAAGGTAATCGTTGAAATTCGTAAAGTCCGTCAGGTCCTATAAAAGCTGTTTTTGGTTTACTTTTCTCGTCTAATCCGACCTGATAATAGCCGCTCAAGAGATCTAAGCTAGAGAAATATTTCGAGTTCTTAAGATATAAAAACATGTCATCTATCCGTGGTAGTGGATATGAAGATTTTTGGGTAACAGTATAACCTTTTCGAATAATTTAAACTTAGTTTAAAGAGAATTTCCGATAATTAAAAAGGAGCCCACGGCAAGTTCGGATGGAAGGTGGCTCTATGTTGAGGAAATCTCGAAGGTATAGCGGCTAGTCGAACTATATGCTCTGGGTAGAGAATGAGCTGTGGGTCGGGGTGTAATTGCGACCACTAGTAATAAGAATAAGGCGCCACCGTATTTTTTTATACTGGGGAGACCTAATACAAGTCCCTTGTACAAGGCTAATGCGGAAACCTTTCTCCTATAACCGCTATATAATTTTTAAAGACCTCCTAATCTTTGAAGTATCTTACCTTATGGCTCGACTTTGACCTTAGCAATCCTCCATTGCACCTGTGAACAAATTAAACAAAGAAAAGCACTGTTTGTGCATTCAAACTCAAAAATAATTAAATACAATCAGAATCGACTTTCATTCCTCTTAAATAAAAGATAGTCTTTAGTCCGAAAATAAGAATCTATTCTTTTTGGTATCCAATAAAGTAATTTTCTACAAAAAATGTCTTCCTTTATAAGTTAATTTAAATTAAAAAGAGTTAATTACAATGGTACTGAATATATCCGTACCAATTACTATTTAGTGAGGTTTATATAACAAATTGACAAAGCATAAAATTGCTTATTTATAGAAAGAGTTAATTATGGTAGATCTACCTTAATTTTACAGTAGATAATTACAGATAATTATTCATAAAATATCAAATGTAGAAATTTAATTTCTAAAGGTTCAAAGTTATAAGAATTTACTTTATCTAATTAGTAGTGACATCTTCTGATGTTTCATTGAGTTAACAAAAGAATTATGTAGGAACAAATTACAGATTCATATCGTATAACAACGAAAAATATAATTGAGGTCTGTCCTTGACCTGTTCAAAGTTAACACAAGTCGGTTAAAGAAAAATTTATCTCGTTTCTACGTCGACAGTTCAAACAACATACGAACATAATTTTTTGTACATACCAGAACTCCAAATTGCACCTAAATACCTGCTTGAAAGCTGACGTATGTATTGACAACGGAATATTCCATTTTAAACAAATAGTTGTGCTGCATTCTGAAAAACACCTCACTTGGCCTCCATTATCTGCGTTTCAATTTACAGATGTTCCAGGAGTAATTCACACCACAAGAAAGCAAATGTTGTTTGTAATTAACTTGAATAAATTATATATGTGATTCCATATTATACAAGAATAGAATTGTTTTCATCAATTTCGCATGAATACCATTCAGAAAAGTTGCTTATTTATAATTTACGTTGCAATATATTTTAAATTAAATTATTCCCAAAGTTACACTGAAAATTTTTATTAATATTGTTATAGAAACAAATTCACTTACTGTTCCTAACGGTCCTTTAACAAAAACTTCATCGTTCTCCACGACTGGTTTCAACAAAAAAATGGACCATCCAAAACAATTTTTGAAGATGGCTTACACTTGCAATCTTCCATCGTGCATGCTTCCAACACCAAAAATCAATGAAGGACATCGCTCCTAAGAACAATTCTCGATCTGCTTTAACCCCAGCTGTGTTAGAAGTGCGGGCCGAGCTTGTCGCTGCCCGGTAACAGCGTTACCTTGCGGTTCCTGAGTAGAGGGGGCTTTAGGAAGGATACCAAACAAGAGCTTATATATTGTCACCGTAGAATTTAACTTTTAACATGAACTAAATACTAGTTCTTTATTGGACAATAGATGTTATTAAATTAAGTGGATTGGATAACATTATAATGTATTATATTATTTAATATTTAATAAAAGGATTGATTATACGGATATATATTAGGTGGAAAATAAAATTGCTACAACAGCATTTAGTTTTCTGTAATCTACGCAAAATCTATAGGTATTATTTTTCTTTTTTACTAGAACTATGGGTGATGGACCAGGGTGAGTGCGATTTTTTTATAATACCATTCTCGAGCATTTCCGTAATCTGTTCTTGAATAATGTTTCGTTCTTTCTGCGATACTCTATATGGTCTGCTTTTTACTGGAATAGCATTACCAGTTTCGATTGTATGCTTTACTAAATTAGTATGCCCTAACGTGTCGGAAGTTTCATTAAAAATATCACTGAACTCATTCAAAAGTTTCGAGAGCTTTTGCTTTTCGTGCATGGATAACTCCTGGTTTATGCCAAAATCAAAGTTTCGTTTTGGATTTGTAATTAAAGTTTTTGCTACCACTGCTGCTATGAATTGGTTTTCTTTAGGAATAATTGTTCCGATTGTGGAATCTTTCATTAATTTGATTTTTTCGTGTACGTGCGAAATTGCATTTATCTTTAGCGAGTTATTCTCTTTATATGGACCATTGGTAACTGTTAAAGTTCTTTCGCTTAAATATTTATTATTCGGTAAAAAAGTAAATAAATGAGAAATTTTTTTGCACTTAACTTCAATTGGAAGTTCTACAGTTCTGTCTAACACAATGTCATTTTTTAGTTGGATTTTCTCCGGCTGACAAGTATTCTTTTCAAAATTTGTTTTATCTGTAGAGGAATTATTTTTTGCTACATAATTACTAAATAATTGGTGTTTTGTTGTAGGTTTCATTAACAAGTTACAAGTATTATCCTTAAAATTTGCAAAACTAATAGTTCGATTTCTAAAGTCTAAAATAGCTTTGTTGTCTTGTAAAAATTTCAGCCCTAAATAGCCTATAAACCAATAAATCACATTTTATGACTATTGGCCTGCAATGATGTAAGATAAGATTTACAGCTTAAAACCCGGGCGGCTTTTACCATCAAAAGATCACAGGAACGTGCGGCTTAACATATTTGCAAGATGGGTTCAGCTTTACAACTTTATTACCCTGCGAATGTATTAAATATTTTACGTTGTAAACCGACTGAAAGTTGTATGTGAACTAAAGCGTGAAATGGCTTTTAATGCAAATTAGCAAATTTTATATTAAGGATTTGTTTTCACGTAATTTTAGTCTAACGAAAGTATGTAGCTAATATTGTACATATTTTAACCCGCTAAATATGGGGTTTGAACACAAATTTAAACTAAATCATTAATTAATTAAAAAACGCTCGCTGGAATGCAAAAGTGTATTTAATTTAGGACATGCGTATAAACCATAGAACTAGTTAATTCGGATCGAATTAGGACCAATGGATTATTGTGGGGTGAATGAGGGTGATAAGATATGCCTAATTATAGGGAAGGACCAATTGCTTTGTAGCAATACTGATGGCGGTGGAGCGGTTATGTAATAACTAAAAACAACTACTCAAGGAAGGGTATAAATACCTTAAAGCCTGTGCCGCTGTGGGCAATAAACGTTCACACACAAAAGCTTCGCGGACCACCAAGCACGCACGTTTGGGTGTCGGTGTCGCTTTCGAAAGCTCTCACACAACCGTCTTCTGCAAGGGTTCGAATGCAACTGTGTTCTTCAACGTACTTCCACTGTCGGTATAAAATGTTTCACTGAAAACTGTACCCGCACGAAAGTATTTATTTTCACCAATATCAATAAATGTTCGATGATGACGTAACACTAATGTTGTTTGCCGTTTTCAAACCTAGATTGGTGTTATTTGATAATGGAATGTTATAAAAAAATTTGCGAGATTTTTATATAGAGCTTTGACCGTATATAATTTTTTTATGTTCCTATCTAAAAATACATAATTATTTTCTTTAATATAACTTACACTTTGTGCGTTTCTAGTCTTATAATTAATACCTTTATTAAAATTTATATGTTCCCAATGGGTATTGGGGTTAACAATGTACCTTTTATTATTAGTACTTGATGCTTTTTTATAATTATTATAATAAAAATGTTTGGAGCTCTTACTTTGATGTCTTCCATATTGTCTATCATTAAAATATATTTTCCTAGAGTAATTATTTAAACCATTATTATTATTAAATTGGGCTTGACGGTTAAAATGTTGAGAGTTTATTGTGTTTTTGCCCCAAGCCCATTTGTACGAAAATTTCCGTTTTGCATATTGCCTCTTTGACGGTACGGGCTGTGACTTCGCTCATGTGGCTGAAAGGTGACGCTACGTATAGGAGTTAAGCTACGTCGCGTTTGTTGATCGTTATTGTTTGTTGTCCTAAATGAAGTCGTGTTTCTGCAAGAAGTAACATAGTGTCCGAAACGATTGCAATTTGTGCATTTGGGTCTGGTATTGGTTGCACGTTGGTTGTAATACCATGTTGATTGATTACGCGGAAATTGTGTTCTGAATTGGCGATGTCCTTCTTGGCGATAATTATTTCCTCTGTACGTCCAATTATCCTTATTAAAAATTTTCTGTTATTATTTTTGCGTTGTACATCACGTGTTAAGTCGTGCTTGTTTGGTGCGTTTTGTAAAATTGTTAGTAGACTTGTCTGTTGCGCAAGTGTGTCTTGTATAGCGTTATGCTGAATATCCGATAAACTATAAGCTATATCCTTGAGAGATTCTTCAGTTATTTCCCTATTTGAAGCTAACAAAATAAAGTTGTTTCTCAAATGAGGTAAAAGACCTGATTCAAAATAGTCCTTCAATTCCAAAATAGGAATTGTTGATGTTGCTTCTGTCGCTAAATTTTGTAATTCGTAATAATAAGTAATGCAGGATTCGTGTGGGAGTTGACGACGATTACGTAAGCGGCTTCTAAGTTGCCTAGCCACATTAGGTCCACCATAAAATTTAAGGAAACTCTTTCACGTCGCTCCATGTCTTGCTACCGTTATCGGGGTCATTAATAAATTTTTCAAGCCATATTTGCGCGCTGCCGCGTAAAAATCGCGAGAAATATTGGATTTTGTTCCCACTGCCCCATGAATTAGAGTTCGCGCAATGTTCATAATCTTTCAAAAATTCAAAACAGTTTGTCCTACCTGGAGTGAAGGTAATTGGGTTTGCGTAATTGAAAATCGTTAACAAGAGCCAAGCTTCAGTAGTATTAAGTATAACATCATCTAAACAATTGGGCTAGATAGCTCAATTGGTTAGAGCACTGATCCGGTGAATCAGAGGTTGCAGGTTCAAGTCCTACTGTAGCCGTTCTTTTAGTGTTTTTCAATTACTAGTTCGATTTGAAATGGTAATTCAACTTTAAATACAAAGTTGGGTTTTCATTTCATCTTAATAACTATTAATATATATATATAGTACTTAAATTATAAGGGTCGTCGACCTAATTATTGAATAAAAACAATTCTTTATAACATTTTTTTTATTAATGCTCTGTTAATTTTTTCCAAGCTTTCGTTGTCTTTTGGACAACTTCATCTGGGATCTAAAAATTGTGATACAGTGGAAAACAATATTCTAAATCGATTACTTACATTAATCAATTCGTTTGATCACAACCATACAAATATAACAATACTTAACATTAAATGTCAAATATCACAGTAAATATCACTCTCAAAAACATTATTCTTACATTATTTATGTATAAGGTTGTTGTTCACCTCGTGCTGGGTTGGATTAAAAAGGATGTAAAACAAGTATAACTTTTGATATAGTGATCAAGTTAGATAGTAACTTGTCAATTTCTACATAATCGAGTACGTTCCTATAAACGTGTATGTTCCAAATGTCTTTATTGGTTAATGTTCATTCCTACTCTGGTTACGTTTGTCCTGTAAATGTAGTAGATAGGTGTAAATGTTACTTAGTTGTGTGTCAGTTTTTTTATTAATTTCAACTTTTTGTTTCCATATATGGTACATTTCCAGAATTAATCTCTTGTTATAATTCAATTGCTTTACTAGAATTTTTGGATTGTTCCAATCAATCGTATGATCGAGGTTATTCAAAATATGCTCTGCTAATGCGCAGCGATTTTTATTAGTTTGAATATCACTTTTGTGACCTGACAGTCGTTGTTTTAGTAAGGTGCTAGTATGTCCAATATATTTTTGTTCACAGCTACAGGTTAGTTGATATACTAAATTTGAGTGAAATAACTTTGGTGTTTTACTCTTATTTTCTTCAAGCTCTATATTTACTTCAGCTGTATTCTATAGAATGCTCTGATAAAAAAGATACTACTCTTCTGCCTGCAGTATTTTCCGAACAGTTTTTTTTTAAGATTGTCAATGTCTTTCTTGTTAGTCACCGATAAAGAGCGATCCTAGAGGAAGCTGCTCCTTAAAAATCCGAGTGTTCAATTTCACACGACCATTAGTGTGTCCAGCAAATATGGCAACAAACTTCAGGAGGTGAAATTATACCTCTGATAAAAAAAAGTATAAACATACCTACATAAATGCGTCATTTTTAGATACACCCTGTATCTGTATGTTTGACGAAAATCTTTAGGTTTTAGTGAATATTTCTTAAATTACGAAAAGGACTGAAGTGAGATTCAATGAACATAATACTTAAAACAATGTGTATTTTGCTTTCTACAAATAATTTTTATTTATTAAAATGGCCTAGATAAAGGGAAAATCTGGGATATTTACTCTTATAACTTTCTACGTTACTGACAACGTACAAAGTTTAGATGTATGCTTTTAATCCCTAAAATGTTATACAAAAAATGTATGCTTAGATAAAAACTCTAAAGTATAAGTAATAGTTGAGAAATTTGGCATTTTACAATGAGATACAGATTTTGGTGTCTGCACTATAAGGGGTGACCTGTTTTTGATGCAATGCAAGTAAATGGAAACTGGGGTTCCTGCCGCCACATTTCCTCCAACATCCACATTTCCTCACACATCTGGACTAAAAAGTTTTCTTCGACTAGCCATTTTTATCTTTCGAGATAAATATATCTTGTTTGGTATCAATTAATGTTAGAATTTTCTCAGCTATCTGAATTTTTATGAATTCTTCAGATAGCATCATCCCCCAGGGAGCTACCCTCACTTTAAGATTTTTTTACCAGCAGCAGAGATTTCTGACCATCCTTAAACATTTGATACATCAAATTAGTCTAAAATTTTACGCACAACCCGAATCTGCAAACGGATTTAAAATCGGACCACCCCCTGCAAAGTTATACTCCTTTAAAGCTCTCATACCTCAAAATTTTTTCGCTCATCTTTGGCATATGATTTAACCAAACACTTAGAGGTATTAAGACAAAGAAATTAACCACACAAAAGTTTAATAATTTATTTTATCCGATTTACAGTTTAATAAACTAATAGAATACAATTTTTACAAAGTATAACATTATTTTCTTCATGTAGCCGAATCCAAACAGGTTACGGTTACAGTAACCTGTAACAAAAAAGAGATTAATGTGTTGTTTAAATAGACCTTACAACAAAAAGAGATTAATGTGCTGTTTAAAAAGAGAGGAAACGTGTTTTCGGCCAATAAGACATATTGTCGTTAATCTAACAATATGTTTTACCGTCCAGCGACACCACGTGGAGGTAAACACATGCCGCTGGGAGCGAAGGAATTATTAAGGATGGGGTGGTAGGTATGTCTTATAACTAACTTACATACTACTATATATACACAATAAAATATATACAAATATAAACAACTATCTTATATCTTTATGCCCCCATGCATATGTTGATATGCTTCCGGGGATGACGTAACGCTTGTCATCTTCGCCTGATAAACTAATTTTATTAATCAACTGAGTGTAAAGTTGGTGTTTCTTACTCCGGATTGATACCATCGTATGCAAGAGGGCATCATCATTATTAACCACCACCCCCTAAAACTATCTACACTAATCCCCGCCACCACATTACGGCTGACTCCTTTAATTTTTTTCACAATATCTTTTTCTCCTACAATGCAGTAGGACTACTGCCCTACTGCCGACTAATTCTAAAACTAAATCGCCACAAAACTCGTCTTTAAATTTTCCGAACACTTTCTTGTTCACAAGCGGTATATTGTACTTATTGTTAGCCGGATAGTCACTAGTATCGAAATGCATAATGTTTGCGCTAATGTCACTATACAAGTCTTCAGTTTGCACACTATACACTAAGGAGTCAGTATCCGTATAAAGGAATGAGAGTCTGGGACCGTACAGATGTTTCATGGTTCCATAATGAAAATCGTACATTAAAGTCTGACAAATCTAAAATTGAAAATCCTGCATAAATTGGCCTGTCGTAAGTAACCTTAACACGGTCCATTTGTATGATCGCCAAATTCTCTCCTAAAATCATACAACTATTAAAGTTTGGCTTTGCGATTAAGTTACTCGCGCACAGTTTATTACAATCGCGTTCCCAACGTGTAACCATTTTAACATCTACTCGTTTGTCTACATTCTCCATCGTCTTACCAAAAATAGCATTATTCATGAGCTTGTAGAAATCTTTTTCAAATGCATTATTGGCAGACGTATGTAGACGGGTGTTAAGGTCGATGTAGGTTTTAAGCCAGGCTGATTGATCAAATTCCAGCACGCGGTAAATAGCAGCTAGTTTAAGCCCATAACGTAAACACTGTTGCAGGTTACGGCAGTGGATTATGTACTTGGATCTTTGAAAAGTGTGGCAAGTAACTTCGGAGTCTTCGATCTTGGAGTAGGCGGAATCATTGTTTCGGGGCAGAAAGGCAAGTCATTGTGGTCGTTGTGAAGATCTTCCGGATACTCTAGATCCACTTCCAGTATGTACCCTTTGTCAGCAGTTGAAGCTATGTTTAATATTTCCTTTTGAAGCTTTTTAATTTTATCTTCTACCACCCACCTAAACCCACTTATAGGTAAATATTGGCTCATGGCCCACCCATATAAATTGTTGGCATCTAGGTATATGAGGTATTTGGAAGATTCGTCGGGTTTATAATTTTCCATGTACTTGTTGTTTGCTTTGGAGTGTCGTCCACTGCACTGTGTGAGACCACCGCGTATCCCTTTCTTGATGTAATGGTACATGCGTACATCCGTGAGCAAGTCCAATTTTATGCCGGTGTATTTCAACATAGCATCAAAGCTCAAGCAGGGTGCATTTAGATATTGACATGGGTCAAAATCGTAAGTTTTAATGCAAACGGCTCTGAAGTTTTCAAAGACGTCGGCGAGAAGCAGCACATCTGTTTTTAAGTATAGATCACTATACTCGCCAAAACTCTGAATGCTGAACGTTCTCCAAACTTTTTGAGCATGTCCATAATCCGCATATGTTACATCTGTGGAGGTTACATCATTATAGAAGGCCTCCTTTGGTGGTAAATTGGAATCGTTCAACACAGATATGTCGGTGACATAATTATACAGAAACACTCCTTTCCTAGTTAGTAAACCAAAATGTTTATCGTCAGGAAAACATTTTTTCATCTCCATAAACTGCTGAGAGTTCAAATTTTTCACCAATTTATCCAATCCAGATGCCATAAAACGTAGGGAATCGATGAATCGCAGCTGCACTGTAAAATTGTTGGTTTTTTCCAGCTCACCGTCACACTCTTCTGGTTCTTCGCCATATAGTCTCACATGCTTTCTGAAAGAAATAAATCTTTCCTTGTTATTTGGGATCACCGAGACTTGCTCCTTATCACAACCCAGCTCTCGGATGATGAAGTGACTGTCGTATCCGCTAAGATTGTGGAATACAACTGGGATAAACCGAGGTACTTTGTGTTTTATATTGCACTGGGCATGTGCTGCAAAGCGAAATTCCCCCGTAAGATGGCAGTGATCCTTTTCTTGATCATCTCCCAATGGTTTCTTGCAGATACCACATTCATCTACCATATAATACAATAGCTCGTCTAAAGATTCCAACGCTGTCATCGATGCATTAGTTTTAATGATTTTACCCAATTTGCAGGCTTCCTCCTTCAACTTCTGCATAAAGACTTTTGCAGCGTCAGGTCCATGCTGACGTCGTTTTGCTCCTCAAACCTGGTGGGCAAGAAAGGGGGCATTGCTTCACAAATAGGATTGGAAGTCGACTCTTTCTGATATTGATTTAGGGTTTAGTTTATTAACAATAATTAGCTTAGTAAAAGAAAACACTTCGATTGGACATGTATGTAGAATAAAAACAAGCGTGCTCGATTAACGTATGTACATTTACTTCATTTATTAGTTTAATTAGAATAGTACAATAGCCGCGCAAAGCGAGGCATTTAAAACACTAGACACAATTACATATTCATTTAGAATGATTGCTCATAGGGAGCATTGCGAATAGTAATATTGCGCGACCGCTCTTGACCGCATTTTATACAGAACTGTTCACCTTAACGAACGACGTTACCCCTATGAGGTCTAGTCCAATTAAAGGTGGGGTGCGTTGGGATATTCCTAGATTCTAACCGCTTGAACGGTTTAGCCCAGGTGAAGATAGATTTGTAGATTCGTAGAAGCGGCATAAAATCCTAACACCTGGGTATGTCTTTAATCGACATTGGGAACTGCACTCCTGTTAAGTTGAGCACCGTGCTGTAGTGCGGGTAGCTACTGACCATTTGCGGGCCGTGAACACTGTGGTGTAGGGCAGCCATCATGCACCAGGCAAAACATGCGTTATCCTGGTTCTGGATGTTAACAACTGCATGTTTCTCCCTTACCCATTTGGGGAGCTCGATGTATGAGGATCCACGCAAAGGGTTGTACTTGTTAACATTCACTTCCAAGTACAACACCTGTTTTATAGTCCATCCTAAAATTTAAAAATTAGAAAAAATAAATAATTGTAGAAACCAACCAGAATCACGTTCTTGGAACTCGTCAGACTTAGTCGACATCGTCTCCACAAAGGAGTTGTAGACCCCTCCAGATCACTGGATGAGGTGATAACCATGTTTCGGGTGTTGAAGGATTTAACATCCTCTACACCCTCTATCACACCCATCTTGGTGTAGCCACCAAACACCTCCAAGTTGACCTTTAGGAATGTGTGGATAGTCAATTGTTCCCCGACTAAGGCGATGAATATCTCGCGTTGCATGCGGAGGAAGTCTATGATGTCCAGAAATAACTAAGTTAAACACTCGTTCAATGTTTTAAAAAAAAAATACATACCATTCGAATTATTGTTTTTAATGCTGTAAGTATCTATTCTGTTTTTAAATGCAGTTGCTACTACTTCCATACCCTCATCCAGGATGCGACTAGCATTAGCCTTGTGTGCGTTGGATCGCTGGTGTGCTGCCAAGTTGGTGACGTTCACATCACACTCCACACATCTCCGCAGCGTCTTGCGGGCAGACCCCTCAACCGCTGACAAAGCTAGTCGTTTGACTCTTGATGGGTTGGCAACTGGTACCACTACACCATGTTTGGTGTCGCGATGCCGTTTAAGGCTATCCTTCCGTGAGAAGGATGCCGGGCACACATCGCAGGCGAACAAGCCAGTCTTCTGATCTGACACCGATCCATGTTGTTGGAGCTGGTGTCTTTTCAAGTTGTCACCGCGAGAGAAAGCTGCACCACAGACGTTGCACACGAATGAAGCCATTTTCACTGTAAATAATTATAAAACTTGTTAACTAGTTAAAGACTAAACAGAAACTGAATTATATTGCATTGCACGGTGCTTTTATACACATAACAATTAAGATCGTATAATAATTAGGTAGTTTACTTTTAAATTAGGAGAAACCCAACGTAGTTTTAGCCTTGAATTACATTTCAAACTAGTTTATTCACGTCTGTGAAAATTAATTAGCTTCTTGCTTACGCACTACATCTATAAATATCGGATGTATCACTTTAACTTTCACTTCTACTCTAATTGTTTACAGACATTTCGAGCCTGGAATTTTTTAAATGAAAACAATAATGAAGAAGGCGAAGGTCACCTTTCACAATAAACCTTAGAAAGTTTGGGTGATTTCGGTAACAAGGTCAGCTCAAATCGTATAAAATACGAACACGATTCCTCCATGTTCAGTACAAAATACAGCATAAAAGTAGATACAATGATATCCATTAAAGACGGTATAGCAATGTTTCAGCGGAGTTTGAGTGATGCTAGGATTAATATCGAACGTGGTTATATTTATGGCGTTGATGTTGGATCATGTTATGACGACTCCATGTGGATAATGTTGCAACAAGCATGGACTGTTTGTGACCAATTCGACCGGAATCAAATAAATTACCATGAATTATTGGATAAATTTGAAGAGTTAAATTTATTGCGAGACTTTATGGAATGCTTTTTGAGCTATATAGAAAAATTATAATTGTAAAAGTTTTGTATGTGTATTTTATGTTTTAAAATTTATAAATAAAGATGTTAATATAATTCGAATATTTATCATTCTAAGTCCATCATTTAAATTAGAGCATGCGCAACAACAACCCTGAAACATTTAAAAGGACGATTTGCATAGGATCTTTTCTCAGCCATCTTAGTGAAAGCAGTGCAAAGCAATGGAGTCTGTAGATGTTAATAATGCACAAGTTTCGTATACAGAAGATTTGATTAATAAGTTTACCTATAGTTTAAGTGAATTGGGTGAACATCCTCATAATGTGGAAATTGGGTTTGTTGAAGATTGGTTGGCATTTACAAATTTTCAAGTGGAATTTAAATATGTAGGTTAGCTCAGAATAGGAAACAATGGAGGTGTGCATCTAACCAGTTCCAGGACTGAAGACCTTATGATGACTATAATTAGCAGGTTAGATTGTTTAAGATGCATTTACGAGGCAGAATCATGAGATCACTTTAATTATTTGCTTTGGAGTACTATTAAGGGTTTGGTTTACCATTTGAAGTTCAAACATTCACAAAAGGCAAATGCTCAATTTTAAACTGCTGCTATAAACTATGTATAAAAGACAGGACATTTCTTTTAAGAGGTCAATAATTAACTGACACAATAAATAAGCCCTCACTACTTTATGCATACTTAATTGCATGTTATTGTCACTTGTATATGAAAAGCTTAACCTGAAATTCACATTCAGTTAAATTTTTTTATTGTTTATAGGAGTGCACTGGTTAACTTTTATTATCCATTTTAAGTAAAACAAATATTTAAGTGTTGATACAAAGACAAATTCTTATATATTGGCAAATTAATAAACTACAAAATTCCAAATATTAAAATATTAAAGACATTAATGTATTTTCACTTATCAGTCATGTAACATAAATTCCCAGATAATTCACATATTCCATAAGAAACTCGTATAATAAAAGACTGCATATGTATTTCATATATTTTTAATGTATTTTTAAAATGTTAAGTATCAAAAATAAACATATCAATGAAAAAAATACAGGTTTCTTAATATAAATAAACTTAAACTCATAAACTAAATACAAAAACATATGTACACACACACACACACGCATGCACGCATGCACGCACACACACACATGCACCAATGCATGAATGCCGCAAATGCTCCCATACACATGGTCACACACACACACACACACACACACACACACACACACACACACACACACACACACACACACACACTATGGATGTTTAGTGCATGGATGGAGGCTTCCTCCTTAACCATCAGAGATAGTATAGCCAACTTGGGTATGATAATACATGATAGTCGTACCTACATTCTAGAAATATTTAGGTTCATGCAGGGTAATTCACAAAAAAAAATGCAGACATATACGTGTCTTTTTAAATAAAATGCCTACTTTGTATATTTTTTCATAAATTGTTTTATAGTAAAAGTAGATAATAAAAAATATGGTTTTACAGGCACAAAATGAACTGTTCTTAAAATATTGATACTTATATAAAAAATATTCAAAATAAAGCTTACTAAAACTACTAGGCAAAACATAAATATCAGATAGATCAACATTACAATTTAAAAACAATTGCATCAATATTGTTTGATGTTTGGCAAATAATTAAATGATTGTTATGTTCGCTCTTTTGTTTATTTTTTGTTGTTGCTAGTTGTTGATACATTTATTTCTGGGAAAGTCCAAAAACATGCATTGCCTGATAGCCGAATATAGGTTCAATAGTAGCCTGAAAGGAGGCATCCTCATTGGGAATCGTTTACTAGTTTTTGTAACAAAAAATTCACCGATTCTGGTAGTTTGTGTTGCATGAAGCAGGCTAGGGCAAGCGCTAATGAAGAAAGTGGGTTACAAGTTGTAGCATCTTTGCTTGAAAATCTGCAGGTTAGCACCAGAGGAGTTATACAAGAATCTGAATCTAATTAGAAACATTGTTTACAAGATCACATGTGGCTGTAATAATAGTTACATTGGACAGACGAGCCGATGCTTAAAGAGTCGTTTAACCCAACATAGAAATGATTGTCAAAAAAACTCCACTAAATGTGCATTGTCTTCGCATGCGTATACAACTAACACGTACATCTTTGTTTGATGATACTAACTTGGACAGTGGTGTAGTAAATTGAAGCTACATTAGTGACGTTGTTTAGAAAGATGCTCCCAGCACCAGAGAAGACACGACTAGAATATCTGCTTGCATTTGAATCAATTACATCTAAAATGTTGTCAAATTAAATGCTCTTTTTCTGGCCGTATTCAAAACTGTTTGGCTAAGAATAAGCAGTTTCATTTATTTATTTATTGTTTATGTACTTCTTTGTTCGAGATTGCTTTATCGTTATAATTTTGTATCAGTTATGATACTACTTAGTATCACTTGTTTTATGTTTCTCTTGGAGATCTTCGGGTTTTTATGTTACTTAATAAATTTTTGGTTTTGTTTGTTTTCAATTCAATTTTGTTGGTTGTTGCTATTAATAACATTCCAATTCAATATGTTTACATAAATAGAAATATCTTAAGAATGGTTCATTTAATGATTATAAAACCATTTATTGTCTACATTTCATACGAAATCAATTTGTAAAAAAATATACAGGGTGTTTCATTTGAAAAACTGATAATAGTTGCATTTTGCATAAAGCAATCGCCCTGTACAGCATTATGCATTTTGGAAAGACTTGATATGTGTTTTGTACATTGACTATTATCGAAAGTCGATAACGCAAAGAAATTTTAAAAATCTTGATAAGAGCCAGGAATAGGGCTCTGAAGTTGACACAATTTCGACATTAAAGTGACAAATCTTCAAAACAGTTACACTTAGCTACCAAAAACCCTTATGCATTTTTAGATGCAAATACCACAGGGTATTTGAATATGCAAAAATATTCAAGGTGTGCATTTAAAAAAATACAAGTTTGAGTTAGCATTTTTGTGAATAGCCCTAGATGCATCTAAATATATTGAAAATGTAGGTATGATCACCATGTAGTACCATACCTAAGTTGGTTTTGATATCTCTAATAGTTAAAGAGCAATCCTCCATCCTTATACTTAACACCCGTCCCATATATGTTTGTGTGGGTGCACACGCATGTGTCCATGTGTGTATGGCACATGCACATGAACGTGTGTGTTTAGCCAATCCATTAATAAGTTACTAATTTGTAACATACCCTGAATTCCATATAGGAAAATGTATTTTAACATTTTACTAATATTAATTCAAAAAAACGACAATAAACATTGTCAAACAATAAAAATAGAAAATAACTTAAAATCTAAGAATATGTAACAAAATATAACACAAATAAAAGCTATTTACTAATGCCATACCTAGGCTGAATACTTATAACTACACAGTCAAATAGTTAACATTGTGTGAGTAATTGGCACAAACAATATCAACATTAATACTGTAATTTATTCACAAAAATATTTAATATGCATTGTACCAATGCAAAAAAACAACTACAAGAAACAATTGTATGCATACAACTTTGGTACTGCAAGGATTTTCTTCCAAAGAATTCCTTTACCTTTTGTCTTTCTAGTCCCTTTTGCTCTAAAAAACAATATTCAAACAATATTTATATTAATAAATGGCAACAATATAAAAGCTTAAGTGAAATAAATTACTAAAAATATAACTAAGATCGTAATCATTGGTAATTTAATTTACATATTAACCTACCAACAATAATTAAAATCCCTTACCACAAAAAGTATTTAAAAAATCAATGTGTTTATCATCAGTAGACAAATTCAAAGAAATAAGTAAAGTTTATTATTCCAGGACACTTCTAAGAATATTATCCTTATAATATAAACTGAAGGGAACCTTTCCAACATACAATTTACGAACATTTCTTTGAACACTTTTGAGAACATGTTCTTCGTCATGTAGGTTAGTGATCTTTACAACACAAGTAAATGGTGACCCACAAACTACAAACTATTTATCCTGTACTTAAATTAGAACCTCCAAGTATCAAAAAATATGGAAATATCTTCATACAGGCCAAAGTTATGCAAAAATTACAAAGGAAGCAATTTAAAAATTTTTCCATTAAAAATAATTAATTCTGAAAACTTATTTTGAGAAAATTCAAAATTACACATTTTGTTTTGCAATTTAATCAAAACTGTAGCTCTCATAGTTCACAAAATCTTAATAGTGAGTGAACTTAAGAGGAGCATCCTGTATATAAACAAAGCAATGTAAAAAGATCAAAGAAAAGTAGGTAATTGATAGTAGTAAAGTAAAGAAGTGGAATTTGTTTTGGATCATCTATATAAAGTCAGTCCATACTTGCCATTAAAGATTTTATTGTGTATATAACGTCCAAAATCTAAAGAATAACATAGTTTTAAAAATTGTGGAAAATATATGAGATTCAGTTTATTTTAAATTGTAGTAACATTTTGGCATTATACTGTAAAAATTTAACACTGATGGTAATATAGAAAGAAAGATATTTATACAAATACATCATATTCATTGACATAAAGATAGAAGTATTACTTGCTAGAATTCATACAAGGTTCACTTTTGGAAAATTAATGGCTCGAGATGCATTGTTGAAATAATACACTAATGATTAATATTTTGCTCGTTTCACAACTTGAAAAATAAGATTAGAAAGCTTTCAGGTTTAATTTTAATTTTAAAAAGAGCTTGTTATCTATCACCAACTATATCATAATCAATTGATTGTTAGTTATCTCATAAATATTAGAAAAATAAGCTCAAATATTATTAAACATTTTTATCAGGGAAAAAACATTTAATTTTCAGTTTATCGAACTTCCTACTTATTTCACAGGTATAGATTTAGTGAATAACATGGTATCTAAACTGAGTTAGCAGATTGGGAAGTAAATCAAGTAAGTATTTCTTTCTGTTTCCATCGGTTGTTATTTCCAGCTGACAGGCATCATTAATAGACGCAAACCAAATAAAAAATTCACTTGATTTACTTCTCGATGTTACCTCAGATTAGAGACCATATTTACTAGCTATATACACGAGAAATAAAAAGCCCATAAACTAAACATCTGTGCACACAAATATATTTACTAATTGATAAAGCATATTTTTCTAATATCTACAACACGAATCTCACTAAACTAAATTACAATAAAATTCATAATTGATAACAGCCTATGATGTCTTTTACATTAATAATATATTCAAAAGCTATCTAAGATCACAAATTCATATCACTAGTCTATTTCAATACTGTATCTAAAATTCTTAATTTTTCAAAGGTGCACCTTGAACGACTTTAATCAAATGACTGTGACATATTTGTATAAATATTCACCTTCCAAATTACTCTCAGTGTTAAAATTTCACTTACGCTACTAGATGTTAAAAGATAAAATAAAATGAGTCATAAATATCAACTACAATTTCTAGAATTTATAATATTACACAAATCTTATTTATGATTTAGTGGTAAATATAAACTGATCGTATACAGAGTTTCCTAAAAATGGCTGTTGACCCAATAACTTCCTATACTGTTACTTCATATGAACAAAACCATTTTTCTCTTCTTGATATTGTAAATCGAGCATGTATCTTGGGCCTGGTCCTCGTGTTTGTGTTAAGCTATCCTCAGTGGTTTGCTATTATTTTTAGATTTTATAAAAGACTATTTTTGATTTTTCGATGCTACCAAAGGTTAATGTACAAGCTACATGTTAAGGTAAATTTGAGACAGAAAGTAGACTGGAATATTTTCTGTTAAATCAAATTGTTTCACTATGCAGAAATTTGAATTTATATATTCATAATGGTATTCAATACGAGCTTTTGGTTATTATAATTACACCATACGTAGAAGTATACAAAAGCTTTTTTCTTGTTCTCGAATATACATAACATATGTTCAGGTTGTTATTCGAAACACACGATTTGCTCGCTGTCATTATTATGATGAAAAACTGGTTCATGACCTAGGATATATTTCTTAGAATGAAATCTCTTGATCTGTTGCTGTGATTGGGTAAGTCTGTTTTGTTTTGACCCCTGTATTGGGATTATTTGCAATGTTTGCTAATTCATGAATTATTGATCCTCTAAATACTGCATATTAGTGTAATTATGCAACCTAATATTTTTTGTTACCAAAATTAATACTTTGAACATTAAAAATTTCTAACGTTTCTAACATTTGTATAGTCAAATTGTAAAATCGGCTGTTGTCATCTTGACACACCTGGCTGGATAATGCTTTAAAAATTTCATTATTAGTAGCGATACAATGTAGTTTTGTTTGAGCCTCAAGAATAAATTAAATGTGCTGAACGATTGTGATTAATAGCTTATTTATGAACATACATGTTTTATGAAACACATGTGACCTTCAACACATCTATATGAGAACCTAAATAAGAAAAGTTATAAATTTTATTTTTGAATTATATAAACACGAATCAGTATTGCTAGATTGAATTTTAAATAACAAATATTTGTAAGAAACCTTAGAATGTTAAACTGAAATTCTTCTATTTTATTGTAGCAATCTTAAACTGAATTTTTTGAAAATACATAAAATTTAAGTTACCGTCAGAGTTGTTCTTTTAAGGTTCATTATTATATGAAAAAATTTGATAAATCGTATAAGAATGAAAGTGTAGTAAATAATCACACGTCAACTGTTTTGAAGTTTAATAAGACTTCCTTTAGTTTTAGTTAAATAATTAATTTTTATATTTAGGAGAAGAACCACAAATTGTGACATTTTTTTGAATTAATAAATGATTGTTCTTTACAGTTTTGAACCAAAAAACTAACCATCGGCTCTATTCCTTTTCATTGGGGTTGATATTGATGAAACATACAGGTTTGTACATTTTTCCGGGACTTTTAGTTTTAGTAGTATAAATGCAGTAGTGCTCTTCAATTTTGTCTTTTGCTATACCAAAACAAAATTGGCCTTTAATGCATTCTTATGCAAAAACACTGGACTAATCTCCAGAGTTAGCCGCTTTGATTTACAGGAAGTTTTTCCTTTTACTAATAGCCAATTGTTGTCTATCTCTACTCTAGGCTATCTTTTTATCCAGAAAACTTCAGTGTACTTCAAAGACATTAAGTATTAAAATACTACCTCTGGCAAGGGCTTATCTAAATTTTGTTCTATCTTCCCCGGATACCCTTTTGGTCACATTATAAGTGACATTATAAGTTACACTAGTGCTCGCAACATGAGGTGTCAATATGTCACATTAACGTTACAGTATACTAAATAAATAAAAAAATTTACACTGGCGCCAACGTGGAGTCAGTTATAAGTACACTAATGGAATACAGTATTTAGTAACACTAGGCACCCTAACATGGGAAAAATACAAAAATGTTACATGTTTATTCTTGGTGGCGTTTAGTGGTACCTGAGATATGCAAATGTGGCAACAGTGGTTGTACCATAAGTGCGATGTTTTAACTTAGTGATGGTGTGACCAATGGTGTCTTGCAAATTTTTTATTTGAGTATGGAGGTCTGCAAAAACAACATTATGCAATAGTTTAATTAAAGTTTTGTGGTCCTTTGTAAAAGCTGCAGAATAAGCTATTCCCAATTGTATATTATTAAAGTTAATTAAAGAGCAAGAGCATATGTTATCTTCAGCGATAATGTGTACACATGTCATGTATATCATGCCATACTATTCAATACAGGGTTGTTTACTTTAGACTAGGGATGGACTCGGGCCCGACGTAGAAAAGTGACCGGCCCGGCCCGAGGCCCGACCCAAAATGAAAACTGATGGTCCGGCCCAACTTTCATTCAGTGAATGAGAAGATATTTTTTCAGTTGTGTTCAACAAGTAACTATCACTCTTTTGTTTGATTTAAGAGTATAATGATTTTGAGTTACAATCAAGATACTTGTGGAACATACCGTAGTATATCATTTGATTTTTGATTCTTTGAAAAATCCTAGAAATGTGTAACAAAAGTACATAATGTTTAGCAATTTTCAATGTTTATGAAATTGTTACAGACGGATTTCTATAGCCTTTTTTTTACCTTGAGAAACTGAAACTTTTGGAATTGCACTTTGATCTATAATTTGACTTTCTTTGTTCTAGTTCTTTTAAATTTTTATTTGACCGACTGACAAATCGTAGCAAAATTCAAGATTTAACACTTTTGGTAAATTACTGAATGCTAGAAATTAAATAAATTGTTTATAGGTCATAGTATAAACGGTACCAAACTTCATCGATTAATATCTCAAGCGATTGAAAATTGGTACCTAATGTTATTAGAACTTAAAAACTTGAAAGTTAAATAATATACCGAATGTTTGCTTAAAAAAAGTTGGATTTTCAAATTGTGGTATGTAGAGGATACTTTATTCTTTAGAAATACAGATAGAAGTAAAATGAAGTAATTGTTTAAGGTTAAAAAGTTTTTTAAAAAATGATTACCAAAAGGTATAAATCAGTACATAGATCCTTTTATATACCAATAAAATTTTATTTACTTTATCCTTTTTTATGGCATGAGTTCGATAATGGCATTATTAAACATTTTCCCGCAAACGTAACATATGCACTAACTATGCTTGTTTAATAATAAAAAGTTGATTTTTTTTCAATATGTGTCTTGCTATTCAAACTAAACATTTTATTTTTGTTCTTAATGTCCAGGATAAATAATAATATAATTTTATTATTTCAACACAATAATGAAATCATTTACAAATGACACATTACTATGATTCATCCAAATTACATAACTAGCAATTATGTCCTGTGTGATTAAACACACTGAAGTGCGCGTACTTTATGCGTGTTTAGTTTTGTCCAGTTTATACGACTTAGATGACTCAGTCTATATTGAAATAAATCAAACAAACGCAACTAACAAATATTTCCATTTAGTCTAATGTGAGCTCTCGAGTATTGCAGCTTATTTGACGAGTACCGATTCTTTTCCTATCAGTTTGTGATTTAATTTTCCGTATTGTACTGTTTAAATGATCTGCGTTAAGTGTTTGTGAGAGTATTACAGTGAAATTTTCAATAAAAATGCCACGTAGTTGCATTAACCACCCAGACTTTCTGCTGTTTGTGGTGAGGTAACACTAAAGTCTCAGAGGAGAAATATAACTCTATTGATAACAAAATCGTATGAATTATATTTTGGATGTAAATTGGGTGATCAGGAAATAAGTCCTGGGTCCCCCATAGTTGTTGTAATTCGTGTGTAACGTTGTTAACTGGTTGGTTCAATGGATCCAGTCACATGACAGTTCCGATGGTTTGGAGAGAACCTAAGGATCACTCCGCAGACTGTTATTTTTGTTTAACAAAAATATCAGGGATAACAGCTAAGACTAGACACACTGTTAAATATCCTAATATTCCCTCTGCTTTAAGACCACAATGTAGTACCTCCGGGTGGAGCATTGGGGACGTGGCCGCAAGTATAGCGGCCCTAATTCAAATTATAATGCTTTAAGACCAGTGCCTCACAGTCTACAGCTTCCAATTCCGGTAGCACCAAAAACATGGGAATTAGACAACGATGTTGTTGAAGGTTGTACAGATTTATCGGATGATGAAGAAAGAAGGGACCCAGACTTTTTAGGAAATACAAATACTGAACCGCACTTAATAAATCAGTCTAAACTAAATGATCTCGTTCGTGATCTACATTTATCCAAGAATCGAGCTGAAATACTAGCATCACGACTGGAAGGATGGAATCTTTTACAACACAACACAAAAATAAGTGGTTTCCGTGACAGGCAGTGTGACTTCGAATGTTTTTTCTCACAGTGTGTGGACTTAGTTTACTGCAATGATGTGGAATCTTTACTGGAAGCTTTTAAACGTAGTTTGAAAGCGGTTCTTCTTCATGTTGGGAATAAATACCCGTCGATCCCTTTGGTTCATGCAGCTAACATGAAGGAGACATATAAAAGTATAAAACTTGTGTTGGATATGATTCAGTACGAGAAACATTCATGGCATGTTTGTGGAGATCTTAAAGTAATAGCACTGTTACTTGGTTTACAACTTGGTTATACAAAATTTTGTTGCTTTTGTGCGAGTGGAAGAGCAGAGATAGAAAAAATCATTATCTTAAGAAACAGTGGCCAAAAAGAGAAACATTGACTGTTGGAGAGAGAAGAACGTTGTGAGTCCAGCATTAGTAACACCTGAAAAAGTTTACCTTCCCCCCTTACACATTAAGCTAGGTCTTATAAAAATTTTTGTTAAAGCAATGGATCGGGAGGGATGTGGATTTCAGTTCCTAAAAAAGAAGTTTCCCAATTTAAGTGATGCGAAAATAAAAGAAGGTATATTTGTTGGTCCGGATATAAGAAAACTAATGAATGATATTGGAGTCAAAGGCAGTTTGAATGACTGTGAATTTGCTGCTTGGAAATCTTTTAAAAATGTTGTTAATAACTTCCTCGGAAATTACAAGGCACATAACTACAAAGAACTCATAACCGAGCTTCTGGAAAGCTATAAAACACTTAGCTGTAACATGTCACTAAAGATCCATTTCTTAGATTCACATCTGGACTTTTTTCCAAACAATCTTGGAGCTGTGAGTGAAGAACATGGTGAACTCTTCCATCAGGAAATATTCACCGTGGAAACACGTTACCAAGAAAAGTGGAGCCCCAGAATGTTAGCTGACTTTTGCTGGAATCTTAAGACCGATTTACCTGCAGCAGAGTACGCCAGAAAATCCAAGAGAAGCAGATTTTAGGAATGAACCAATATTACATGTGTGTACAGCAAAGGTTTTGTTTAAATTGAAATTACAAAAAAACCACGCCCGATAGAAAACCCCCACTAACATATTTGAAATCAGCGCCAAAAATACTGTAAGCGTCGGCTGTTACAGTTCTTGTAACTAACAAAAACTAAAATTTTGTTGTCCAGTGTTATTAATGGGTTCATGAAGACACTACGTGAAAATATAATTAAGAACGTTTACTTACTCAATGTGAGATAAAAGTGAAAGGACAGTGGAGTATCTACTCATGCGTTTTTCGGCCCGAAAAATTCGGGCCTGGCCCGAATCGTTTGGCCCGGCCCGGCCCGAAAAAAGATAGGCCCGGCCCGAAAAAAGTAGTCAATGGCCCGGCCTAGATTCGAGCCCGAAATCGGGCCGGGCCCGGTCCGGGTCGGCCCGAAAGCCCGAGCCCGAGTCCATCCCTACTTTAGACCAAGAATCTGTTATGGTCACTTTTCTATTTCTGAACATTTTGTATAAATAGATATTATGTTACGACTATTTCGATAATTTATACTATAATACATTCAAGCCAGGCAACAATTTCACTAGGTTATCATTGCTACTGTAAATTCTTGGTTTTTCTTATCTTATGACATTTGTTCCTACATTCTAGTTTGAAAGTGTTTTCCATAACCTTGTTATCTAAATGATTTAAAAATCGCTCTTTGAACTTATTTTATTTATTTTATGCTTCGTCGATATATGTACAATTTCTCTGTAATTTTACTGTAACCTAAATGTACATTTCTAATGAAGCACTCGCATGTGTAATTGCCTGTTTATAGTCAACATTTTGTTTTAAGTTTTACGTAAACCATTACGATTATGTTCATGGTTTCTTTATATCTACGTTTCTATGCTTTTGCTATTACTTTGTTTCCGACAGACTATTATTAGGCATGATACCTGTAATTAGTAGATGGTTGGTTAGCTGCTGACACATATGGGACTTGGCAGAGACACAGTATCCTTGAAGTGTGCCAAGAATTAATCTTTGCAGCATTTGGCAAGGTCGTCCAGATAAGCTTTTGAAGAAAATCCTACCCCTTATTAACCAACGTGGATTTTCAATGCGTATATAATTACCAGCTGTGATATTTTTTTTATTAACTGATTGACCTGAACAGTCAATTTATTTTACTACTCATTGTATCAGCAGATAGTCGTATCACAAGCTAATGTAATATTTATGCACAGATGAGGTGTATCTCCTCTGATGTCATTGTATGTTATTAAAGTACACTCAGTTCTATGTTTAGCATTAGGGCTCCACCATACTATTTTGCATTTAGAGCATATCTAATAATAAAATTATATTTAGTCTATCGTCGTTCGCTCCATGATTAGACGATTACTAAAATTTCTTTTTATATTAACGTGGATCCATACGTGAGTAGGTCAGTATTTTAGATTTGCCTATGTCTTGACACTTGACGCTGAGAAGTATACGCGCATTTGATCTAAGAAAAAGTATAGGACCATTATATTTTTGTAACCTATAATATATTCTTAGTCCAGAAATTTGATTCATTTCTTCAACCTTAATGATAAAGTTCATGCATGTAGTTGGATTGTTTTTACTTAGTATGTAGGTTCCTCCTTCGGTACCCTTTTCTTTCTTATTATAGTAACAAGCATATGCACGGCAAGTTGTATCAAGACTTTTTTTCCGTTGGTACTACATTTTTCCCTTATTTATTTCGATGGTGGATCCCAAATCAGGTATTATCACTTTGCTTTGGGTCGGAAACATATGTAGTACTTATGTGGCTGTATCCATGACGTCCTTTACGAGTATTCTTGTTCCTTGTAGTTTTGCCACCACAAGTGGTTTACTACCCACCCCACTCTCTGCAAGCAGCTACACTATATAGCTAGGTACATTTCTTTTCTATCTGCCGTTTTGCGACACAAATTCTTTTCCAGTTTCTACTTACTATCCTTTTTATTGTACTGGGACCGTCGCAAATCTAAATTGCTTACTAAGAAAGGGGTAAGTGGCAGAAGGTATATTCTGTTAACAGCTATCTAAGTTCAAGGACACTTCGTCATTACATTTTTAATTCTACTAAAAATTGAATAAGTGATTTTGAATTGCTAATTTTGTAAAAATTGCATGTAATTTTTAAATCGGCCTGTTCTCAAATTAGTACTTATTGTTAAAATTTCTTTGATACCCTTTCTGGAAACGTGGCGTCCGTTCTTTTTATTGTAAATCCCCACGTGCATGCTTCCGCGAACTTGACTCCAGTTAGCCCTAACATCTGCTGAAATCTTTCTGAACTTTAGCCACTATTTCTATCTCAATCTGATCACTTCCCGTCAGCATCCTTTAGGCACTTTATGGCGAAACTTTGCTTTGAAACACTTTATCAAACTACTACGTAAAAAGGGTTGCCATAACCAAAGATTATTATTAGCAGAAGCAAAACTTTTGCTGTATGCCATAAACAAGAAATATCATCATTCTTGATCACAAAAGAAATTGCTTACAAACTAGACTGGAATGATACAAAGAGATAACTATTTAATTTGGACACTATTACTGATTTAGATAAGTAAAAATTACAATAATATTTAATTTCGGACAATTACAATAATGGTGGATATTAAAAATATTTTAATCCTTTAATGACCACTTTTTGAAATTGAACTCAAATTATAGTACTTAACTATTGATAATCGCTATTTACATAAATATCTATGTTCAATAAGAACATACAATGACGTACATGCAATATCAGAACCACTCTAGAAGTTGAGAAAAGCAAGATTAAAGTTAGTCATTTTCAACAAATTGTAATGGCTAAGCCATTTCGAATGGACCTGCACCGAAGTTCTAAATTACTAGAACAGGTGAAATGGCTTGCGCGTTCTAATGAACTAATGAGCCAAACTACAGGTCCAACCAAAGTAGTAGGGTCGTTAGTGAGGAACCAGACTAAGACAGGTCCCCGAAAGAGGGCAGCGGCTCTTTCGGTACTTAGATTGGCAGAGACCATAGGGGTCGGTATGGCAGTCTAAGACACACTACCGCGATGTGGAAGGCAACGGGAAACCACCACATTATCTCCCAAGTACACAGCGTACTTAAATTGTTACAAACATGATGGCATTCTCTGGGGTAAAAGATTCCGGAGTTAAAATAGTCCCCCATTTGGATCTCCAGGAGGGGACTACTTGAGGATGCGATCAGAAAGTTAAAAATAAGAGTAGGGAACATTCTGCGAGTCGGAGCGTGGAATGTTAGAAGTATGAAGCAAGTAGGTAAGCTAGAGAACCTAAAATCGAAATGAATAGGTTAGCACTAGACATAGTAGGGATTAGCGAAGTTCGGTGGCCAGAGGCGGGGATTTTGGAGTGGAGACTTCAGGGTAATTCATACAGGAGCAGAGAAAGGAAATTTGGGTGTGGGGATAGTTATGCGGAAAAGATAGGATACTGTGTAGAAAATTACTTACAAAAGAACGAAAGAGTACTCATGGTTAGATTAGAATCTAAACCGGTAAACACAGTAATAATACAAGTATACATGCCCACCTCTAGCTATAGTGACGAAGAGGTAGAAGCCATCTACAAAGATATCGAAGACATACTAAGATACGTAAAAGGACATGAAAATTTAATAATTACGGGGGATTTTAATGCCGTGGTGGGTGAGGGTAGGGAAGGAGCGGTAGTAGGTTTATTTGGTTTAGGCACAAGAAACGACAGGGGAAATAAGCTGGTAGAATTTTGCGACAAGAACAATTTAATCATCACAAACACATTATTTCAACATCATGCTAGAAGACGATATACTTGGAAGATGCCAGGAGATATAGGAAGATATCAAATAGATTACATTCTTGTCAACAACGGTTTACGAATCAAGTAAAGACTGTAGAAGCTACCCAGAAGCAGATATAGATACTGACCACAACATCGTAATTATGAAGGCTGCACTTAAATTTAAGAATGTGAAAAAAAGAAACGGAAAAAAGCAATTGGACTTAGAGAAACTAAAAGATAAAGATATTCAAGAAAGATTCGAAAAAAAGTCAAATGAATTGCTCAAAGATATCGGAAAAATATCTGATACTAAGGAAGTAGAAACAGAGTGGAATAACATTAAATCCAGCTTAGACATGGCGGCCAGAGATATTCTGGGGTATATACAAAAAGAAAATAAGAAACCATGAATAACAAAGGATATCCTGAATTTAATAGAAGAAAGACGAAAATACAAAAATAAATCAGACGAAACAGGAAAACAGAGATACAAAGCTATAAAATGGGAAATTATTCGAAAATGCATGAAAGCTAAAGAACAATGAATTGATGAAAAGTGCAAAGAGGTACAAACGAAGATGGAAATAGGAAAGACAGACGAAGCATACAAATTAATTAGAATGAATTTTAGAGATATAAACCCGTATAGCAAAAATATAAGAGACGCGGGAGGAAACATCATTAAAGAAAATTTAGAAAAAGTAGCTAGATGGCAGGAATATATAGAGAATTTATATTCAGGAGAGGAACTAACAGCATTAGAACAGGAATCAGACATTGAAAATGATGACCTGGGATATCCTATACTTAGAGATGAGTTTGAATTAGCATTAAAGTCTGAAAAATGGTAAGGCGCCGGGTACAGATAAGGTGCAAGCAGAAACTCTAAAAGCCGCTGGACAAGCAGTAACAGAACGTCTCTTTTGACCTGTAAGCTATATGTATGAGACAGGTGAGATACCCAAAGATTTCAAACGTAACATCATAGTAACTATACCAAAAAAAAAAGGCACAGATAGATGTGAAAATTTTCAAACAATAAGTTTGATAGTACACGTTTCAAAGATATTAACTAGGATTGTATAAAGACAAATGTAAAAACGAGCTGAAGAAATACTGGAAGAAGATCAATTTGGGTTTAGACGAAACAGGGAACACGAGAGGCTATTTTTGCTCTGAGGGTGATAATGGAGAAAACAATAGAGAAAGGGGAAAGCATATATATATATATATATATATATATATATATATATATATATATAGGGTTTGTAGATCTGGAAAAAATGTTCAAAATACTCAAAAAGATTGGAATGAGTTTTAGGGATAGACAGATAGTACATAGCTTATACAAAGAGCAAACAGCGGTAGGTAACAGAATTAGACCAAGAAAGTAGAGTAGTAAATATTAGGAAAGAAGTGAAACAGAGAAGTGCCCTATCCCCATTAATTTTCAACTTGTACATAAAAAAGGATAATGAATACTGTCAAATGCAGCAAGACTTTGGAATTAATATGCAGGGACAAAAAATTGATAGGCTTAGATTTGCAGATGATATAGCGGAATTAGCATCTAGCAAAGAAGAGTTAGAAGTTGCTCTTAATGAAATGGAAACAGTTCTAGTGGAGAGATATTGTATGAAAATTAACAAAACTAAAACTAAATTTCTAGTTTGCAAAAGAGGGGACAATAAATCAAAAACAAGAATACAAGTATTTAACACGAACTTACAAGAGGTTAAGGATTTCTGCTACCTAGGAAGTCAAATAACGCAAGATGGGAAAAGCACAAAAGATATAAAACAAAGATTAGCACAAGGTCGTGCTACATTTAACAAGAAAAAGCAACTACTGTGTTCAAAGACAACAAACATAGAAACAAGGAAAACATTGCTTAAAACGTATATGTGGCGCACAGCACTGTATGGCTGTAAAGCCTGGATGGTAGGAGAAGCAGACAAGAAAAAGGTAGAAGTCTTTGAAATGTGGTGCTACAGACGTATGATGAAGATATCATGGACAGACAAAGTTAAGAACAAAGAGGTACTAGAAATGGTAGGGGAAGAAAGAAATATGTGGAAAACTGTAAAAAATAGGAAAGATAGGGTGATAGGCCACATACCAAGACATAAGGGAACAGTGCGGAATATATTAGAAGCAAAGATAGGAAAAAGAGAAGTAGAGGTAGACCTAGGTTAGACTACTGCACACAGATGGTGAAGGATGTAGGCTGTGAAAAATTCAGGGAAATGTGTAGGCTAGCTCAAAATAGAAATCAATGGAGGTACGGTTCCAACCAGTCGTAAGATGGAAAAACTAATGACAAAAATAATAACTGTACTTAAACATGGTGATATTACTATAAATAACTACAGATATTGGTTTTGCAATACTCTCAACTAAAGTTAATTGTGCGAAATTATTTACTGGAAAACTATTAATATTGTAAATGTCTAAGTGTTAGGACATCCTTGGCAGTCACATGCTCCCTTCACATACCACTGAATCTCGATGAAACAGGGCATATAATTAAAAAACCAAAAGAAGAGAATCGAGCTGTATATGGGCTGTGGCGGCTCCGTGGCGTAGTGGTATGTGTGTGAGTACTACGCCCAATGTCCCGAGTTCGAATCCCGACACGGTCCGCTTGAAAAATGTTAGGCGAGCATTTTTCACAAAAATACACCCTCGTTCGGATGAGAGGTAAAATGGAGGTCCCGTGTGTGAGTGTTGTCACGCACGTTAAAGATCCCTACCTTGCTTGGAACAGCAAGGGTTCGGCAAAATTCAAAATTTTCCAGGTAACAAAAACTCGCTTCCTGGCCAATGTAGTACCTTTGGGTGGAGCATTGGAAATTCACATGTAATGTATATGGGCTGTGTGTGTAAGCGGCTCCGTGGCGTAGTGGTATGTGTGTGACTAATACGCCCAAGGTCCCGGGTTCGAATCCCGACACGGTCCGCTTGAAAAATGTTAGGTGAGCATTTTTCTCAAAAATACACCCTCGTTCGGATGACAGGTAAAATGGAGGTCCCGTGTGTGAGTGTTGTCACGCACGTTAAAGATCCCTACCTTGCTTGGAACAGCAAGGATTCGGCAAAATTCAAAATTTTCCAGGTAAAAAAAACTCGCTTCCTGGCCAATGTAGTACCTTCGGGTGGAGCATTGGAAAATCACATGTAATGTATATGGGCTGTGGGAGGCTCCGTGGCGTAGTGGTATGTGTGTGACTACCACGCCCAAGGTCCCGGGTTCGAATCCCGACACGGTCCGCTTGAAAAATGTTAGGCGAGCATTTTTCGCAAAAATACACCCTCGTTCGGATGAGAGGTAAAATGGAGGTCCCGTGTGTGAGTGTTGTCACGCACGTTAAAGATCCCTACCTTGCTTGGAACAGCAAGGATTCGGCAAAATTCAAAATTTTCCAGGTAAAAAAAACTCGCTTCCTGGCCAATGTAGTACCTTCGGGTGGAGCATTGGAAAATCACATGTAATGTATATAGGCTGTGGCGGCTCCGTGGCGTAGTGGTATGTGTGTGAATACTACGCCCAAGGTCCCGGGTTCGAATCCCGACACGGTCCGCTTGAAAATGTTAGGCGAGCATTTTCGCAAAAATACACCCTCATTCGGATGAGAGGTAAAATGGAGGTCCCGTGTGTGAGTGTTGTCACGCACGTTAAAGATCCCTACCTTGCTTGGAACAGCAAGGATTCGGCAAAATTCAAAATTTTCCAGGTAAAAAAACTCGCTTCCTGGCCAATGTAGTACCTTCGGGTGGAGCATTGGAAAATCACATGTAATGTATATGGGCTGTGGGCGGCTCCGTGGCGTAGTGGTATGTGTGTGACTACCACGCCCAAGGTCCCGGGTTCGAATCCCGACACGGTCCGCTTGAAAAATGTTAGGCGAGCATTTTTCGCAAAAATACACCCTCGTTCGGATGAGAGGTAAAATGGAGGTCCCGTGTGTGAGTGTTGTCACGCACGTTAAAGATCCCTACCTTGCTTGGAACAGCAAGGATTCGGCAAAATTCAAAATTTTCCAGGTAAAAAAACTCGCTTCCTGGCCAATGTAGTACCTTCGGGTGGAGCATTGGAAAATCACATGTAATGTATATAGGCTGTGGCGGCTCCGTGGCGTAGTGGTATGTGTGTGAATACTACGCCCAAGGTCCCGGGTTCGAATCCCGACACGGTCCGCTTGAAAAATGTTAGGCGAGCATTTTTCGCAAAAATACACCCTCGTTCGGATGAGAGGTAAAATGGAGGTCCCGTGTGTGAGTGTTGTCACGCACGTTAAAGATCCCTACCTTGCTTGGAACAGCAAGGATTCGGCAAAATTCAAAATTTTCCAGGTAAAAAAAACTCGCTTCCTGGCCAATGTAGTACCTTCGGGTGGAGCATTGGAAAATCACATGTAATGTATATGGGCTGTGGGCGGCTCCGTGGCGTAGTGGTATGTTGTGATACCACGCCCAAGGTCCCGGGTTGAATCCCGACACGGTCCGCTTGAAAAATGTTAGGCGAGCATTTTTGCAAAAATACACCCTCGTTCGGATGAGAGGTAAAATGGAGGTCCCGTTGGAGTGTTGTCACGCACGTTAAAGATCCCTACCTTGCTTGGAACAGCAAGGATTCGGCAAAATTCAAAATTTTCCAGGTAAAAAAACTCGCTTCCTGGCCAATGTAGTACCTTCGGGTGGAGCATTGGAAAATCACATGTAATGTATATGGGCTGTGGGCGGCTCCGTGGCGTAGTGGTATGTGTGTGATACCACGCCCAAGGTCCCGGTTCGAATCCCGACACGGTCCGCTTGAAAATGTTAGGCGAGCATTTTTCGCAAAAATACACCCTCGTTCGGATGAGAGGTAAAATGGAGGTCCCGTGTGTGAGTGTTGTCACGCACGTTAAAGATCCCTACCTTGCTTGGAACAGCAAGGATTCGGCAAAATTCAAAATTTTCCAGGTAAAAAAAAACGCGCTTCCTGGCCAATGTAGTACCTTCGGGTGGAGCATTGGAAAATCACATGTAATGTATATAGGCTGTGGCGGCTCCGTGGCGTAGTGGTATGTGTGTGAATACTACGCCCAAGGTCCCGGGTTTGAATCCCGACACGGTCCGCTTGAAAAATGTTAGGCGAGCATTTTCTACAAAAATACACCCTCGTTCGGATGAGAGGTAAGTAGGGTAGCTAAGCCGCTTTGGCAACAGAGATCCACAGCAAGATATGTATACGCCGATTCGAGAACAATATGAACAGCTAAGCCGCTTTGGGAAACAAAACGTGCAGCAAGATATGTATACGCCGCTTTGAGAACAAAATTGTCTTTGTGTGTAAATTTTGTGCGTCGGGGGGTCGTTAGGTCTTTGGGGTGTGCGTTCGGCGGGGTCGTTAGATTTTTGTCGTGGGGTGGTGCGCGTGCGCTGGAGTGGAGATATTTTCTTAAGAAAATTTTTTAGCAGCGTTCCCGACGTTAAATATTAAATATTAAATTTTAAAAAAATGTTGTGTGTGTAGAAAATGGAGTTCACGTGTTGGTTCGTATTTTTCTGGGTAGGTTAAGCTAAAAATTAAAACGCCGCGGTGAAGAATTTTTTAATATTAGGCAAACGCGTGCAAGTGGTAAAGAGTGTTTTAGCTCTCCTCATAAGTTGCGTTTTGTACGAAGTAGCAAATAAAATTAAGAAAATATACGAAATGTTATATGATGGAGGTCAAATTTTTAAACGTTTGCAGGTAAAATCTTGTAAAAAAGAAGTCGTTCACTTCTCGCAATTTCAATGTCACGATAAAATAACAAGAATTCGCAGTCGAATATAAGCTCGAGTTTGGAATTATAGCTCTCTGGTAATATATATGCAAATCATGCCGACATTCGAATTTTAATATAATGTATTTAATTAACATAAGGTGTGTGTTTGCAAAAACATGTTAAGACTATTTCCTTCTTGATATGCAAATTATACCACCTTTCATCACGATTTATTTGACTCTCAAATAAAAAATTAATTTAATGTTATATCAAGGATCTCTTGTTTACATTTTAGCAATTTGAATATATTTAAATATTTAAATGTAATTATACATTTAATTTATGTGGCAATAAAAATTCTTTTACTTTTAGCAGTTTGGTGATTGTATGTAGATGACGTATTAGACATTGTATATATATAACTCGTTTAATTGCACAAACGTGATAAAAAATTTATAGGTTATGCAAAAACGTGCATGTAGTGAAGAATTTAGCGGTGATCTTTAGAACTTCGTCATTGTTTTTATTCTCGTTGCTTTAGTTAATTAAAGAGAGATTTTTAGGTTAAGCAAAAATAGGAAATGTGGTGGATGACATAATCACTTTCAAAATGATGAATGGTGGGGGAAGGGAGCTTCTAAACGTGTCCTAAACGGGGCTCTGCCCCATTATTTTGTATTAAATATCAAAAGAATAGGAGAAATTATTCGACTCGTATTTTATAATGGTTTTAATTTAAAATATTGGTGTGTGCAAAAAACATGTTAAGACAGGTCACTCGTTATTTTATTCATGGATTGCACCACCAAAATAATTTATACAACCACACTGAACTCGTACCCGGATCTATATAACCTTTAAATGTATGCAAATAATGTCGTTATTTAAAACGTGGTGAAGAATTTGGATGGGGATGTACTCATTCTCAAATGCGGAATGGTACTCCATAAGGCGTTCTGAACGGAGGTTTTGCACGCATTAGGTGATTGAATACTTCGGAGATTTTTAGGTTAAGCAAAAACGTGCACGTGCTGAAGAATCCCCCGAGATTTTTAAAAAAATATTTTTGTATTAAATATATAATTTTAAAAAGAAACACACAAAAGTCTTGGAATATATCGCAAAGTAAAAGAATGTCGCATTTTAAATATATGTCCGCGTAGTCCCCTAAATTTTTGCATTTAAAAGTGCTCCATATGGTTTGCGCATGAATATATTCCGATTCTTCAATATGTGATTCAATAAGATTGCTATAAAAACATTCTATAGGAGGAAGATTTTCTTCGCTTAATTTCAAAATGTCATCCAAATACTCGTAGGGAAAAATACCCTTGCGTATTAGCAATTTAATGCGATCCGATTTTAGTGAACTAAATTCCTTTTTAAAACTTTAAAGTCATCGAAAGACAACTCGCATGCTAATTTTTCCAATGACATTGCCATAAAGCGAAAGGAATTATGAATCTGAACGTCACATTTGCGTCGTTGTATTTTTTAGAAAATGTTATGTATTTTTCATTATTCAAGGGTATTATATTCATGGGACCTTCGAAAGCGTAAGCAAACTCTTTAATAATAAAATGAGCATCATAATTGCTCAAATTATGATAGACTACGGGAATAATTGGAAATAACCTAAAATTTAAATTACAGCTGCTATGCGCAACACCTCTTACAGAACCATTCATGTGATCGTGATCGATAACCTTTTCGTCGTCCGGCAAGAAATCGACTTCGCAAATAAAGCACGTTTTTGCCGTCGAGGCATCTATAGAGGACGTAGCAGGCTCGTTTTTAAAAAATGCGCTCCAATAACATATGGCAATATGTTTTAATTACCGCACAAACCAAGAAATGCAGTCTGTGCCTGTGTATGAACTGTAATATGAAAGAGATTCGTCATATCCACAATAAAAATAATATCCTATTGAAAACGGAATATGTTCCTGGTATTTGAAAGTGCGTTCTGATTCGGAAGTTCGATCGGTTTTTTTAATAAGGCATTCTATGTCGGAATAAACCGCCATCGGCACAGGTATTTTATACCTAAAATCTTTAAATTGTAAATATTTGTTTTTTTTCGGAGGGTAAAATAACACGACACTCGTTAAGTTTTTCACATACTTGCTCGTGGGCATCGAGACGATTGCGATCATAAAAATAGGAGAGACGTATCGCATACGTAAAAGTGACCCGTATGTTTAGTTAATTGACCTCTCACAAGTGAGGTTAAATTTTTTATAAGACAATAATGATATCTAACGCCCCGTTTATAATCTTTAATATTTTTTTTCAATTCTTCCAAACTTTTTCCAACTTTATTGGCCTCGTCGCCGTCGTCGTCGCCGTTGACGTCTTCGCTGTCGTCAGAATTAAATTTTGATCACTCGTCGACATACACATCTTCAACAATCAACAGATTAACGTATTTATCTCGTTTTTGGCTAGTTAATTGTACCGATGTTACGATGTATCCAGCGCCTTTTAAAATAAGAGCAAAAGCATTTACAGAAATATTATTCTGCTTTTCGGATTTCGATATATCTGATATAAGCATGGGGCTGACCAAATTTTTCATATTAAAAATGTCTGCAAAATGCGGATACGAAGTTGTGCGACTAGCATGTTTGCCTGCTGTAGGCTTAATTATTCCAGCTAAAACGCTCCAATAAAAGCATAAAAAGTCATTGTTTGTAATGTTTAAACAGGCCTTTTTGTTTTGAATTGCGATAGGAAGAGGCATGAAACAACTCGCGTGAAACATATCATAGCATTTATTAATATTAACATTTAGAAATAATATTTCGGATAGCGTGAATCCTGAACCGTGCATTGCGTCGTTCTCTATTTTATCCAATAAGCATGTTGCGACATTGCACGCAAACCACTCGTTGAACTTCTCTAAATTGCCGAAACAAATTAAAAAGTTGGGCGTTGAAAAATACCTGGTTTGAAACTCATTTTCGTTACGCGCGACGGAAAATTTGAAAAATCGCACGCTAACACGACATTAATTTTAAGGTTTACCGAGTGATTTTTAAAAATCGTATACAATTTGGATAAAATTAGTTTTTTACAATCTTCGATAAATAAATTAAGATCGTTATGTGCAACATTAATAATTTGAGCTGTTTGAATTCTCGATTTAAACGCAGACACGATTGGCCTCCAAACCAATTCAGGATGTTGAGGCGTGCTCCGAGAACACATCCATTGTTTAGGAACATTCTGCCGCAGTAGTTTTTTTAATAGATTTTTAAATAGCATTTTATATCTTTTCATATGGCATAGAAGATTTTCCAATAGATTCAGATAACTAGCCGAGAGCGAGGAAGTTTGTCTCCCCGTTCTTAAAATCGATTCGATGTTGTGAATGTGTGATTTTAATATTCGAACCCAATTACGAAATACTTTAGTTTTACGACATTTCATTAAAATTGCGTGCACTTTTGGATACAACTGTAGCATCTGATTACAACACATTGAAACGCCCACGTCCGCTTCGATTTTTCTGTTAGTTAACATTTTTTTCGTATTTCAATGCCAACTTTCTGGATTTTAAGCCGTGCAATTTTACTAATACGTTTGGCGTATCGTCTTTGGGCGATAAACCGCACGACCATAAAATGGCTTCTAATTCGGCATGCAGTTCCCGGTTTGTTCTAACAATTTGTATGAGTTTAAAAATTGTATACAAAAGGATAAGTTAATAGCATATGTTTCTGAGTCTGTAATTTTTAGATGATTCTATAGAAAATATATCTGTCGTTCTAATACATTTACTATAGACAAATAAATTGCCGAGTTCATGCAAGCGCATGCGGGAGTTTCTACAAATCAGCAAAGAATTAATAAATTGAGTTGAAAACACGAATTCTCTATTTTTTAAGTCCACGTATAGGCAATCGGTTCTTAGAGTTGCATAAAAGAAAATGTCACTTTCACATTTATACTGAAAATTAAACACTGTTTTTAATGGTGATACGGCACATTGATCTACAAATCGAAATGACCTAATACCGGCCGAGATGCTTTCGCTAATATTATAGAATACTTTTCGGTCGTAATTACATAAATCAAAGAGCTTTTCTTTCATACGAGACACGTCGGTGAAGCAAAACGCTATTGTGTTAGAATCCAAATATTCTAAGCACGTTAAATAGTCGATCAAATTAAACTGCATGCAAAATAAAAAAAGGGCTCGAGACCCAATCAAAAAACCGTCCCGATATTTAAAGTCTTTTAAATAAGCAGGCAATTCCTTGCATGCGATTCTATAAAAATTATGTGGATAATCCGCAATTAGCATATCACGATTGTAATAGGTTGCTGATCTAATTCTATATTTAATAGATGGGGAAAAAATACTAAAATTATAAAAAATTTATTACCATGTATAGGTAGGTATTCTAGTGTGATGACGATACGGATGGCTTTTGCTCTTGCTTTTCTTGATTTTCCTTGGGAGGATCCGTGAGGGCTGATGATGGATCTTTTTGTTTTTCGCCCATGCAGCAGAAGGAAATGCTCGCCGCAGGATTAGGTTTACCTTTAAAATAAACGAATTTCATATTAGTTTTTTAAATAAAAAATTAAAAAATTAAATACTAACCAACTTTGAATACTCCTAGGTAGTGCAAGCAAAGGCATTCCTGTTTATTCAGCTCCTCGATATCTTTGTCGCTAATTACGTCCACGATTCTCTGCGGAAGGAACACAACGCATTCTTCTAATTCGACGAGAATGATCCGAGAATTTTGTTTTGACTGAAGAGACTTGATGCTCAAAACCTGATAAGGGCGCTGTAGCTCGAGATCCTTAACTCTTACGGTCTTTTTCTTATCGATTCGGCTTACTGAATTTATCCTTTTAATTAAGTTCATGTTATTTCTAATTACTAATATAATTACATAAAGTTAAAAAATATATTTAAAATTATTACCTGTTTTAATGCAGGCCGCACGATGAAAACACGTTGACGATTCTCTCTCAAACTTATATTTTACAAGATAAAAAGCCTTACAAGTGATCCTCTATTTATATCACGCTGAATGGCATACAATTTATTACGCATCTGATTAGCGCTCCCAAGCGCATACACGATTATAACATTAATAATAGCAATTAATTAGAATTAAATAGCATTGCCCTTGTCTGGACAAAAAAAGCTCATTAAATTAAAACGATATCTTTTATTAGGCGGATATTGAAATCACATAAAAATTAATGATGCATATTTTTATTCAAAGATGTAGTTAGGTAATTTTCCCCGTCTTGGTATTGATAAGGAATATAAAAATTTCAATCGTCTATTATTTCGAGGATCTATAAACCCATATTTGTTAAAAATAATGGACTCCTATATAATTAATGGTTCAAAACGATGTGTACTGAAATTAAAATATTCAATAATCATTTACATATAAAGGCTATTAAAAATTAATTCAAATAGATCACGTACAATGTTGCAAATTTTTTCAGTTGAAACAAATTAATCGATTACATATATATTTCGTACACATATTACAATATATCTATTCATCGGGGGAGCTTCTTTGATCTTTATAATTACTAACAGATATTTTTAAGCATACTAAAACTTAATCACGATAGTGTGACCATCAAGTACAGTATTTCTTTACGCGTTCAAAGAAGCTATCTTTTGTGCATACAATGTTTTAATCAAAAGCGATCCCCCGACTTCAATAATAAAAATAATTATAGACACACATTTGACCTTTTATATTGAACTTCTGCTTGATACAATGTATACGAATTTACGAGAAGACTTTTTATTTCTCAGCAAAAATACAATTCCGTCATCGTCTATGCATTGATTCATATAATGTATACGAATTAAGGAAGGCCTTTTTTATTTTTAACAACAATACACACGTCATAAACCATTTATACTGAACAATTCCATTACTGAACAATTCAATATACACCTTTATATTTTTTCATTAAAAAAACGCGATACAAAACGCAGCACGCTATTTTTTTTTATTGACACCTGTAATAAAAACCTTGCGGTTATCCCCAGCCTTATTCTTCTTCTACTTCATCATAATTGCCTGCGACATATCGAGCGCTACATTTTCAAATTATTAAAAGATTACTTGAAACGTCTTGCACGTGTCCGACCTCTTTTAAGATAATCGTGACCCCGTATTTTTTTGCCGACAATCTGGAATCTCTGCGTTATTTTAAATTATTACAAACTCACATACAAAGAAGTCGCCTCAAAACGACGCCCGCCCTATCAAGTGCTAAAATAATTGCCTACACATACTTGACCTTTATATTGAACTCTCATAAATAAACGATTCTTATTACCCCGATACGTCCGGGCGGCCCAGACAGACTTCCGTCATCGTCTCTCTCTATGCATTCATTCCTACAATGTATACGAATTAAATAGGACACTTTTTCATTTTTTTCGGAGGCAAAAATACACGCACACGTCATCAAACCATTTATACCCGAACAATTCGATTTCGATATACAACGCATACACCTTTATATTTCTTTTCATAAACTAATCTCACACCCCGACGACCGCGACCACTATGATACCAAAAAACCCATTCTTAAAACAAAAACACATTCGCAAAACTTGCGCGGCCCTTACAATATTTCATCTTAGACTAAAACAATGACACACACGCTCACCACGCACAAAAAAAACACACGCGTACACGTACACATAATAATACATACCTTTCTTTTCAAAAATAAACAAACACCCGATCGATATTTACACTTTTATCATAAGGGCGTCGTAACTTCTCCATTAACATCCCCCCCCGTACATGCCTACACCAACACACACACACACACACACCTGCACATACATACCCTTAACACGTATACTTTTCTTTTCAATAATACACATGCCCTTCACAAGATTTTACACCTTTTTAAAAAGGGCTGTCGCAAGTTCTCCATAGTTATCCTCAAACCTAACAAATACAAACACACACACCCCTACACATACATAACCTTCACACATACATACTTCTCTTTTCAATAATACATATGCCCTTTACAAGATATTTATGACCCTTTAAAAAGGGCTGTCTCAGCTTCTCCATAGCTAATCTACTTAAGACAGGAAAATACTTTTATGGTGTATTAAAAAAGAAGAGCATAGTTAAGTTACAAAACTTGGTTTAGTTGTGTGCGTGCATACGTGCACGCGCGTGCGTGCGTGCTTGGGTGCGTGCGTGGGTGCATGCGTGTATTTTACACAAAAAAGGATTTTTGTTTAATAATTTAAAAGACTGAAATGAGAAAGTTAGGTGGAGATTGAATTTATAAAAGATGCGATGTTATGAAAATAGTTATGAAGTCGTATCATTGGATTTTGCTTTCACGTTTTTATAATGTTATTATTTGGTGGTTGTGGGGTAACACCTGACATGATATTTGTGGCTAAAGTAGTAATTTGTATAAAATAAATATTAAAATATGTACCATATCAGGTTGCTACCAAATAATCTGGCATATGACTTATTACTACTGTATCATAATAAACATTAGCTATTTAGCTTAAATTTCTTGTGTTACGGCAATTCACTGTATTGCTTATTATATTAATGGATTACCATTGAAATGCGTCAGACATAGCTTAACAGTTTACAGTAATGAGTCACAGGCAGCTTCTTCGGTCCCGACTGTAACAACGTTACCTGCTTTTTAATATTCAATTGAGATACAATGTTTGTAGGATCTACAGCATGAGAGGTAACAGTATGAGAACAAGATAAATAATCCCCATGGTATTTGTCTTTCTCGACATCAGGACACATTTTAAAAACTATACATTTTTTCGAATGGCGTCTCAAGTATTATGGAAGTACTTGCGAATCTGTTATGTAGCATTACAGTCTTTTTAAAACAGTATGCAAGCATGTGACGAAAAATGATAACAAACATATAAACAAACAACCTTTTGCCTTTAGCCCTATAGATATATGTATAGATATATTTATAAATATAAATTCCGTTCTGGCATAATATCCTATGGAGAAATGGTGTTCAAAAGTGTGGTTTTAAATTAACCAAAGATGCATCTAGTTAAACACATAAATTTATTATAAATAAAATGCATTACATTTGGCTGTTCATTTCGTTTGTTCTTTTATCGAAGAATAATTCAAGTGAAGAATAATGTACCTACTAACCCCATCCACAATACAAAGAGTTACAGTTTTTGAATTTTTGTACGCAACATTAGAACAACGATATTAAAAATACACTTACCTGAGTTCTACAAAGTGATTCAATAAGACTATCATCATTTCGTGCATATTCTTTGATGTTGGAATAGTCTTTAAGTTTATTTTCTACAAAATTGAAGAGTATAAGGATTTGGGAAGATAAAACAATGTAATAAATAGTCAATAAAAAAGGTTTACCCAAATGCAAACGTGTTCTTAATTTAAGAATTAGTAAAACAATTCTTGAATTGAAATGTTATCTTTATAAAATTAAAAACCCGCAATGAGTTAAATATTCTGTAAAAGCAATACTACATTATAATCGTTAACTATCAACCTTCTAATTTTTTTTAAGTAATCATTAAATGGTTGTTGGATGAATCGAATAACCTATTCTCTTTACTAATATATAATTAACCATACTATCTCATTACGGAGCATGTATTTAAAGGTTATACAGTGTGTTTTTGAAATAAGGGTTGAGTCCTTAACGAATGATTCCGTATGCCAAATAAGGAAATTTTGTTCTTACAATATTTTCAAAAGCTACCCCTATTTCGGATTTAATCGCTATTGTAAATTTTGGTCCGTCTCTGAAGTTCGCTTATATTAAAGATTTGATTTGCATTTATCATTATTGTCTGAATAAACAATTTAGGCAAATGTAGCAGATTGGTGTTTGTTTCGAATCCGTGTGGTAGGTTATGAACCAAGCGCACATTACTGGTTATTGCTCTCAAAAAACCGAATATAACTGTACCAGCGATGGAATTATTTGTTGTTGTTGCCTGAGCTAGTTAACATATAATCATATCATCAAAGCATCACGCGCTTATGTGTCGCTAGGCGTGTATAATCTTAACTGTGTGTGACATGCCTAGAAGATAAGAGAGTTCAAGTTCAATTGCAGGAATGACATTCAATGTTAGATATCCTGACGCATCACAGAATTTGGAACACATTTTACTACGTTTTCAATTTAATTTTTGTCGAGAGGGCACAATTGAGTGGAAGCTGAATGTTATGTTAAGTTATTTTGTGTATGAATTTCCTAGATGATATACCAGGCTTGTCAAAATAACCACTCCCCCCCAAATCTGTTGAACGGTTATGCTTATACTAATGAAAATCCGGAGGACGTAGGTTTTTAACTGGCCGATATGGTTGACTTATAGTCATAGATGACGTTACAGGACCACTGTGACCAATTTTTAAATAAAACTTTATGGCAAGTGACATGGCGTTTGAAAAGGTATTAAAAATACATATTCAGTCTTAGTTAGTTCGGATTTAGGCTGATTTTAATGGATAAATTATGTAAATACTAAAATTATAGTTTGGCATTTAATTAATAAGGTTTCAGGAACCAATTCTTATAGTAAGTGCTCAAAATGTGATCCACTTAATGCCTGATAGCAATGCATCCTGTTCCTAAATTACTGTAGTTCAAACGTGTCAGCGGAAATTGCCCTACATTCGTCAATAATTTGTTGTTTCAAAATGTCGATACTGTCATGTACTGTAGCGTAAACTTTAGGTTTCAAGTAGCCCAACAGAAAAAAAATCTAATTTCCAAGTTGCCGGATTCATCTAGATTATCTTCCAGAGTTTCAAGAATTAACGGCTCAATTACGTTTTGTGTCATATTCAGATACACTTCACCGCTAAAGTTAACATTGAGAAAAACAGGCCCAATATGTCGTTTCCCAATATACCTGCTCAAATATTTACTTTTTCTGGAAATTAACTATATTTTTTCACGAAGGATATGATAATGAAAAATTAAATGTGATATTTATAGGAGTATTTAAAATAAAAAATTCAAAACGACTCAAAAAATCTCAGGTGTATGAAAACCTAGTATCACTTGAATGAGTGAAATTTTGCAAGAAGTATATTATGTAATTCAAGCTTGTAATTTGAATAAGGCAAATTACTTGAAATAATTTGTACTTAAAATTAAAGGATGGTTCCTGGCTACTTTGCAGCGCTCTATCATGAAATTTGTTTACTGCATTAAACCTAATTTCTTTTGCTAAATATGTATTGATGTTGTGTATATATATATTTTTTGCAAAACTTTTCTTGGAACTGGTCATTAATAATTAATTTGAATGTTTTCTACATGTCAAATAAATACTTTTTTTTTGCTTCTTAATTTTTATTATTCATATGACGCGTTTCGGTTAAACAACCATTTTCAAATATGAAACCTATAAACTATCCCTAATTAAATAATGATTTTTTAAAATTAAATTGCATACATACCATTTAATGCAAAGTCAAACTACTAAAACTTACAAACTAAATAAATTAGGAAATTCTAAATTCTAAACAATACCTCCATAAATGAGTTTATGAACACAAATACACTATAAAAACTAATAATAAAAAAGTACGGCCCTAGCAACGCACGCAATTGAAAAAGTCCACCAGTTCGATTTTAGTAATGTTAAAATTTTAGGAACGGAGATAAATGATAACAAAAGAAACATACTTGAAACAATAGAAATTCAAAAAAACCCTAAAGCTATAAACTCAAAAATAGACCAATACGGATTTATAAACATTTACCACAATTTAATACAACAGAAATAATCTGAATACCACATACATTAATATCCTCTCACACTGTATATCAGCATAAGCATGTAAAAATTCATATGTTTAATTCAATTGCATTATCACTGATAAGGTATTAGTTTTGTAAAGTTTTATTAATCTAAATGTTAGTTGTAAATTCACAAGGAAAGCAAATTTTAAATTAAAAACATACCCAAAAGAGTATTATTAGGATGTATTGTTGCTTATCCTACAATGTTAGAAATAATTTATTTAGTTTGTAAGTTTTAGTAGTTTGACTTTGCATTAAATGGTATGTATGCAATTTAATTTTAAAAAATCATTATTTAGTTAGAGATAGTTTATAGGTTTCATATTTGAAAATGGTTGTTTAACCGAAACGCGTCATATGAATAATAAAAATTAAGAAGCAAGAAAAAAGTATTTATTTGACATGTAGAAAACATTCAAATTAATTATTAATGACCAGTTCCAAGAAAAGTTTTGCAAAAAATAATATAAATGGTCAAGAAAATATAAAATTATTATTATATATATATATATATATATATATATATATATATATATATATATCTTGTGTTTGAAGTGTTGCTAATACAAATTTTCAGCTAAACCTGAAACATGAAATTTATCGAAACTCGCTCTTATTTGTGCCTAGCATCCACAAATTACAGCAAATAGTTTCCATAAAAAAAATTCAATGTGAATCGTGGTTTGTAAATCCTGCAAATCCAATAAAAAATTAATATTGTGTCCTTAACGTACAAATACAATAGATTCCCCCGCATAAAGACGTTATATGTTTGTACTATCTTGTATATAGGAATCATTTATTCCAAATTTAAGAATAAATAGATTGTAAATGTAGGTACGGGTTGTAAGTTTGGTAAATTTTTATCACAACGGAAAACATCCCAGGATATTATTTTCTATTAATCCAAATAAGCACTACTACATAAATGCTGAACGATGAATCATACCTTGTAGCTTTAATAATAAAATGTCTATGCGCCTAATATTCAATATCAAATTTACATTAGTGTTTATAATTGCTGTCTACAAACTGCAATTATAAAGACAAACTTGCCGAGTTGCGGCAATTTCAAATGAATTCCGTTAAACCGTTGACTGATAAATAATTATCAGTCATCCGTTAAACGAAGTTTCACTGTTTGAACTATAGTGGCGATGTTACGTTTATAATATTTAAATATCTTATTTCAAAAGAATTCGTTTAACCGCTTGGTCTCGTATATAGATTTCAATTACAATGGGTTTATATTTTTAACTGTCAGCATTCTGCATGTTGCGAGGAATATAACTCCTTGATAAAAACATCAATTAAATCTGATAAAAAATGTACTTACCTTTATTTGTTACCATTTCCACTAACAAACGACCTCTTGAATACATTTGGTATGGAGGACGAAACGCACTGCACACACTACACTTTACGAATAATTATAAATACTAAACACCGTTTAAGATATTGCGAGGAGACGCTGTGTTGCCGCTGTTTGTAATTCATTTACACTATAAATTCTGAGACATAAATACGACTATTTCAAGATTATAGGTTTAACAAAGATAGCACATCCCGCGGATGCTACATCGTATTGTGTGTTTAACATTTCAAAGCGACACTAGCGTCAGTGATCTACCTTGGAACTAAAATCGAGGTAACCGGTCATAATACGGTAGAAGCGACGGTCATTAAGATCATTTTACTACAATCAATATTGAAATACGTAGTGACTTTCAAAAATGGAAGTCACAGCGCTATATATGAAGTGACAACGATGCTTGTCTCCGTTTCGGAGGTGACAATATATATATATATATATATATATATATATATATATATATAAAGTAATGTTGATGGAAAATCGTTATGGGATAAAGGCGTCCGAATAAATAATAAATAAATAAATAAATAAATAAATAAATTTGATTTTTATATATATATATATATATATATATATATATATATATACATATAGAAATAGAAGTCTTAAATTAAACTTCTATTTTATGTTATACAATTTTTTCTTTAATGTCTCCCAATATCGTGACGAAGTATAAGATCTTCTATTAGGCGTATAGGGCCCGAATCTAGATCCACATCTACAATAATGAAATTATAATTTTATTTACATGTATGATTCGTAAAACCTACCCCCAACCTGTGATTTTTGGATCCACAGCCCTATCGCCGACATGCCGAACTCCGGCACAGATTATTGGGATTTATTGTGTGGGCTTCGACTTTTGGAGTCGTTACATCTAAAAAAGGAAATATATGTATTTATTATAGCATACATTAATAACATACCTGCGAAATCATGAATTTGATAAATTATATATATATATATATATATATATATATATATATATATATATTGCTGTGAAACCATGTATTAGATTCGAGCCTCACGAATTGGGCGTCATGAATGCTGTGAATCCTACAAAAAGCTATTCATTACCTTAACTGTGTTGGTCCATTGACTTTCTTCTGTTAATCGCCTCGGCTGCTCCTCTAGTTAAACCTTCATCCTCATTCAAAAAAAAAAACAAACACATTCCTACCACAAACATCAACGTTAACTCTATTTACATCAATATTCACAATACATTAAAATTTCAAAATTAGAATTCAGCATAAATTTCAGTATCAGAAATTTTCAAGATTAACTCTTTTATCATTTTAATGTGCATCCAGAATTAAAGTCCTTGTAGGATGCCTACTAATTACTATAACAATATATGCAGACCTGAGTCTGAGTACAAAGGGAGCATCTTCCACCCCTTTACGTTAATTAATTAACCAGGTTCGTCTAAATGAGCTCAAAGACATACCCAAATTTTCATCATAATCCAGAACATAAATACCCCTTTCTACTTAAACAAGAAAATGTCACCTTAAAATTAAAATTCTGTTGTTAGTACAATTTCACTACTGTCCATTTTAAGTAAATCAATTATAAAGTTATTTAACACACACCAAAATATCAAAGTTCGAACAAAATAGTATAATTTACCTGAAGGTTACTGCACTCGTAGCTTCAATGTACATCGTCCCTTTTGTTAATCACACCATTCCAACTGGGTTGTATTTACGGCTTCTGATTCTCAACGCTTTTAAAATTTTCTCCAGCACCATTCATCTAAAGTTGTTTCAGGGCTTTTCCGGAACTCATCTGTGTATATCTGACCCTTGTTTTGTGGATCCAGACACGTTTATGAACCATTTAATTATTAACACCCCCGAAAAATAGCAAAGAAATTCATGCTTCTTTCACCAATATACGCCAAAACTGCCTACTTTTGTGTATTCATTTGTCGTTGCAAATTTTGACTAATTAGTACAGTGATACTAACTTTATTACCTTGTATCTTCTTTTCTAAGTGCACTAAAGTACATTCATTGTAGCACGTAAAGAACAAACTGTTTTTAAATCACCAAAATATACGAGCAAACTGTTTAAATTATTTAATCAAAACCGGAAAACTAAAAAGCACTGTTTAACGCATTGAATCAAGTCGAAGATCTAAGAGAGCTTGTTCATATTCACCTGGGTATATATAGAGGTTAGCCTGTCTGTCGGTCTGTTCCCCAAAACGGACAATTCTAAAGAATTTCGCATGCTAGGTTCCCATTCCGCAGCCCGGCATGCGATTTTTACGAAATTTGCACTCGCACCAGTTAAAATCTCAGAAATTCTCACACGGCACGCAAACATGTCCGAGAATAACTAATTAAATTTTGTACAGAAATTGTTGTTTCTACCTCTCATATGTGCATCTTATTTTCAACCAATCATGACCCTCGTGACGTTGCTCATATCACGCCTTTGATTATTAGTGTCTTTGTCTTACGCACATTATCTTTCCTTCTCTAACCTGTTCTTAGTGGTGCAAATTGATATTCCTTACTATCGATTATTTCAGTCCACATGGACTGTTATCTGGGTTAAATAACCCCGTATCAAACCTTCCCGTTAATATAAGCGACGGTTTCTCCAACATTCTCTGAAACCATTTGTTATCTGCAAATTTTCGCCGTACGTGACTTTTAAAACTACGCAGGTGTTCAATCGTACTATTAATTCTCAGAGCTTTATTTCATGGTATTTTAATCTTGGATTTTCACAGGCTTTTATGCTTATTATTAATAATGGTTCAATTAACTCCAACTAAAATTGACTTCTACCCTTTCATTTTAGCGAATACAAATTAAATATTAATTATTATGTGTACACTTTGTTTACTACTTGTTACCCAGAAATTAAATCAATTAATGTAAATTTTGCACGTAATTTTTATTTGTTTCTTGGAACAATTGACTTAAATACACGTTGAGCATTTCAATTCCGCTTCCTTTTATATAAAGCGTCTTGTACATAATTTAAATCTCTTATTTTTAATGAAACGAATGAATTTTTATTCTCCACGGTTTTTTAATAAAGCGTATTATCTAATAAAATTCCCTATACACGGTGATTAAAATTATTTGCTATAATTAATTAATTTTCTACCCTGGTCTAAATATGAGTAATATATATAAAAGTCTTAGATTAAACTTCTATTTTGTGTTATACAATTATTTTTTTAATGTTTCCCAATATCGTGACGAAGTATGTGGTCTTCTATTATGCGTATAGGGCCCGAATCTAGATCCACATCTACAATAATGAAATTATAATTTTATTTACATGTATGATTCGTAAAACCTACCCCCGACCTGTGATTTCTGGATCCACAGTCCTATCGCCGACATGCCGAACTCCGGCACAGATATTGGGATTTATTGTGTGGGCTTCGACTTTTGGAGTCGTTACATCTACAAAGGAAATATATGTATTTATTATAGCATACATTAATAACATACCTGCGAAATCATGAATTTGATAAATTATTATATATATATATATATATATATATATATATATATATAAAAGTCTTAGATTAAACTTCTATTTTTATGTTCTACAATATTTTTTCTTTAATGTCTCCCAATATCGTGACGAAGTATAAGGTCTTCTATTAGGCGTATAGGGCCCGAATCTAGATCCACATCTACAATAATGAAATTATAATTTTATTTACATGTATGATTAATAAAACTTATCCTCGACGTGTGATTTCTGGATCCTCAACCCTATCGCCGACATGCCGAACTCCGGCACAGATATTGGGATTTATTGTGTGGGCTTCGATTTTTGGAGTCGTTACATCTAAAAAAGGAAATATATGTATTTATTATAGCATACATTAATAACATACCTGCGAAATCATGAATTTGATAAATTATATATATATATATATATATATATATATATATATATATTTATATAATAGTCTTAGATTAAACTTCTATTTTTATGTTCTACAATATTTTTTCTTTAATGTCTCCCAATATCGTGACGAAGTATAAGGTCTTCTATTAGGCGTATAGGGCCCGAATCTAGATCCACATCTACAATAATGAAATTATAATTTTATTTACATGTATGATTAATAAAACTTATCCTCGACGTGTGATTTCTGGATCCTCAACCCTATCGCCGACATGCCGAACTCCGGCACAGATATTGGGATTTCTTCTGTGGGCTTCGATTTTTGGAGTCGTTACATCTAAAAAAGGAAATATATGTATTTATTATAGCATACATTAATAACATACCTGCGAAATCATGAATTTGGTAAATTATATATATATATATATATATATATATATATATATATATATATATATATATAAAAGTCTTAGATTAAACTTCTATTTTTATGTACTACAATATTTTTTCTTTAATGTCTTCCAATATCGTGACGAAGTATAAGATCTTCTATTAGGCGTATAGGGCCCGAATCTAGATCCACATGTACAATAATGAAATTATAATTTTATTTACATGTATGATTAATAAAACTTATCATCGACGTGTGATTTCTGGATCCTCAACCCTATCACCGACATGCCGAACTCCGGCACAGATATTGGGATTTATTGTGTGGGCTTCGACTTTTGGAGTCGTTACATCTACAAAGGAAATATATGTATTTATTATAGCATACATTAATAACATACCTGCGAAATCATGAATTTGGTAAATTATATATATACAGGGTGGCGCAATAGAACGTGCATTTTAAAAATGATTATTAAAAAATAAATACAAAAGGTATAATTAAAATAAAACTAAGCAATTATTAAGTGATAACTGAAGTTTATTTTTTAAAAATAACATCATCTAAATGATGACCCTCTCTACGTTGGCACTCCTCTAACCGCAAACTGAAATTAGCGAAAACTTTCTTAAGTAGTGCTGGTGTGATTGCTGCCATTTCATCACGAATATTCTCCTTGAGCTGACTGATGTTTCTTGGATTATTGGTGTAGACTTTGTGTTTAAGGTATCCCCACAAAAAAGTCAGGAGGCGTCAAGTCTGGACTGCGCGGAGGCCATGGGATATCACCTCTTTTCGAAATCAGTTTGCCAGGAACATCTGCTTCACAACCGCCATGGAGTCATTTGATGTGTGACTGGTAGATCCGTCTTGTTGGAACCAAGTCCTAGAGTTCTTTATTCTTAAATTTTCAAGTTCTGGGGCCAAAAAACCTTCCAACATCGCAACATAGCGTTCGGTATTAACAGTGATGTTTTGCCCCCGTGCGTTTTCAAAAAAATAAGGACCAATTATTCCTTTGGCAGAGATTGCGGCCCAAACTGTCACTTTAGGGCTATGTAACGGTTTTTGATGTTTGAGTCTGGGATTTTCACTATTCCAATAACGACAATTTTGGCGGTTTACGAAACCATTCATATGAAAATGTGCCTCATCAGAGAAAAGGATGTTTTCAAAATTTGAAAACCGATTGAGCATTTCATTAGCAAATGTGAGCCGTGCTATGAAGTCAGAGTCTTTCAATTCTTGGGTTAATTGCAGCTTGTATGGATGCAATTTAAGATCCAAGTTTAAAATTCGTTGCAAACTTCGTCGCGATATGTTTAGGACAGACGATCTCTTGCGAGTAGACATTTGTGGATCTTCTCGTACCGACTGCTTACCACTCTCAATATTGTCTTCGGCCCTAGATGTGCGTGGACGACCTTTCGCGTGTGGTTTAAACGTCGATCCAGTCTCTTCAAAACGCTTTATCCAGATTTTAATTAAATTAGCACTCGGAGCCTCCCTAATTTGCCGTACACCATACTCAGAACAAAATAGTCGCCTGACAACTACGTACGAACGAGAGTTTTCGTAAAATGCGCGCACGCAAAATGCGCGACGCTTCCCGTCGAAGTTACTCATAGTGACTAAAACTTTATGAACCGCGCTATCCAACGATATCGGACTCCCCCCGCCCACGCCCCTTCTATCCCGCAAAAAAAGATGATGCAATATGCACGTTCTATTGCGCCACCCTGTATATATATATATATATATATATATATATATATATATATATAAAAGTCTTAGATTAAACTTCTATTTTGTGTTATACAATTATTTTTTTAATGTTTCCCAATATCGTGACGAAGTATGTGGTCTTCTATTAGGCGTATAGGGCCCGAATCTAGATCCACATCTACAATAATGAAATTATAATTTTATTTACATGTTTGATTAATAAAACTTATCCTCGACGTGTGATTTCTGGATCCTCAACCCTATCGCCGACATGCCGAACTCCGGCACAGATATTGGGATTTATTGTGTGGGCTTCGACTTTTGGAGTCGTTACATCTACAAAGGAAATATATGTATTTATTATAGCATACATTATAACATACCTACGAAATCATGCATTGTAGTTGACTAGATATAACCTCGCTCGGTATTTTATATAGTTCAGTAATGTCAAATTCCAGAGCATACATTAGTATATGTATCATTAGGCTTTCACCGCAAAGTTACTGGCACACCTGATTAAGCTAATGACTACTGTCCGCCGTGTGTAGGTGTTTAAACAGTCACCATGATTAATAGATTTTATTACTCTTTTGTTCTGCTTCAACAAATTTTTTCCAAATTTTTCTAGTTATATCCTTTTTACTGTTATACAAAGCGTTTTAATCCAATAACATTGAATTCATTTAAAATTTATAGTCGTCATACTTTAAATATAAGACTTTATAGGGTAAAATTCCAGATGATTAATAAAAATTTTACAGACTTTCATTTTAATTATATATGAGCTTAAACGTTAGTTACACCGAATTTGCAACATTCTTATTTTAAAATGTTTTTCATGTATATACTTTATAGGGTAAGATTCCAGATTATTAGGAAAAATCTTACAGAATACGCCTAAATTGTTTTTAGTATTTTATAATGCAATTACCAAGGTTTCTTATCATTAGCAGACCCTAGGATTTTATAAAGTCTGAAACCGAAATTTTTTGCTAAACTTTTGAAAATGGAAATAAAGATCGTTTTTAATTATTGTAGAAATTGACGATTTCGGTGTGCATAATATCCTATTCTAAAATTATTATAAATAGGTCTTGTAATTAACATTCCTCTAAGAATTGTTTCTTCAAACGCATTTTATAGGTAAAAGTAATATTTTTGATGTGAATATTTTTTTTCCAAACACATTTGTAGCATTAATGTATACATCTAACTAATTAGGTGAAAGCAGTTTGTTTTTTATATAAACAAAATTTCCTGTTATCAATTATGTTTACAGTCTATACGTAAAGATGTTATTGTTAATAGGAAAATTTTTCCCAAATTCATTTCTAACGAGTAAATGTATCATAAAGTATGAAATGAGTTTGTTTTTTTGTCAACAATTTTCCATTTATTAAATATGTTTACATATGTACTTGATCACGAAAAGGGGTGATTTCAATTTACACGAGGATTTACCAAATCACCTGGGGATGACTAAAGTAGCTTCGATTTTATGATTTTTTTATTTTTACCGTAGCGCTTTTTCGAATACCTCAACTCGATGGGATAAAAGATAAACCATTATTCTACGTACTCAGCAATCAAACTCAACTTTTGCGAAAGATTATTAAGAACAATCGAAACAAGTTGTACAGAAGATGTTACTTGCAATGCGGTCATAGATAGTCAGATATTTTACCGAAGGTTATAGAAGAATTCAATAATAATAATAATACGTCACATCGAGTTACTGGCTTGACATTCCATGGACATAAATGTATTTTTTAATTGAATACATGATTTTATTAAACCTTGCCCTTTTTTTCAATGATTTAGTTTTAGCATACCACAATTCAAGTCAAAACGCGTCTATAATATAAAATATTTCTGTGTGTAAATAAATAAGAGTGTCATTGTTCAATACATTAATGAGACGTGTAATTATTATATCATTTACATTATACAGCTGAAAATAAATAGGACCATGATGTATTTTTTAATTGGATAAATGATTTATTAAAATTGCTTATTTTGCTTATCTCGGAAGTGGTAATCTATAAAACACTCCTTTAAGCACATAAATCAGAGTATCATTGTTCTATACATTAATTATGAATGTAATTAGTACATCATTTACATTAAACAGTTGAAAACAAACAGAGCCTTTTAATTTTACTTGGCTAAATAACGTATTTGCGTTTGTAACATATTTGCTTCAAATTGCGTCAATTAAAATCCATTTCTATGTAAAAATGTTATTGTTAATGCGAACATTTTCCCAAATTTATTTCTAACAAGTAATGTATCATAAGTATGAAAGGAGTTTGTTTCTGTCAACATTTCCCAGTTATGAATTATATATATATATATATATATATATATATATATATATATATATATATATATATAGATTCTAATTATATACATTCTATGTTAAAAGACGAGTTTATTTTTATTATTATTATGTTATATGGAGATTGCCATAATTAAAATTCATTTTTCTTGCTTTGATATTTCTTCTCGAATTATGTCATTTCTAATATAATCTGGTTTAATATAATTGGGGGAGTTAAGTTTCTGTTTCAATAAACACATTACTTCTAATTTTTACAAATTCCATCCTGTTGAAACGTTAATGAAAATGGGAAAATCAAAATGTGATGTAATTACTCTAGCACTTTTACACTAAAGATTTTATTTTTATTTTAATTTTAAATATGACACGCTTTTTGGTTTAAGGATTGCTAGAGTTTTGGGATTTGTATTCACCTAATTAAACAAGGATGTTTATTAATTATAATTGTTGAATATCAAAATAATTATTCGGAGACTACTTTAAAAATGATGTACTAATTGATCTTGTTATACCATTCGATTGCAGGAAATTACCCTGTTTCTACATAGTTGTAGAATACTTGTTTTTAAATGAAATGTAATAAGAATTTCATTAACGATGCTTGAACTTGACGTTGTTCTATAGTTCACGTTCACTCATAGTTAGCGTGAATATTGTTATGTAATTAAAACAGATTAAGTGATATAACCACTATTACAAAGCAGATCTATGGGGAATTCCATTTTGAAGTACTAGCAAAACAATCGTTTTTAACGCTAGTCACCCAGTTTGTACATTCACCTAATTAAGAGTAGATTTGTTTCAAATTACAATCTGGAAATATAGAAATTTTGTATATGTATTGAGTAGGTAAGCTAAGCCGCTTTAGCAACAGAGATCCACAGCAAGATATGTATACGCCGATTCGAGAACAATATGAACAGCTAAGCCGCTTTGGGAAACAAAACGTGCAGCAAGATATGTATACGCCGCTTTGAGAACAAAATTGTCTTTGTGTGTAAATTTGTTGCGTCGGGGAGTCGTTAGGTCTTTGGGGTGTACGTTCGGCGGGGTCGTTAGATTTTTGTCGTGGGGTGGTGCGCGTGCGCTGGGGTGGAGATATTTTCTTAAGAAATTTTTTAGCAGCGTTCCCGACGTTAAATATTAAATTTAAAAAAAAAATGTTGTGAGTGTAGAAAATGGAGTTCACGTGTTGGTTCGTATTTTTCTGGGGTAGGTTAAGCTAAAAATTAAAACGCCGCGGTGAAGAATTTTTTTAATATTAAGCAAACGCGTGCAAGTGGTAAAGAGTGTTTTAGCTCTCCTCATAAGCTGCGTTTTGTACGAAGTAGCAAATAAAATTGAGAAAATATACGAAATGTTATATGATGGAGGTCAAACTTTTTAAACGTCTGCAGGTAAAATCTTGTAAAAAAGAAGTCGTTCACTTCTCACAATTTCAATGTCACGATAAAATACTAAGAATCTGCATGCAGTCGAATATAACCTCGTGTTTGGAATTATAAATCTATGGTAATATATACGTAAATCACACCGACATTCGACTTTTAATATAATGTATTTAATTAACATAAGGTGTGTTTGCAAAAACATTTCAAGACAGGTATGTCGTATATTACCTTTTGGTTACATCATCCCAAAATAATTTATACAAGTACACTGAACTTGCTTTTATCAAGAATTTCTTGCTTATGGATTAACTTTTACAACTCAAGGTGTAGCATCAAGGTTTTAACGTCACTCTCAAACTATAGAACTTAATAATAATAATAGCTTTCCTTAGCACCAATATCATTTAGAAAATATGTGTTTCTTTAATATTTATTTATTGAATATTTCGTTCTAAAAATTCATTTAATATCGTTAATAAATCTTCATTATCTTTGTTATTTTCTGGGGACCATGGTTGTGGTGGTTGTGGTGGTGGTGATGGCATTCGTGGTGGTGTGCGCCGGTCTGCCACCTCCGTATATCGCATATTACTGTAACAATAAGAAAAAATAAACCTAAGTTTTATTATATAACAATTTTTTCAGTAGTAAATAAAAAATTGAAAATTAGTTTATAGAAATAAATATTTGTTAACTACCGGGTTTAAAAGTTTTATCATTCGACGCTTCACTGTCGGTTTTGCAAACCATGGTACCCCAGTTTTGTTTGTTGTTGTTATAAACTTATAAGCAAGGTTATATTTTAAATTTTTATTGCTAAAACCATGAATAATTTTATATCCACATCAACCGTGTACTATTCAGAATCCTGTTTGATATATGCAATTGATGTAGTTATTTGGTCATGATGAAACGTCAACACTGTATTTAGCATACTAATTTTTGAAGAATTTACATGTATTAACTTTTTATAATTCAAGGTGTAGCATCAGGCATTCTTTCTTTGCGTCATTCTCAAACGATAGAAGTTAATAATAGCGTTCATTAGCATCAAGGTTACAAAGTTGCATGTGAGATTACAATGTAAATTTTAATGGTTTTTCTACAAAACGTGAATAATTTTATAACCACATTGGAATGTTTTAATGCATAAATTAAATATAATGGGATTGTATATAATTATACAGTCGCATAAATTTTAAAAAATAATCACGTCCTTTTTATGTGGTGGAAACTTGTTGCGAAGCATATAAATATGTAGACATTAAGTTAAGATGTTAGTTTCTGTTTGTTATTGAACAGCCAGCGTCAATATTGCAAAATGAATACTTCAATAGTGTTAGATGTTCAAGGGTTCAAAACTGTAAACAATAAATTTATATATAAAGAAGTCGCTATTGTTCCATTATTGGCATCATCAAATGATGTAAGTACATACATATTAAAACCACCGCATCCATGGGATCAATTATAGAACGACAATAAACGACAAAATGCATGGCTAATAGAAAAATTCCATGGTATTAAGTGGGAGGATGGTGAGTTACCCTATGGATGCTTGCAACATCTATTAGGTCCAATATTTAATGAAGCGACGCATATATGTGTAAAGGGGTTAGAAAAACGGACATGGGTAATATCCGAATTTTCTACCCCAACATCATCAATGTTGAAGCTTTGGGGTGTCCACCTTCTTTACACGAGTTAAAGGAGTGGAATTGCCCCAACACTTCAAAATGTTTATATCACTCTAGACGTTGCTCATCATTCAGTTGTGCAGCGGGAAATGCGATTGTACTGAAATATTGGATCAATACTTATAATCAATAATTCAACCGGCAAAATCCACCATCGTAAATAGTTAGAGTTTTGCGTTCAAAGTAGAAACATGTATGCTGCAACAGTTAAGAAAAACTTGAATAAGAATGGTGGTGATGCAAATTGTTTATCGATCGATGCAATTCAAAATGATAATGCAAATTTTCATGGGCTGATACAAACGCAGAGTTATCACTAAAATCAACACGTCCTACAGCATTTAATAAGTATCGTGAGGAATTAGTATCAACATGGTCAACATTTTTACATGTGGAATTGGGTTTATTACTGGAAGTTGGTATTTCAACGCGGTATGAACTAAATGCAGTAGTGCAAATATCTAATGTTATTGCTCCACAAAGCTTTCTATGTTTTAATGTTAAGGAATGGAATGAGATTTCAAGTTTAAGAAGCGAACATTTCCTTCGTAATATGCAAGTTCTACAAAAAAAACCTGAATATAGAGATCAAGAAATATCCATTGGTTATGGAATTAAGCTGCATGCCATTTACGATATCTGCAGCAACTTTCCATATATTGGAATAAGTCATAATGGTAGTGCTACGCTCGTTTTTTCTGAGGAAGCAATTAATAAATTATTTTCAATGGCATTCATAGTTAACGATTGTTTATTTACAATTAATGATTCTTCAATTGATTACATCTATAATCAATTTATAGATAACATAGCGTCCTTTTTTTACCAAACAGTGTGGTGCAATCAACGATGACTGTATTATATCTACAGGTAAATTGGTTGCGGAAAATATGCAAGCACTTACGAAATTATCAAGAACCAGCTACTTTATTCAACATTCTTTAGAATTTAAGTTTTTATATGAAATTATTGTTGCTTTTCCAAATAAATTTTTATGTGATGTAAAAAATAAAATGAACTAAAAAATTAATTTTTTTATTATATTTTGTACATTTTTTTACATTACGATAAACTTTCATCATCATAATTATCATACATACTGCTAGATTGTAAGTACGAATTCACTAGTTTGTCCAATTTTAATAACTTTGTCAATACATCGTAAAGTTGTTGCATTAGTCCTTTGTTTGCACAATAAATGTTAAATATGGATAGATCAAAGTGGCCAGATTGAACTACTTTGCCTAGAAATTCACTATATTCGTGAAATTTGTTTTTATTGATAAAATATAGATGACCATTGGTATATCGAAAAATGGTTGTAATATGCGAAGGAATATCTGGAAATGCATGTGATTGTAAAAATGTGCTTTGGGTTGCTTAGTACATTCATCGTATTCCATGAGTTGATTTTCGCCATAAAATATCAATGTACGTCCAGTATAGGTATTTACAGCCGCATTGACCCGAACACGATTAGGAATGTAAAAGTGAGTGTATGCTCTAGGCCATCCATTGACTAGCTGCATGCTAGGAAATTGCAACAGATATACTTGATTGTTGCTAAAGAAAACCACATCACCATTTGGTTTCTGATATACGGCATCTAAACGTTTAAACGTGTGTGGAAGAAAAGGTAGCCAATCTATTATGTTCTTAGCCGGTTCAATGTAAGTGCTATTTAGAGCTGATATCCAAACCCATTTTTCATAAAACATATATATGCGTTTATTTAGAATTAGAAAATGTTCAATATCAATGTTACATAGGTCTGGCGGCAGTTTGTTCGGTGAGGTTGGCTTATTGGGGGAGTTAGGTTTAAAAGCAGCGGTAGTTGATTTAACGGTGGTAGATGATGATAATGGTGGTGGGTACACATGGACTGTATTCCTGCAATATCATCCTCATGTAAATGAAGATGAATACATAACTGCATTAACATTATTTGAATGTCTTAACCCTAATGTATGACCAATTTCATGAAGTAGCACCTCATAATAACTTATATATCCACTGGGTGGTGAATTTGAGTGTTCCATGTACCAAGACTCATCATAATCCATGTGTATTTCAGACACAACGTCGTCGCTGGATGGAAAGAAAGCATGTGCTAACCCACCACCAGGTCCATCAAAATCATCCTTACACCGCTCATTAGGGTTTGTTGAAGCCCTCATGTAATGATTTTGTTGTTGGAATGTTATTAATATATCATAACTCTGTGGATTGTATATAAATACAAGATTTGTGTGTTTTGCCCAAACTTTAAATGCTTCAACCGTCCGAGCTAAGATGCGAAAATCATTCGTTAATACTGTGTAATTTAAAACACGCTTTGTCAATTTGGTTTGATGTACATTGTATGCTTCAGAAATATTGTCTTTATTTGTGCATCTAGGTTTTGACATTAACTTTAAAGTTTCTTTATTTAGTTCACCATCAACCGGCAGTTGGTAATATGTTTGAAATGCTTTTAAGGCATTTTTAATTATCGATTTGCGATTTTCAATAGAGGCCCCACTAACATTATGAGTTTCAATATATCCATATTTGTTTAGATAAACGTTTGCCATTTCTAAGCCAAATTCACTGTTTGTGTAAATTTCATCTTCACACCTCACTTCCCTGCCGATGGGGAAACTAAGGAAGATTAAAAGCACTGCAGTGGAACAGCAACAACCTCCATGACTATCAATAATATACTAACAAAAACACTGTTATTTAAATAATATATTACATATGTATTTCAATCATCTTTTATAAGAAATAACGATTTTTAATGTTTACGTATAATGCCAGTAAATGGTTCATATTCAATAAGTACGTCATGCATAATCATGCAGTAAGCAACAGTTTCAACTTCAAATGCTTTTGATGCTTCAATTTCAATTTTTAAATCTGCTACTATATTATGGATGCTTTCATTTTGTCTGGTGCAGTTGATTACAAAAATTGGTTGCTGTTTAAACTCCTCATAACTGAGAAGAGAACATACCGAACTCTCGAACGGTTCATAATATTGAGATCGATAATTCAAATATTCATTATAAGCATCCATGTACTTGTTGTCGGTAAAAGAAAGGTTTTGCTGCTCATACGGGTATCTTCTATTGTTGATATTAGCCTTAATATTTGTAATGTTTGCATGATTAAATGTAGACGCATCTGCATCCTTATGGTTGCGCTTTTTGGTTTGAAAGGCGATGAATATCCATTGAGGACGCTGAAAACCCGTACTACTCTTAACAGGCCAAACCAAAGATGTAGTGGACGGTAGGCTTGGATAGGTATACAAGTCACGTGCATGAAAAGCTACTTGTATTCGCGAATTTTGTTAATTTCTTTGTAAATAGACAATTTTGTGGCATCGTTGAGCATTACGTGTGGTACTTTCCATATTACTTTTGTGAGAGTAATTTTGGTATAGAAGTACCCTTACAACAATCAATATCAGACTTTGAACGCACCAACGTTAATTCTTGTCGAACGTTGAGCAACGGTGTTTTGTATCCTTCGGCAAATCCAAGCACGTGCTTTAATGGTATTGAAGCGCAAAAAGAATCTTTAGCTTCATTAAGCAAAGGTAAGGGTTTATTTTCCACACTCCATCCTGCATGCATCATACAACGACTTTGCTCGCGTGTATACGAACAAACGCCTTTGATTGTGCTGTTAATTCCGGGCAATCTAACCGTTTCGATAACCTGATCACCCAGCGTAAATCTAATTTCTTCAAAAAGAAACAACATTGCATTATTCGTGAAAGCATAATCCTTATTTTGAGCTTATGTTGGACTAAGAGTACCTTCCAAGTATATAATGCTGTCATAAGTTGCAGTCATAAGATCAGCTTTTTGGATAACAATATTGATTTCATCCGAGTTTCCATAGGCGTTTGTCGATATGGGTGATATGTTCGACGATCATATTCTGTAATCGTATCTTCGGACGCTACACTGTTGAATAGCCCTCTTATTGCGCCTTCCATGTTTATTAAGCACTTTATAACCGAGATATTCTAAAATTGAACGTCCTGATCTGTTAATGCACCAGGTGTTTGCTGACCTGCAGGTTGAGGTGAACTGATTGAGTATACTCTAGCACCAAAAATATTAAGCCCCATATTTTTTAAGTTCTAATCTAATAGATACTTTCTCTGCACCAAAGTCCACCAATTTACCCTCTTGATTGACCAACCGTAGCGTAATGTTATCTATTTGTTGAAAGATCACAGGCAAGTATGTGATGGATACAGGTTCTTTAATTAATTTATATCCAGGCTCTACGTGTACATCAAATTCAAAAATTGTATGTGACTGCTCGCTATTCCTATACGCTCCACCAGTAGGATTACACTCCACATGTATATTGGTCGCATCAAATATTTGTACTGATTGTTGAGAGAAATGATTTTTATTTGCCTGATATGTGCCAGGAGTGAACCCAAGCATTTGCCCAATAGCATCATTGCGTTTAAAAATCACTGTGTACATGGATTTCATTTCGCATTGCAATGTGTTATTGTTAGCCTTTAGAATAAACTTCAATGCACTACTTGGGGGGCTATCTATTGCATTGTTTATATATTTTCCAAGTTCAGAAATTTCATATGCTCCAGGTGGGATTGTAATCATTTTTATTTTAGCATTATTATCATCATCGTTATCAATAACATTATTATTATTATCCTTTTTATCATCCAAATAATAAAACTTGTTATTACCTGCATGAATATTGTTAAATACACTTTAATACCGTTGCCCATGAGTTTTGAGGCGTAGTTAAGGTAGAGCGTTAGGTGGTATTTAACTCAGGTTCCTTAGAACCTGGGGATCGAGCAATAATGCTAACCATACGAGTTCTAGACACACTACTGAATCGGCGTTAATTATAAGATGTTCGGTACATAGTCACTTTATTCTAATACATTAAAGTTAGAAGCAGAATTACATTAAAGGCATATCATTAAGTTAGTAAATTCTAAAATTGGACTTACATGATCTCTTGAAGCTGCGTAATGATAAGATGGGGCGTACTGATTGAGTTTGATGAATTCGAGCTTGAACTGGAGTGGTCTCTTCTGACTGGTTTCCACTACTAGGCACTTCGGACTACTACTACTGGCCTGAAGGTTGGCTCTCCAATATATAGTCGTCCGGGCGGACATTCGAGGGTAAAGATGGAATCCCAGAACTGTAACTCAGGAAGTCCTTGTGATGCGGTGGACCGCGTGAAACGCCAAGCCGTAACGTTATCCAAGATTTTCTTGGATTCCATTTCCAACGTTGTCATCTAAGTTTACAATAGCAGATTCGTTAACATGAGGCTTTGCTGGCAGTGCATCACGCATAAATACTCCTCTAAAGTATGGTAAACCTTTAGCATATTTCTTTAGATCTGAATCAAATAGTGCTCTACGTGGCAAGTTTACAAGTTTTTTTCGATTGGGTTTTAAGTATAAGGCAAATCCTTTTTTATTGTGCGATGAAAGATATAACCCTTCACCTTTTTTACCTAAAGCTATATCCTCTAAGGTGACATTATGACGTCGATTTTCCTCCAATTGTTTCTTAGCTGCCGAAGCATGGTTGACAGCTTTAGCGACCCCTGCAACACCGCCAGCTAGTACTCCTGCAGCTGAAAGACCTGCAAATAGTGGCACTAGAAATGGAAGAAAGCCTCCCGCTTTAGGTATGGGAATAATTCGAGGAAATCGCACTCTCTTTTTTCCACCAGCGGTTTTAACTGCTTTTCTTGCAACAAGTAAACTCATATTGATAAATTTCTTCACATTTGAATCTTTGACATTATGCTTTACAGCAGTTCTAATTGGTGTCAATATGCCCCCTTTAAATGAACAACACTGTCTCTTTTCCTTCCTCTTTATCCTTCTTGATGTAACCCTCATACCCAGTTTGGTTTTAATTTTCATTGCATTGGTTACGGCCCAAGCGGCTGCTTTCTCTCCAAACTGAGCGTTGTTCGATTTCACTCGGTTCCAAGCGCCTTCTGCTAGAACTTTATCAGCTCTGTGTCGTGCGGTCAAGTCGTCAGGGTTTTGAGCATAAGCAATATCGTGATCGCAACACAATCTATCTTGATCGTTAATGCCGGAATCACCTCGTACTAATCGTTCTTGTAACTTGGTGCCTGGTCCACAAAATTGGTAACCCGTTACATGAAGCTCTACCGGTAATTTGTTTATCAAGGTATTTAGAACACCCCTTCCTTTACAACGTTTAGCCATCAACTGATTAGTATTATTAAAACATTCGACTTAATATGAAGTTTATACGGCAGCCTCAACAATTAAGTATAGACGATCATAATTTTTTAAAATCTGAAGTTGTGGGAAAGCATGGACCTTTATTTCCAACATCAATCAGGGCGATAATATGCGGACCATCAGGATGTGGAAAGCCCAATGTAATGATTAGTTTATTGGAGGCACCACACGGATTAAGGTTTGAAAATGTGTGCGTGTATTCCAAATCATTGGAACAAGCTAAATACAAATATTTAGAGCAACTTTTTAAATCTATAAAGGGCATTAAGTACTACGCCTATAGCGATAAAGAGAATGTCACCCCTCCAGAAGCAATCAGTAAAAATACGATAATGATATTTGACGATATTTCATGCTTAAATCAGGACATAATTCACGAATATTTCAGCAGGGGTCTACATTCGGGTGTAGATTCATTTTATCTGTGTCAAACGTATTCTAAAGTACCAAAACAATTAATACGTGATAATGTTAACATAGTTGTCCTATTTAAACAAGATCATTTAAATTTAAAACACATATATGATGAACATGTTGGTACCGATATGACTTTTGATCATTTTAAATTAATGTGCTCGCGATGTTGGCTGGAAAAATATGATTTTCTATGCATTGCAAAAGACTTTAATTATGGACGATATCGAAAGGATTTGATTGTTATATAACAATATAAACTTTCTATAACCGCTTTACTGCAGCTCAGTTTCTACTCTGCAAGCCAACAAGATGGATGTCACTGATAGAACGATTAAAGAAAGATTAACGAAAACTAGACGTTCAATTAATCGTAAACTTAAAGCTCTTAAGAGGGGTGAACTTGATACTCAGCGAATGGTTGAAACAGCATATAAACCAATAATTGAACCATTACTACAGATTGCTAAAACAAAAAAATATGCATCTGTTAACCATAAATTGAAATCAAAGTTGGCAGTTGCAGATAGTTCTGCTGATGTTGCTGCTCTTGGCATTTTGCCTAAAGTTGAAGTAAAGGATGATGATGATGATGATCATGTTGTTACTGGTGAATTTCTAGAGCGATATGAGCATCCTTTACCTAGAAAATATATAGAACTAATCATTCAAAATTCAGAAGATGAAATCGATTATGGTCATAGTGCCCTCCGATACGATGCTAGTACAGATCACTGGAGTATGGGAAATGCTTTAGTTACCATAACACCCAAATCAGCTGATTTAGTTATAAATGGTAAAACTTATAAAGGCACTCCAGGATTATATGAACTTTTAATACTTAAAAAACCTGAAAAGTATACCAAGAATGATCAAAAGGAGTACAGAAAGATTTTAGAAGCTACTAACGCTCTTAAACGGAACTATGATCCTCAAAACAAAATTATTGGCTCCAGATCGTATAAGTACATCAAAATTATTAAACCAATACTAGATGCGCCAGTAGGATATGGTCTGTTGAAAGAAGTCAACGCTAAAACAAAGGAGTATGTGTACTGGAACACACCTCACGAACTAGTTGAGCGACTTAGATTGTTACACGCATCAAAATCGGCAGGTCATACTGGTCACAATAATGAAATAATTAGTATTGAAGAAGAGCTCAGAGAAGAAGGGATCATTGCATAATAGCATTTTGAAAGATGAGTATCGATAAGTTTGGTACACATTCATCCACAAAATATCGACTTCATTATACATTTGATGATCAATATGATATGCAATACGAAAAACTTTGTAATGTTATAGAACCACAAGCTGATTATGATGCTGCCAATAAGCGATACGTGGATACCTGTATTAGTAATTTACACAAACAGCTGCTGAATACAATTGAGGAAAAGTGTAATGTGCAAACAACATCAACTTCAACAACATCACCGATCTCGACAATAACAACTTCACCAGCATCAACCTCTATAACCTCGTCAATCTCACTAACTACAACACCAGCTTTGTCATCTCCAACGTTGCAAGGTTCCAATCGTTAGTATTATTATTGATGTCAACGGTTTCGACTGTCGATTGCACATCAAGAGAAAAAATAATAGTTACCCAGTATTGTACACTTTCCATATAATGTCAAAGCTTACCGTTGTTGAAGAATTGTATAAAGCAGCCAGAAAAATTTTTCCTAGAAAACGTACCATTATTAAACACAGAGACGATCTCTGGCAAACCGACTTTATCGAATTTGATCAATATTTTAAGGAAAATGCCAATTATAGGTATGTGTTGGTGGTGATAGATTGTTATTCAAAATATCTATGGACACGTCCTTTAAAATCAAAAAATGCAATTGATGTTTGCCGGGCAATGACATCCATTTTTAACGAAGGTCGTGTGCCTGATAATTTACAAACCGATAATGGTAAAGAATTTTACAACAGCAGATATGAAAAATTAATGAAGATGCATAACATTAATCATTACTCTACATTCAGTACAAAAAAAGCTGCCATAGTTATACGAGTAATTAGAACGTTAAAGAATGAATTATTCAAACAATTTAGCCTTAGACGTAAATGTAAATGGCTGGATGCATTGCCTAATATTACTCAACAGTATAATAACAAAAAACATTCGAAAATTGAAATGAAGCCTAAAGATGTCACCGAATTCACATATTTACCAATGTTTAATGCATTGAAAGTAATGGGGATGATAAAATTTAAAGTTGGCGACCATGTTCGAATTTCGAAATATAAGTCTAATTTTCCTAAAGGTTACATGCCAAATTATTCCACAGAAATCTTTAAAATTGTTAAAATAGTAGTTGGCAATCCTGCTATCTATCTACTTGAAGATTCTAAAGGTGAACCGATTTTGGGGCAATTTTATGCAGAAGAACTGCAGAAAACCTCACTTCCTGATGTTTTTCTTGTTGAAAAAGTGTTACGCCAAAAAGGAGATCGTCTATTTGTAAAATGGTTGGGGTTTGATAATTCTCACAATTCATGGATAAAAAAATCCAATTTGTAATGGCAGGGGAAGTGGGGGTTTCACATAAAATATAATGAACATTTTTCTCACGTGATTTCAGTATCGCAAAAGGTCTTTGCAATCATGGTTGAAGAAAGTAGTGTTGAAAGTGATTATTATGATTTTGATGTATCATCATCATCCGAAGATGTTGATTATGATGCTGCAATCAATCAATATCTAGATAAAGTTGAACATGCTAGCAAAAGTGAACATTATTTACTGCTACAAACCACATTTCCACTCTCATACTATAACATCAAAGTAGGTTTATCTCCAGCTCGACAGTTTACACCTACAATTGATTTAAATCGAAATAGCTACTTAAATGATGATGGTAACAATAAAATTAGTTTAAGCGATGTTGAGTGGAATCACCTTATGGAACTGCTTAATAACAAAGTTAACTTCTTTACTATGCAACAACCATTGGATGGCAATGGTAATGACGATGATTCAATCATTGACGCGTGCAAGTTACAACAAGTCGTATACAATGATGAAAAGTTTTTAAAACTTACTAAACATGATGTTGAATATATGCTTTGTGAAAATGATGTAGTTCAGATTTTGGAAGCAAATCAATGTATAGTGGTTGATCAAGTAAACCTCTTAAAAGAAATGAACTTTTATGCATATTATAGGAATGTTTTAGATTTAGTGAAAAATTATTCTAATAATGATGAATATTGCATGTTTCAGACTTTGGAGACTTTTAATAATTCATGCAGTTTATGCAGTTTGTGTATTGGTCTAAAGCAATGTATCTTTTACTATTATGATAGAATTTTATGCGATTTGAATGATTTAAAATAGTGTATTCAGTTCAATAATATACAAATTGAGAAAAACATTTTTTATTTCTATTATTACATATACAACAACCGCAATCCATTATACAACATTTAAACTTGTGTAATATAATCAATATGAGTATAATATTCTGACTCATCGATTACTTGAAATAAAGGCATTCTTTCACATCTGCAACACCAATAACTCATGTTCCATATAAGATCCGGTACTATACAAGCATCTTCAAATACCATAAATTTTGTAATTTTAATTACACCCTTAACACCTCTCATACATTCCTTGCAACATGAATAACTCTCAGTAGAAGCTGTGATAGTACTTAATTTTTCCCAAGAATGTACAACTACACGATTGTATCGCTCTGCAAATTGAGGCATGCGATTTGTTGGAATATACATTAAACACATGTATTGCTCTTCAGACAAAGGTTTTGTAAAATCCCACTTCTGAAGTATGTCCTCTTCACCTGTTGTTAAAACAGTAGCCAAAAAATGATCCCATCCAATTTCCTCAAATATGTATAGGTATTCTGCCAGAAAATTGGAATACATTATTGGATTGATGTGTTCTTTTATATACATTATATTGATTCTAGTTGGATCGTTGTGGCAGTTGACCAACTTCTCCAAATACTTCGACGCATGTTTGTCAAAATCATTTTGTAGTAGCACAGACTTAAGAAATTTGAGGTTAACTTCATAAATATCTGCACTATTAAACATTCCAATAACTGTTCTTTTTAGGTCTTTGTATACTGTTTTTGGAAGTATTGATTTTAACATACAAATATGACTCTGGTTGGTTAACCCAATTTGATTCAGTATTGTTTTTATGCTAATTGTCAGTAAACTAGGCACTTCAATTTCTTTTCGATTTTCTACTAATTGTTCAACATCCATACTGTTAACTATAATGGGAAGCGGTTATCTGTAAAACAAATAAAATATTTAGTAAGTTTTTCTTAATTATTGCTTGTTTTAAACTTCTAAAAAATATATTTATTCCATCATCGCGATACTCTAATGTCCCCACGGTAATGTATCATATGAATGTGGTATTAGACTACGTTTATCATCATATGGACTTAATGCAATTTTTTCCTGAATTATTGTAAATACATCATGAGCGTAGGAACGGAACGTGGCTTGCTTAAGTTTCTTTTCTTTAAAATCTTTTAAACATGAAACATAGTCTTCAAAAGTTATTTCATTTTTTACTACATTATATTTGATACTTTTGGATTTTTTTATAACACCATGATTACGTGTTTTATTTTCCTTCTCATTTGGATTGCATTCCAACTTGTAACTATACATTTTCGATCGTAACCCAGCAAAATGTGTTATCCTTCATGAGCCCCAAAGCTTTGTTGTTAACCCGAGGTATTCCATAGCGATTATTTACATCATACCCAGAAGTGTCAAACTTTGAGAGATTTGACTTAATAAGTTCGTTATATACATCGTCACAAGTTAACTCATAAATAAACGAATCGGTATCGCTATACATGAGCTTGCAATTTTCCACCTTTATGATTGGAAGCATAAAATTGTAGTGAAAATTGTTCATACAAATTTTAGAAATATCTAATATGGACATACCAACATATAATGGTTTATTAAAGATTAATTCGGTTTTGTTTAGCTCAATAGCCATTAACTCATCATCGAAAATTGTGTAACTATGAAACATGGGGCTTGCTATCCAATTTTTCGCTCCATAACGACCCTCCCAACGTTTAACTAGCTTTACAACACGGCGCTTTCGAATATTTTCCATTGTTTTTCCAAATACCGCATTGTTCATTAATTTGAATAAATTTTTCTCGAACTCATTCTTTGCAAGTTTCAAGCTCAGTATTCAAATCAATATAGGGTTTTAACCAACAACTTTGTTTAAATTTTAGAACTCGATGGATTTTTGTCAATTTAAGTCCGTTTAACAACGCCTGTTTAAGATTCCTGTAATGTAAAATGTACTTAGTTTTATTGGATAAGGTGGTCATTAATTTAGGTAATTTTGATCCTGGAGGGATCTGATGTTCTGCACAAAACGGCATATCGCGGTGTAAATCATGTAAATATTCAGGATACTCTGAATCAACCTCCAAAATATATCCATCTGGAGCATCATCTGGAATTGAAATAATATCGAGATTAATGTCAACCCATTCAAAGTCGCCGTATGGTAAAGCTTGCGACATTGCCCACCCGTAAAGATTGTTAGCATCCAAATATAGAAGATATTTGGATTGTTTAGATGCATCATAATTATGCATGTATTTATTGTTAGCTTCGGAATATCGGTTGCTCACCTGACTAATACCACCTCTAATAGCGTTTTCAATAAACATAATTTTATCAATGTCCATAAGCAACTCTAACTTATATTTTGTATGCTTAAGCATACAATCCCAAGCATACCCTGGTAAGGCGAAGTACCAAGCAGGATCGAGCCCATATGTGGCAAACGACTTTTCGCGAAATTGTTCAAAAACACACGTTAACAACATTATATCGGTTTTCATATAAAGTAAGGCATACTCCGAAATGTTTTTTATTTGAAATGCATTCCAAACTTTTAGAGCATGGTTATACATATCCTCAGTGACATGTTCACCAGTCAACATGCTATAGAAGTTTTCAATTTTTGGAAGTTCAAATTCATTCAGTTTAGACATTGAATCAATGTACTCGTATGGAAATACACCTTTTCTTGTTAATAAGTTCAATTTATTTGAACAGACATTTGAAAATTCTTTCGATAAATATTTGAAATCTGAAGGTTGCAATGTGGCCACTAAACTGTCTAAAGATGAATTTAAAAATCTCAAAGAATCAATGAAACGAAACTTTATCTTAGCATCACCATCATCATCAGCATCTAGATCGTTCAGAGTAAATGAAATGTATTTCTCTTTGTTTAATGGTAATAAACTAATTACCCTTTTTTGATAATTCTCGTATCATGAAATGGGAATCGTATCCACTCATATTATGAAACACAACAGGTACAACAAAACTATTTCTAAAGTTGAGGTTACAATGTTGGTGTGTAAAACCTCTGAAGTTGCCAGTAAAGTGGCAGTGGTCTCTAACGATGATAGCGTTTTCAGAAAATGCATTTTCACATATAGAGCAATGTGTTGCAATAATGTTAACATGCGGTTCAATCATTGGTTCAATATGTTTGAATTTGCTTCGAACAAATTTTGTAACTTCCACCATTTCGTTTGCAAACCAATCTATACAATCTTCCCCCAAATAATTTTTAAAAAATGATAACGATTCATCATAATCACATTTTAAATAATAACCAGCACTAAAAGCTTTATGATGTTGATACTTTAAAGTGCTTGGAATATTTTGATAACTATGATTTTTAACAGGTTTTAAAATAGTCTCAAAATCGGAATAAATTATAAAAGGTGTTGTAGCGTGTATTATATACAAAATCGATGGGCATTTTCAGCTACCTTTTATTTCCACTCTCACACAGGTGTATGTTTCCGGTGAAAAGTTTACCAATTCGCCCAAATGGATCGACTAATCTGATTGTAATATTACCAATTTCTGTCATGCTCAGAGGATAATATATGACGTGGTTAGGTTCCTTTTCCAGATTATATCCAGGTGGTACAGATAGACTGAATTCGAATATGCTGTGGGTAAGAAAATTGTTTCTGAACGATCCGCTGGTGATATTGGTTTCCACAAAAATGTGATACCGATATTATGTTCACTTGCTGATTAGCGATATGTACGGTATCTGCAGACAATTTTCGATTCGTAAACCCCAAGATGCTTCCAATATTGTTTTTACAGTTTACCCCAAAATCAATCGGTATACTGCTTCGTATAGAACACTTTAATGTATTATTGTTGGCACTCAGTTTAAAATATTTTTCAATGTTCTCGTTGATGTCCGGCTTCTGACTGAATCATTTTTTGAAAACATCCTGTATACATGCATTTATTTCTTCTAATTCGTATGATCCAGGTTCAATGGTTATTCTGCGATGCTCTGGATCGTTAAAGTATAAGTTATTGTTTCCTGGATGTATGTTTTGCATGGTGTTATAAGTGTACAGTCCCACTAGACCCAAAGCATATTTACCGTCCTGTTTCAATTTAATTGGTGGGTAAATGGATCCTGTCGATATGACATTACCATACCCGAACACGCTCACTGTTTTAGCCATTGTCACTAAGAAACTTTAACACTAAATGTCCACAATTGTATGTGTTGTAAGTCTGCTCCGGTACACTGTTGTAGTAAATTTTACAACCTCGAAAATATCTCTTCACTTCTTCCGGCGGTCTCAAGTCTCCAAACCAATCGTAGTAAAACACACTATTTCCACGTTTTCGGTACTCCACCCAATGTGCACCTGATCCTTTTGGTGGTATCTAAATTAATCACACCCGACTCGTTGACATACGGTCTAATCTTGTGTAACTGATCTCTAGAAAAGACGCCGCGAAAATGAGGAATGTTAGATGCGTGTTTCCTTATATCTACGTGGGTGAGAGCTCTTCAATTTAACTTGCTTAGTTTTTTGATACTTTTTTACAAACACCACGCCCCTGTTTGTACGGTTTCAAGAATATGCGGTGCCTTTTTTGTATGGTTTTAGTAAGATTCCATTACCTTTTTTCCCAACGGCAATGGCTTCCATAGATCTGTTGTGCCGTTCGCTCTCTTTAAGCTGCTCGTTGGCTGTCTTGACATCATTTACTGCTTTAGCTATCCCCGCAGCACCACCTGTTAGTGCTCCTAGGGCACTTAGTCCTGCGAATATCGGAATCAATGGTAAAAAACCTCTTTTTTTGTGGAACGGGTATAATACGCGCGACTTTAATTTTGCTTCTCCCACCAGCTCCTTTTATGATTTTTTTACCAATTAGAATACCAACGTTTAGTAACTTTTTCAAGTTGTTGGAATCAACGCGGTCTATTGCGGATCGTATTTTCTTCAAGAATCCACCTTTGAAACTTATTTTCTTCTTTAAGCCCATACCCATGTTTCTCTTTGCTGTCATAGCGTTTGTCACAAACCAAGTTGCAGCTTTTTCCCCAAACTTTGCGTTCTTAGACTTAATTCTCTCCCAGGCTTCTTCTTCTAAAATTTTATCTGCTTGGTGTTTGGCTGGAAGATCGTCGGGGTACTTGGAGTATGCAATGTCGTGGTCTTTACACAATTTATCCAATTCGTTTATCCCGGATCATCTCTTGCTAAGCGCTCATTCAACTTTGTGCCAGGACCGCAGTACTGATAACCTGGAATATGCAGTTTAAACGGTAACCTGTTTATAGCGCTGTTGATTAAACCCTCTCCAGAACAGATAATCATGTGTTTACTCAAAAAAATCTCAAACTATACTAAATAAATAAACAACAGCGAGTCTATACTTTTTCAATTTATAGCTTCAAAAAAAATTTACACTATATTATAGTTTTACAAACTACTTAAACAATATAATTACAATAACAATATATTTACATCAACATCTACGTCTCTTGAGCGGTGACCGCTGTTGTTGTTCGTTACACTTGTTTACTATAACTACAACCTAACTGTTTATAATTACACACAACCGTCTTTTATAAGATACTCCCTCTAGTTATCACCATAACCAGAATCTTCAGAATCCGACAAATTTAAACGTCTAAACATTTCCACTAATGTTCTTGTACGTGTTACGTCGCGCACAAATATATCCCGAAAACGTATAACCAGCTCCAAAGCATTTAGTGCACTCTGATTCGATTCGTTGTAGAATAAAATATTGCCAATTCGTACTTCGCCTTCAACCAAGATTTTAATTCGTTTCTCCCCTTCAGTCAGAGTAGTAAACCGTTCGTCGTCATTTAAATTAGAATTAGCAACAAACCCCACTAATTTGTTGTATAATGCTGAGAAGTCGCTCTGATAAAGGCATTGGAAAATAGTGTAAACTTATTATACCCCCGCCGGTGCGGTACGCGAGCCACTACAGTCAGTTGGTAGCAATGTTAAATAATTGCAAAAATGATGCGCAAATAAGGAATTACGTCATATAAATGTTCAAATTATTATCACATACTAACAATGGTTATATTAATTATAAGGAGAACCAAAAGGTACTCACGTAAACTGTAGGGCTTCTCACAGCACTACTCCATGATGGCGGCAGCGGGGCTCCGTTGATCTTTCGGGCGTGGATGTTCGTTGGGCCCGGTTGAAACCAAATTAAATTTGTCTTCTTTCTTTTTATTAACGGAACCACAGGAAACGGGTAAGAGGAACGATAATTGGTAGAAATGGGAGGAAACCTACATATCGAAAAAAGAAGACACGATAAGACACAAAGATAACTACATTCGTTCACCTCTCGGTCACCAGTCCCAACGTCCGTCTCCCGGAAATCTGCCACCACTCCTCTTGGCACTCCGCGTCGGCACAATCTCGCGCAAACGCACTGTCTGAAGTGACGGAAATACACACACGTCTTTTCAAATTTATTGGCTCGAAATCCTTACAAATTAAAACTTAAATTCGAAATGTTTACGGCCGATTTCGGCACGTAACAAACTATCGTAAATTTTATATTGTTTATTTTTATCACCAGAATTTTTGTTCCCCGCATTATTAGCTCTGGTTTCAAAGTAGTGTTTTGAAGCACATAATTTAATATAAATTGACCGTCAAATGATTGGCTGTTATGCGCTATACAGACCACATCTTTAAAAACAAATTCTCTGGCTTTTTTTATTAAATTTAATTATACTGTTTTCTTTGTTTCGTAACTTTAAAACGAACTCCACAAATTGTTTAATAACGTCGTCCTTGAATATTTTTTGTCTTTCACCACACTTTTTACACGTATTTATTGATATGTTTTGATTTAAGCACTCACTACATGCATTGTTACACAAAGATTTGGTTCGTGTAATTTATTTTCAGTTTCATCCACAATCGTCTCATGTCTCGTTTCTAAATCAAAAAATATAAAAAATACACTATCTGTGTTGATCTTTCCGGTATCTTGTTGTATAAAACAAAGGTGACCCTACGGTTTAAATCCTCTACATATTTTACAAAATATTTCTCCGCACGAATGATTTCTTTTGGTTGTAACCGTGAGCGAACAATCTTTACATCTTCGTAGTTCAGAACAAACACTACGGTTATTAGAACCAGATGCTCTGTGATTATCAAAACAGTTATTGTTTTTAAATGTTCTATTACACTCCGTACAAATGACGTTTTCATTGTCTACTCAAGCTGGTGACTGTTTGCAACAAATACAGATTCCACCACACCTATGACTATTTTTGGTTTGATATGGGATATGGCATGCTTCACAGTATTAAGAGCAACAAAAAAGCTGCTGTTAGAGAAGTAATTACGTTGTAGTGGCCTTCATGGTACAAAAGGTTTTTTTTTTTTTTTATTTTCACTTTCATCCGCTTCCACCTTTACAGTTATTAGCGGAGGTTGGAAGTATTATTTATAATCTATGGTACAATATATGTTTATCTTTTATATATTTTATATACGATGTTGGATTTCTATGTCTTTAAGATAGTTCAGCAGTGGTTCAATATTGGATGTGTCTCTCAGGATAGTTTGTACATCTTGTTGTATGTTGTTTGTTGTTTACTAGAATTGCCACCCCTCCGCTAGCTATATGTGTGTTTAGTCTGTCCTTGCGATATTGTATAAAATTGTATGTATTTATGTTTTGATGTTCTTTGAAGTGTGTTTCTTGTAAGCATATGTAATGAGGTTGTGTTTCTTCAATTAGTTTTGGAATTCAGCTTTATGGGATTGAAGTCCATTACAATTCCATTGAATGATGTTCATGTTATTGATTATCGACTGAGGAATCAGACATTTCTGACTCAATTTGTTGTTCCTCCATTTTTTTAGTTATTCTTGTTATTGTTGTTTTTATTTTTTTGTCATCAGTATTGTTTTGGATTTCATGCATCATTTGTATGAGTTGGTTTGTATCTTTGGTATAGTTTTTACTTAATTCTAGTATTTTTTTTGTTCCGATCGTGTTTTCTAGAAAGTCCTGAAATTCGTCGAATGAGATAATGTATTTGGCTGGATCACTTTCTATGATTTCCTTTATTGTATTGTGTTTTGGGGATTCAGTTTGTTCCAAGTTCTTCTTTTTAATTGTAGGATCCTTTTTTGTTTTTGTTTGTCCGTTTGGTTTGTGATAAATTCGACAGGGTTGATTCTTGGTTGGTTTCTTGTTTTTCTTTTGTGTTGCTTCTCTTATTTGATGTTCAATGTAAGTTTCATTTAGTTCTTCTGTAGGTGTACTTTCAGGTGACTGATTTGGTCTTTTATTTCTTATTGTTTCATTTAGGTTTGTTATTTGTTCAGGTTGTTTTGTTTCACTCTGTATATTATGTTCCTCGCAGCTTGAGGTTGAATGGCCCGTTTGTTTACATGTATAGCAGTATGTTTCTGTAGATAAAAATAGTCTGTAGGGGTTTCTTCAAATAATACTATTATTGATTCTGGGATGTTTAAATTTGCAGTTTGTTTAACATAGATTTGTCTACGAAAGCTAAGTATGTGTTTAAATTTTATTTCTGATAATGCAGCTTTTATAAATGACATCTTGCCTGTTAAAGTTATATTTAGCTTAATAAGTGCGTTTTCTATTACATTGTGTGGTATGGATGGGCTAACATTTGAAATAACCACTCTTATGGTCGGCGTTAGTAATTTACGTATTTCCACTTCTGTGTTATTTACTGTTATATTAGGATGGTTGTTTACAAACTGGTCAGCATCTTCTTTTGTAGATAAATAAATACAGATCCGGTTGTTTGCTATTGTTGATGCAAAGGTTATATTTTTAGGATCTATTATTTCCTGATTGCATTTAGATAATCTTCTAACTTCGTGTTTGGCAATGAATTTAATATAATCGCATTTTCTTTTGACGGAAACTGCTTGCAGATGTTTGTTCATTTGGTGCTTTGCTTTTACTGCATTCGAATATGTCCCTTCTTTTATTGTCTGATGGGCGAGTGGGTTTTTTGTTTGGCTGGTTGAATGATTTATGGTTGAGGCTGTTATTGTTGGTAAAGGATACATTTCAGGTAGTTTTGGTAAGTGGTTTGGGTTAGGTTTATTTAATGTAGCTGTAATAAAAGGAAGAGGAATGTTTAGAAAACAATACCTGTTTTGGTTTTATCACTTGTTAATTTGTTATTTCCGAGGTCGTATTTTATTATCAACGAATTAACTTAGAACTGTACTGTTGAACATACGGTCGCGGAAATGACAAAAGGTTTATTTTATATTTAACATTTTCTGGATTACCTTCATATAGGACATCTTTTTTTTTCCACTTCCTTAATTATATACAGTTATTTTACAGTCTTTCAGATGATGTTGAAATTGTTCTAGTTCTATTACACCTCCCCAGTCGGGGGGTATTACAATACCAGATCATTGTAATAGTTCCTTAACCTTTATATCCTGAGGCTTTTTCCCTCTGTTTCTACAAATTTCTTTATATTTCGGATCGTTTGTCAGTTTTAGCTAGAGCCATTACTATAGCTCTTGGTAAACGGAGATTATCCACGTCGTTTATCGTAACAATTCCTTTCCGTCTAGCACACTTTTCATCGAAATCATTAAAACGTAGTCCTGGAATTCTTTTTCATGTCCTTAGAGGCATATTCACTGATGTGACACTAAGACAAAAAGTGTCAGTATCACATACAGCACAACTGGATTGTAAAATTTTATTTAAAACATCCCAAATGTCGTGCTAATTTCTGAAAATTTTCTGAATGAAATCCATCTGGGGTTTCTTTCCTTAAAGCAGTGACGGCTCGTACCGAATATATTTGGTAGTGCTGCATCGCTAATGTAAAAATATTTTATTGGTTTTTCTTAAATATGAGTGGAAAACGTCTATCTTCCTTTGTAGCAAATTGGTCAATCACTTTTTCATTAAAATCGGGAATTGAAGTTATGAATTTTTTTTCAATTGACAGCATTGAAAGGGCCGTTAACTTATCTTCACGCATCGAGTTTCTTAAAAAGTTTTTATATGGTTCAGAGTAGAAAAACTGCGTTCGGCTTCAACAGTGGTCATTGGTGTGGTCACAAGAATTTGTAATAGCTTTTTAGTTTTGGTCTTGGTTTCGTCCAAATTATTCGCAATTATGAATTTAAGAAAAGGCACAGCACCATGTATTTCTCTACATTCCCTATTGGAATATAATACGGACAACTCTGTTTTGAGGCGTTCTTTATTTAAAATATCATAAGCGATGCAAGTTAAATCTAACTCTTGTTCTGTAAACTTGTTATCATACTCGACAAATTTTTCTGAAGATACAAGTGAAGCGGCTATTAAATGGTCGGTAAAATGATGTCGCATACTTCTATGCAGCCTGCACGGTGATCCCATTGACTAATATTAAGTCGTTTTCGTTTAGTTTCTGCAGGAACGGTATTTAATTTTGATGCTTCTTCAATGACGGTTCCTATTCTATTGTTACGTATATTATTAATATTAAGTTCAAACACACCTATAACTCTTTGAGCTTCAGTTGGATCCAAATTTCTTTTTTGCAATTGGTTGTATAGTAAATCCACGTGCGGTATAACATAATGAAACAAGGTCAACCAAAAAGAAAAATTTTGATCCATCAAAATTCGCAGAATTCCAGAAGCTTGCTTGCACGTTTGGATATTTGTGCTTTCCTCCAAGTTTTCCATACATTCAATTAATGCATCTTTGTATTCGTATACTATATTAACCACACGAATATTAAAACTACAGCGAGTAGGAACAGAACGAGGCATTCTCCTGCCGACTATTTCATTAAGCACTGCTACACGTTGAGGTGAAAAGCTAAAAAACCCCGGTATATCCTGCAAATTTCCAAAAAAAGTCTTACTTGGCTATTTATAGAACATGCTTTTGTCATTACGAGATTTAGTTGATGAGCGTAACAATGTACAAAATGAGCATTTTTGTATTTTTGCTTAATTCGAGCTTGAACACCGCCACGTTTCCCGCTCATAACTGCGGCCCCATCGTAACTCTGTGCAATAAGTTTGGTATAGTTATTTTTGATTACAGTTTCTAGAACACCTAGAATTGTTTCAGAAAGTGAATCTGCATCATGTTTCTCTGGAAGTGAAAAATTCCAAAACCGTTCAACGGGATCGCCATCTTTTGTGACATAACGGAAAACTGTAACCATTTGAAACTTTGCTGATATATCTGTCGTTTCATCTGCCATCACTGTTAAAAACGGGCTTTCTTGGATTTCACGGACAATTTCAAAATGACAAACTTCAAGAATACATTCCAATAAGTCGTTTTGAATTGTTTTGGAAGTACCTTTAAAGACGCCTGCATTCTTCAAATGATCCTCAAGAGTTCTATCAAGCTCCGAGGAAAAATTAAGCAGTCCTCTAAAAATACCGGGGTTTTCAGATGAATCGGATTCATCGTGTTTGCGAAGTGCAAATTCAAATGCTCCACAAAATTTTATACAGTTTATAATTTTAGATAAAATATATCTATTTCTGATTACTTCGTCGTTATACTTCTGAATATTTATCCAGTACGCAGAATTAAGTTGAGCCTGTATATTTATTTTGCCAAACAGAGCTAATTGCATTGCATTATTAACATGCGATTTATAGTTTTCATGTTTTTTAATTTTTTCACCTAAGTGAACCAAATCCCGTACATCTGTTTGCGACCAAAGTTTTTCATCACGATCATCCGAAAACAACACGCACGGAAAGCAAAACAATGCATTTTTTTGATTGCACCCACAAATCCAACTGTTTCTTTTCATAAATGTCTGTATTGAACTGCCTTTTATAAGTTTTACCACGACTTGTACCAGTATTTTCAATGTTCAGTTCTGATATAGGACGACCCTGATCTTTAATAGCTAATTGTTCTTGAAAAGTAAGCTGAGAGAATTTTTTTCCACTTAAATTAAAAATAACATCCATTTTAGAAACTTAATGTAGCAAACGTCCTCAGTAAACAGTGAAAAAGTTTATTGTTGATGAACGTAATTATAACTAAATGAATATACAAACTTACTACCTATACACTAAAATTTCAAACGCAAATGTTTATTCAGTTTTTAATCTGTAGATAACTAACTGGTAATGGGTTGATATAATTATTAATGTAAAGTAAAACAAAACGTCTCTCATTACCTAAGAAAGAATATAATTACGATGTCTCATATCCTCTACACAGGTTAACACTAGTTAAAAATTAATAGTACATACGAAAGATGAAATGCATGACGCGTTGTCTGAAAGAACCGGAAATCACAAACTTGACCCCATATAAATTATTAACATCAAAATACATTAAATATTTAGAATTAATATTCTGTCTTTAAATGCAATTGGAATTGTATCGTAATACTGAATCAAAATGTAAATAGTTATAAAGTCCGAAACGGGAACAAATGTTGAACACACTCCTTAAGCAGATCATGATTGTTTATATTTACCTTCGAGTGTAACACTTCACTGTTAACTTTAAAATATCACTACTGACTTTGGTCACTAGCTAAATTACTTTATAATTAATATCTGTAAAGATTTATTGACTATTTATACATAAATATGTTCTGATGTAAGCTTTTTACAAAATGCCGCCTGAATCTAATGACTCCACTAAATCGGTTACTTTAGCATTACAAAGGGTTTTTCACGAATTACAATTCAGTGATAAACCAGTCGGAACAAAAAAACTAACAAAAAGTTTTGGATGGGAAACGTTAGATTCATTTATGCAACATGATGTACAAGAATTTTTACGGATATTACTGGATAAATTAGAAAGTAAAATGAAAGGTACATGTGTCGAAGGTACTGTTCCAAAACTATTTGAAGGTAAAATGATGACGTACATTCGATGTAAAAATGTGGATTATACTAGTACACGTACTGAAACATTTTACGACATTCAATTAAATGTGAAGGGAAAGAAAAACATTTAAGGACTACATTGCTAAGGAAACATTAAATGGTGATAATAAATATGATGCAGGCGAACATGGTTTACAAGATGCTGAAAAAGGTGTTGTGTTTGCAGTATATCCACCAATGTTACATTTACATTTGATGAGATTCCAGTATGATCCTGTTACAGATTGTTCGGTAAAATTTAATGACCGCTTTGAGTTTTATGAGAAAATATCTCTAGATAGTTATCTACAAGAACCAGATCCTACAAATCCTGCAAATTACACTCTGCATGCAGTTCTAGTGCATTCAGGAAATAATCATGGTGGCCATTATGTTGTTTTTATTAACCCTAAAGGTGATGGTAAGTGGTGCAAGTTTGATGATGATGTTGTTTCTCGATGTTCTAAACTAGAAGCAATTGAACATAATTATGGTGGTCATGAAGATGACATGAATATGACTATTAAACATTGTACAAGTGCATACATGTTAGTTTATATTCGTGACTCTGAACTACATCATGTCCTTCAAGAGGTTACAGATGCTGACATACCAAGTGAGTTAGCATTTAGATTAGCAGAAGAAAAACTAATTGAACAACTACGCCAAAAAGAACGCAACGAAGCTCATTTATATATGACTGTAAATATTTTATTGGAAGACAGCTTTGATGGTCATCAAGGCAATGGCTTGCACGATCCTGAAAAAGCATCATATAGAATTTTTAGGATAAAAAAGACAGCAACATGTGGTGAACTGATGGAAATGCTTACGGATGGTTTTAAATATCCACCAGAACAAATGAAAATGTGGCCGTTTGGTAGCAGATCAAATAACACTCTCCGTCCATGTTTGCTTGATTCGGAGGCAGACTCACAAAAAAATATATTAGATGCTTCAGAAAATCAGAATCCTTGGATTGTTTTTTTAGAACTATTGCCACCTGATGTGGGATTAATGGCATTACCTATTTTTGATAGTAATGCTGATGTCCTTTTATTTTTTAAATTGTACGATTCTAAACAAAAAAGAATACACTATTGTGGACATCAGTATTGTTCCATTAACGGCCGTTTTTTGGATCTTATATCATTAATGAATGAAAGAGCAGGTTTTCCACAAGATACAGAACTTTTATTATATAAAGAAGTTAGACCTAATTGTATTGAAAGAATTACAAATGTTAACGAAACACTTGAAAAGGTCTTAGACGAATTAATGAATGGTGATATAATTATTTTTGAAAAAGATGAAATGGAAGAACAGTCTGATCTTCCAAACTGTATAGACTATTATAAAGATTTGTATTGCCGAGTAGAAGTTAACTTTGTGGATAGATGTATTCCTAATGATGTTGGTTTTACTATGGAATTGTCACAGCGAATGACTTATGATCAATTAGCTAGGGCTGTAGCAGAGAGGGTTGGTACAAATCCGTATTTATTACAATTCTTCAAATGTCAAAGTTATGAAGATAGTCCTGGTCATCCATTAAGATGTACATATGAAGGTACATTAAAAGATCTTCTACTATGTTCGAAGTTTTATAAAACACCAAAGAAAATTTTTTATCAACATTCGAGTTAATGAATTAGAAAATAAACGACAATTTAAATGTATATGGGTTGGATTGACGTTAAAAGAAGAGAAGGAATTAACATTATATCCCAACAAAGGAGGCACTGTAGGAGATCTTTTAGAAGAAGCTAAAAAACAAATAGAATTTAGTGAAGGCGGTAGTGGAAAATTAAGGTTAGTTGAAGTAAATTGTTCTAAGGTAGCTTATGGGCCAAAGGAAGATGCTCCACTGGAGTCGTTATCTTTTGCAGGAGCCAAAACATACAGGATAGAGGAAATACCTAACGATGAATTAAGACTCGAAGATGACGAGATGTTAGTTTCATGTGCTCATTTTCAAAAGGAAATATTTTCCACATTTGGAATACCATTTTTTATCAAAATTAAACATGGTGAACAATTTAAAAAAGTGAAAGAACGTATACAAAAGAAACTGTGCGTACCAGAAAAGGAGTGGTAAAAGTTTAATTTACTATTGTTTCATTGGAAAAACCTCTTTTTATAGACGAAGATGATTTTCTTATGAATTTGAAAGATTTTAGAGGTAATTCTACTACCAATGCTAATGCAAAACCTTGGTTGGGATTGGAGTATGTGAATAAAACTCCAAAACGAGCAAGATTTAATTATTTGGAAAAGGCTATTAAGATCTACAACTAAGAATGGTTCTAATGCAAGCCAGTGGTGATTGTGCATTATTAAAGTTGGCATCAACCAAAAACCATCATAATTATTGTTTTGATTGTTTTCGCTGTTTCCTAACAATTAGAATGTAATATTATACTTAGATTTTGTAAATTCCAATTACAGCAAATAGCTATAAAATTAGACATTTGCAATTTTTCAGAAAAATAAAGCAAATTCGAAATCTTGCCGATAACTATAAAAAAAAATGCATATTTGCAATTTATTTTCAGACAATGAATCAAATTCATTATGTTGCTAAGAGCAAAATTATTTTTGCTTACATACTGTTTTTTTCTATTCATTTTAGTATTAAAACAGTACCGACACTTTAGAAAAACGTTAGAAATTTGCATCGTTTTCTGAAAGAATTGCACAAGAAAATTTTATATATTCAACTATGTAATTATTCTAATGAATAAAAAAAACAGTATGTAAGCAAAAAATAATTATGCTCTCGGCAAAAAAATACCGAAAACGATCAACATTGCATTCTTTGAGCCTTGGTTACTGCTTTACAAAATCTTCATAGAATATCTAGTTATCAACTTTTTTGATTCAGTATTACGCTACAATCCCATTCGTTTCTAATTGTATTAAAGAAATAAAAAAATTTAGAAGCTCAACAATCTCGCAATTAACCTATAAATTAGTTAAATGTCGTTTAAAATAATGCGATGCAAATGGTCCTTAACTAATACAGTAATATTGAAATAAATTTTAGATTATTGGCGACATAATTTACACAAAGTTTATTACACGAGCACTGCTAGGTCATGAAATTCTTTCATGGTCAAGGTGTTGCAACAATAAATTAAATTAAACGACGTTAATTGTATGATAAAACTGCAGAATGTTTTTTATTGCTGGTTTTTAAAAAACATTTGTGTACCTAATCACAACCAGAAAACAGCATTCTATTTATGATATATACAAGATCTCTTTTTTAACGTTTCATTTGTACATAGCCATGAGTGTGTAAATTATTAAACAATTGACAGTTTAATTTAATTTTGGATTAGATTGATTTAATCTCAGTTTACAGAACGGATGTAGAAACAATTTTTGACTTTTAATCTGAGTGCATGAAATGCATGTGATCTAAAAATTGCAGAGCTGCCTTCAGTATGTAAATATGGAAATGCTTGCATAGCGAATTGCTTTGACCGCAATTGTTAAAATCGCCTTTATTTACGTTTTGATTCAAGACGATTTTCAAGCTTGAATGGTTTAATTCTTAAAGAATATTCAGCAGAAAAATTAACATTGAAATTTTAATTTCCAACAAATCCAGTTTTAATAAGCAAAGTATCTGATTTCGTTTTAACACTTGCATCGATACGACGACCTTGTATCATTTCATTCAGCATTTGTTTTCCGAAAATATGCTTGCTTGCAGTACAGTAATAATAATATTCTTACACGACCTTTGATTTATGCTCGTGTGTACAGAAAATATGCTAGCATTACAGTGCTATTTTTATTTTATGGTTACATATAAAAAAATTTAAAAAAAAAATAAAGCAAATTTGAAATATTTCAGATCCTACTGTCAATGTTGTTTAATAATTTACACACTCGTGGCTATGTGCGAATGAAAGGTTAACAAAAGCGATCCTGTACCTATCATAAATAGAATGTCGTTTTCTAATTGCGATAGGTACACAATTTTTTTTTAAAAACCAGTATTAAAAAACATTCTGCTGTTTTATCATAATACAATTAACGTCGTGTAATTTGATTTATTGTAAGCTATATAGCAGTACCTTGACACTTAAAGAATTTCATGATGTAGCATGACTTGTGTAAACGCTTTAAGGTTATTTTGTTGAAAGTAGTGTATGCCAAATAAAGCTAAATATCAGATCCCGTAACTGAAAATTTTATGTTTGCCATACTTTACAAATGTTAAAGTATTTGGAGTATAATTAGTCAAAGTATAAGTGCCAAGACGTAAAACAATGACTTGATGACGTGAGAAAGCACAGTATTCAAGGATTTACACTGAGATGTATATTAATGAGCCATAGAATGTATAATCGAAAAACCGGATGCGTCTGTAGAAGTTCCACTATTCACCACATAGATCCAGGTTTATATGTGAAACATTTCGGCACTTATTTTAGTAGAATCAACCTTTGGACAAACATGTAATATCAAAATTATAAGTAAAAAGTATTGTCAAATATGATTGAAGGGCGACGCAGTATTAGGAACCAATGAGTGAACATTTGATGTGAAATAGTAAAGTGTAAAAGAACAATTATAAGGTATTAGTGACACGAACGTGTTGGGACGATTTTATTGGATGGAAAATGTATAAAATGTATTAAAGAGTAGGCATATTTTAATTATAATAATCACCTAGGAAAAGTAAATAAGCGAGTCGATTTATAAATATTTTGGTAGTAAGACGTGTTTTTGTAAACTGCGCTAAATTTTGAATATTACAAAGTATTAATAAATGATTTTGAAAAGTTTAAGAGTTTAATTTATATAAAGAAGAATACAGATAAGCGAGAGTAATAAAAATAATTAATAGTAACGATGAGTGGAAAGTGATAAGAGTGTAATAGAACAGTGGAACAAGCGGAATAAATAGTTGGATATTGGAACGAGTTGATTAAAGGCAGAAAGGTATTGAATAGGATTTATGAAACTGACGGAGATATTACTGGAATTGAATTGGATATAGTGTTATGGATAGAATGGTATTGAGTGGAAATTAGAAGACAGCAGTGTTTTGGAAAGAGCAGATAAAGGAAAAAGAAAGTGTTGATTTGGAACGAGCAGAATTAAGATTTGAAGAAGGAAAGCATTGGATTAGAAGGATTAGTACGAGTAAAGAAGATTCAACATCAGGAAAATTAGCGCAGGGGAAGTAAAATTAAAAGGTAGTCAAAATTCTAAATTTGGTCATATTTATTTTAGATTTGGGGGATATCAAAATTAATATAAAGAAACCTGGAGTCTGGACAGCAGATTATTCGTAGTGATAGTGCCACGCATTGTAAAGATGCATACGGCGAGTGAGATTTTTGAGCCAGTATTCATAGAGACCGACAGCAACGTGTAGAACAGGTGAGTACTGTGTGTTTTGAACGTCAAAGTCAAAAATTGGTAATATTAATTTATTTGGCACAAGGCTACGTGGATCTGTTATAAAATTTTGGCATATACAAGTAAAAGATTACAGGTACAAAAATAAAGGTAGTGCTGTTTGGTTGGTGCATTGCACATCTACTTACCACTGAACCCACGGTGAGTAGGTGGACACCCTGGGAAGGCGAGTTTTCTAATAGTCGAGGCATATTAATACAGTTTTTGTTTTTATATACCAACCAAACGTAGATAAAGCACGAAATATAAAGTAAATATTTTCATATTAAATATAAAAATTAAAATTAAATAAATAATAAAAAAAGCGGGGTACAGCATAAGAAAATATATATATATATATATATATACTATAATGCTTAGTGACTTTGCAGGAATAACACTTTTCGTTTATAGGTTTTTTAGGTCTGCTGGATTTAAATAAATACTCTTTTATGGCCTAAATTTTCGCATATATTTTTATGCTTTTATGCTTAAAAAGCATAAAAAATATATGCGAAAATTTAGGCCATAAAAAAGAGTATTTATTTAAATCCAGCAAATATATGCGAAAATTTAGGCCATAAAAAAGAGTATTTATTTAAATCCAGCAGACCTAAAAAAAACCTACAAAGAAAAAGTGTTACATATATATATATTTCAAAATTGATTTGTGGGTTTGAGGTCACTGGATTAAGTTGAAAACTCTTTTTTATGGCCTAAATTTTCGAATTTATTTTAAATTCTTGATCACAGGCTATCTAAAAAATTTTTATACGCTAGATTACAAATGTGGTATATAAATTATAAACTTACAAACTTGAGGTTAATTAAAAACTAGCATAACAAACATAATAAAAATCTTGGAAAAACTTGTAAAACTAACAAAATTAAAAGTATTTAAACGTAAATTGTAAATATTAAACTTGTATATACATCAATTTGAAATACAAATATTTGGGTCGTAATTATTTTCACTTTATATATATATATATATATATATATATATATATATATATATAATTTGTATTGTTAACGACCTTTAGTTTTAATTTAATGATTGTTTGCGGGTTATAGGTCACTGGAAATAACTACTCTTCTTTAATACCTAAATTTTCGCATATATTTTATGCTTGATCACAGGTTTAACTAAAAATATATAAACACTGATTATAAGTATGAAAACTTTCAGCTACTCACAATGAGGTTGGTTAAAAATATCATTGAAACATGAAATTATTACGTGTAAATTAAATATTTAAAACAGTTTTTTTAAAAATGGTTAAAAATTTTTGTAATATAGAAAAGGTAAAATATTGGTTTGGCAGAATTTCAAAAATTTGATTAATACTATCTTGGATTTTTATATGTATGTATAGGTGCATGCGTAATATATATATATATATATATATATATATATATATATATATATATATACTCAAGGGAAGTCACGGTCATAACTTTGTTGGTGCTTAAATTATAAGGGGTGTCGACCTAATTATTGAATGAAAACAATTCTTTATAACATTCTTTTTATTAATGCTATTTCCAAACTTTCGTTGTCAATTGGACAACTTCATCAGGGATCTAAAAATTGTGATACAGTGGAAAACAATATTCTAAATCGATTACTTACATTAATCAATTCGTTTCATCACAACCATACAAATATAACGATACTTAACATTAAATGTCAAATATCACAGTAAATATCACTCTCAAAAACATTATTCTTACATTATGTATAAGGTTGTTGTTCACCTCGTGCTGGGTTGGATTAAAAAGGATGTAAAACAAGTATAACTTTTAATATAAATTAATTACGCCATATCATATGTCAAGTGATCAAGTTAGATAGTAACTTGTCAATTTCTACATAATCGAGTACGTTCCTATAAACGTGTATGTTCTAAATGTCTTTATTGGTTAATGTTCATTCCTACTCTTGTTACGTTTGTCCTGTAAATGTAGTAGATAGGTGTAAATGTTACTTAGTTGTGTGTCAGTTTTTTTATTAATTTCAGCTTTTTGTTTCCATATATGGTACATTTCTAGAATTAATCTCTTGTTATAATTCAATTGCTTTACTAGAATTTTTGGATTGTTCCAATCAATCGTATGATCGAGGTTATTCAAAATATGCTCTGCTAACGCGCAGCGATTTTTATTAGTTTGAATATCACTTTTGTGACCTGACAGTCGTTGTTTTAGTAAGGTGCTAGTATGTCCAACATATTTTTGTTCACAGCTACAGGTTAGTTGATATACTAAATTTGATTGATATAACTTTGGTGTTTTACTCTTTAGTTTGCTGTACAATAATGCTCCAACGGTATGGTTGTATTTATATGCTACTCTTACATTTTCTTCTTTAAACACTTTTCCAATCTTGTTAGATAGTCCTGTAAGATACGGTAAAACTATATATTTAATTTCCTGTTGTGTTGGTGTCGATCGATGTACTATATGTGTTGTATCATTATCTTGTAGTAAGTTATTAATTATTTTTATAGGATAGCCATTTTTTAGCATTATACATTTTAACAATTTTCGGTTTTTCATATGAAAATCTGGGTGTGATATTTTTAACATTCTATTCCTCATTTGCTTTATTAAATTCATTTTATGTTATTATTATGATCTGATTCATAGTGAATGTATCTATTGGATGCTGTAGCCTTTTGGTACCAATCTAACTTGATTGTGGTCTTATCCCTTATTACTAATGTGTCTAAAACGGTACGCTGTTGTTATTTTCTTCTTCAATTGTAAATTGAATATGTTTGTCATAACTGTTCATGATGTTGAGTATTTCTTGACTACCTCCTTCACTGGGAACCGCTAGGATTAAGTCATCGACATACTTTTTAATAAACGGTACTTGGAAACTGAGTTTCAACAAATTAGTGTCCAATAAATCATCCATCACATATTGGGCTAAAATTGGACTAAGTTTAGACCCCATAGCACAACCAAACACTTGTATAAACAATTCTTCAATGAAGACAAAGAAATTGTTATCCATAATGAAATTTATAATGTCCACAAATAATTTTTTCCCTCCCTTAAATGTCCTTTTTATTAAGTCCCACTTTTTATATAATACTTTTATCACTACTTCTTTTGAAATGTTATCAAATAAATTAACCACATCTAATGAAATCACTTTATAACCCTCTGGTATTACAAAATTGTTCATCAGTTCCGCAAAGTCAAAAGAGTCTTTTATGTAATATCGATTGTCTTTATTGTAAGCACTTTTTAATATGTCCGCCATTATTTTTGCAATGTTATTTGTTGGTCCTTGTACATCACCTACAATAGGTCTCATGGGATAACCTTGTTTATGAATTTTTGGGTTACCGTAAAACTTCGGAGCTTCTGAATTGTATTGTTTGGCCTGTTTGGACTCTTGTTTATTCAAGTGCCCAGATTTTTCTAAGGATGTTGTAAAGGTATTACTCTTTTTTCTATTGTTTGGGTTGGATCCCTGTTTAGTTTTTTAAAATTGTTAGTATCTTGTAAGATAACATTCATTTTGTCAATATAATCTGTTTTTCCATGACTACCGTGACATTTCCTTTGTCCGCTTGAAGGACTAAAAGATCATCATGTTGTTTTGAAAACATTTTAGTTTTATAAATCATCTTATGCAAATCATGAGGTATGTCATGTTTTTTTCTTCTATTTGAAGTAGAAAAATATAGGGGTATATAATTGTAAGTAAAACTTATATTAGACTTCTATGACACTAACCCTAGTGATGCTGGCTCAGTCTCGATTCGGATCAATCCATCTCTTTCGGCACCTGAGGATCCTGCTAGCTTATTCTCATATTCAGACTTCTCATATTGTACCCGCTCCAAGGGCCCCATCTGTGCATAGTCCCCCGCTGAAAAAAGACTCAGCTCTTGCCTAATCTGCAGGTATCTCTTCACGAGAGTCGCCATTGCCTGGTGTGAAGGTGTCAGGCTGATGAAGCAGAAATCGTAGCTTGAGTTTAGGAATTGGGCACAAGCTGTGGCTACAGTCGTGTAGTTCTCGAATCTATTTCTATTTAAGAGGGATGTTTCATCCTTATTTTTCAGGATGCGAGTGTACATCACTGTGTCTAATGGTTGCCTATTAAGATAAGCGATGGCGGATTTAAACACGTCATCTAGCCCGCCCATTAAGCTTAGGTGTTTCAACTCCGGGAAGGCGCAGTATATCATTTTGTCTATCAGGATGATATGGTTCATCTCTGATCCCCTCATTAAGTTGATTACCTCATTACAGGCATTGGTTATCATACGATAATCTTTATTGGTGCTTATAGACAAAACTGTGAGGAAAATCTCCCTCCTAACAAGAAAACAAGAGGATACGAAAGAACTGTAGAGCATCATCAATCCCTCAGTGGGATATAAGCTCTCTACCAATATTTCTCTGGCTACCTGGTCACCTAAGGTCCCAGAAAACCCCCTAATTCGGTTACCGAACCAACCATTGTAGTTTTGCACTGTGATATTCTTAGTTGTTGCTAATATAATTATGCTGGATAAGACCAGAGGGCCATACATTGAGTGTATAAACTTATGACACTTCTCTGGGAATAACTCACGAACCTCCTTAAGTCGGTGATCGATGTGTGTCAAATCCTCCATTATGTCTCGGTTTACAGCCTTGAAGATAGGGGTTAGGCCTGCTGTCCTTAGGGCATTAACCATCGGGGTCCATGGCAACAACTTGGTGAAGTCTGTTAAATTTGCCACTATTCCAATAAGAGACCCCAACAACTCTTCTTTGCTGCAATCCTCTAGCTCCCCCACAGTATAAAACCATGCAATATGGTACATCAACATTTGATTTAGGGTTCCAAGAGTATATTCCAACTCCCTGTTAGTACCAAGACATTGATAGGTTTCAATGAAATTGCTCTAGTTGTGACCTTTCTTTCACTGATTGATTCTGGGATTTTGCGTGTATTAGATAATTGCGCCAATGCGACACATCTATACGTATTGGACATTATAGTGCCTTCTAAAGACAATCGATATTACATAAAAGACTCTTTTGACTTTGCGGAACTGATGAACAATTTTGTAATACCAGAGGGTTATAAAGTGATTTCATTAGATGTGGTTAATTTATTTGGTAACATTTCAAAAGAAGAAGTGATAAAAGTATTATATAAAAAGTGGGACTTAATAAAAAGGACATTTAAGGGAGGGAAAAAATTATTTGTGGACATTATAAATTTCATTATGGATAACAATTTCTTTGTCTTCAATGAAGAATTGTTTATACAAGTGTTTGGTTGTGCTATGGGGTCTAAACTTAGTCCAATTTTAGCCCAATCTGTGATGGATGATTTATTGGACACTAATTTGTTGAAACTCAGTTTCCAAGCACCGTTTGTTAAAAAGTATGTCGATGACTTAATCCTAGCGGTTCCCAGTGAAGGAGGTAGTCAGGGAATTCTCAACATCATGAACAGCTATGACAAACACATTCAATTTACAATTGAAGAAGAAAATAACAACAGCGTACCGTTTTTAGACACATTAGTAATAAGGGATAAGACCACAATCAAGTTAGATTGGTACCAAAAGTCTACAGCATCCAATAGATACATTCACTATGAATCAGATCATAATATTAACATGAAAATGAACTTAATCAAGCAAATGAGGAATAGAATGTTAAAAATATCACACCCAGATTTTCATATGAAAATCGAAAATTGTTGAAATGTATAATGCTAAAAAATGGCTATCCTATAAAAATAATTAATAACTTACTACAAGATAATGATACAACACATACAGTATCGATCGACACCAACACAACAGGAAATTAAATATATAGTTTTACCGTATCTTACAGGACTATCTATCAAGATTGGAAAAGTGTTTAACCCTTATGCGGCTGAAGGTGGTACCCGGGTACTTTTAGTGCATCAAATGTGAGATATTTCATTTGTGGTAAATCGAATCATTGTGGGCTTCTAGGACATCTTCAAGTAGGTCATTATACACACATTTCAAAATTTTTAGATATGGTGGATGTATGGGGGTTGCATTTTTTTTACCATGAAGAAATTTTACATCCTCCAGGCGGATGGTGGTACCTGGGTACCACATGTATTTTATACAGGAAAACAATGGAAAGTGTTTGTAGTAATTTATTATATTGTTATTAGTATTATGTTTTAATGTTATTTACATGTTATAAAATATAATGAAAAAAATAATAGATGATTATTTATCCTGACACTGAAGACATTTAACCCTTGCATCTGTGTGCTGAAGGCACACCGGATGTTTACAAACGCTACATGCTTTCCGAGTTTTTCTTTTTATTTTCTCGTCGCTGTGATAGCACATTTTACATATTCCTTTTACTGCGATGCGTCCAGAAGAATCCCGCTGATTTATAGAATTAGGATTATGTGAAACTTCCAGACAAATTCCTAAAATGCTTTCAATTGCGCTTTTAGTAAACCGATTTCGCAATATTATGGCGTTTTCACCTCTTTGAGTTACGGCAGATAAACACAAATCACGAGCTAGGTCTTTTAGAAAATTTCGCCTCTTATTTGTACTATTATAGATTTGAGGATTGTTGTTCGTATGACGAAGGCACCCAGAGCTGCTACATCCAGCATGTTGTAAAAAAAGGCCAAGGGCCAGCGACTTGTTCGCCTCTTGGTTGTATAACTACCCAGCATTTTATCCATAACGTCAACGCCTGACTTAGTATGGTTATAAAAAGAAATAATTTCAGGTTTTTTCTTCAAGATGTCATCCACTGCATTCGTAGAGTGCATTGTAGATAATAAAACTACTGCTTTATTTACTTTTGGCACATACGAACACAGCATAACATCTTTCTGGAATGCTAAAGTAGTAGAATAGAGATCTCTCTCTTTGCTAGCTAGAAGGACCTTAGGAATGTAGGGTTTGTTTTTCCTAAGGGTACCAACCAAAGTGAGACCAATCGATTTTAGCATGCGAGCAAGGGGAATTGATGTGAAAAAATTGTCGGTGGTAATATTACGGCCCGAATTTTCGTAAAGTTGACATAAATGCATAACTGTTTTTTCACCGATGTTCACTTCTCGCCCATTGCCAGCTAATTTTCCAGTGTAAATTGATCCTTGGCACGGATAAAACGTTTTGGCATCACATACCCAGAATACCTTAATTCCATACTTAGCCGGTTTGGAAGGCATGTACTGAGTAAACCTTGTTCGTCCACGATATGGAAAAAGTTGCTCATCAACAGTTAGGTGTTCATAAGGCGAATAACACTTCAGCAGATTTTGGTTTAGCATAAACCAAATGTCGCTTATTGCCGCAGCTTTATCCGTTTGTAATCTATCCGGTCTTGTTATGGAGTTATCAAATCTGATGAAACGTAGAATCTGTTTGAAGCGATCTCTACTCATTGCTGCTTTGTATAACGGTAAGGCGTCTGATTTCCACAATTTATCAATATGTTCAGTATTTGATTTATGAACGCCTGCCTTTATTAGAATCCCCAAAAAAGCATTCAGCTCCTGAACCGTAATATCTTTCCAGACTCGTGGTATCCGAGGTGAGTTTTTGTTGAAATCATAATAAACTTTTTTAGCTTTTCGATTAGACTGCTTTATGATAATCGATTTCATTTCAGATGTCACTAATGCACAAAACGTATCTATACGTGAATGTAAAGCGGTTATTTTAGTTGGACCACCTAAAATGAAAATCAAGAGATTAGAATGGGGCAGAATAGGTATAAGTTTTTACCTCGTTTTCGAATAATATTATACAACCGCGTTTGCGTTGAACGTAGTGGGTTCTTGTTCCAGCTGGTCTCACCTTTAGCACGATAAACGTTATCTGTTGGTGGTGTTGTAGTTTCTTCCTCTGGCTCCACAACCAATTCCTGTTCCTCGCCACTGTCGACTGCTACTGATATTTCGATGGGGACCCTCTCTCCAGCGCGAACATCATCGACATCTGAGTCTTAGTCGCTTACTGCTGGTACATACTCATCTTGGTCATCATCTTCATACTGATCACTAAATTCTTCGTCGGACATTACATACAAACTTACGAGGTGCTCATCTGTTATTCTATATGCATATAAACAACAATCAATAATAATTACAAAAGCTGTGATTTGTATTCTTGGATATCTACATAAACAAAAATATACTAAGCCAACTTACTTGTCTAATTAAAGATATCCTGTTGAATTATAGCAGGTCAGCAGCAGGGGCTCTACTTCTAGAAGGTCGACTAACAGAAGCAGCATTGCTACCAGGAGTTCTATTTCTAGATCTATTACCAGAGGCTGCATTGCTACCAGAACTATATTCACCGCCTTCAGAAGTACTTGGAATATTATGTTGAATTCTACGCATTGTTATAACACTGCTAAACAGTATACCGCACCACATAAAATCACAATTCAGACTAAACATACGCTTCTCCTATCGCATGAATGAATGTAAAGCGTATCTTAGTTGACGCGATTATGATAGCACACCTAACATCCTGTAAAATATACTGTGGTACCCGGGTAACACCTGTAGCCATGTATGTAAAGTTATTTTTGCAGCCTTATAAGGGTGAAAGAAGAAAATGTAAGAGTAGCATATAAATACAACCATACTGTTGGAGCATTATTGTACAGCAAACTAAAGAGTAAAACACCAAAGTTATATCAATCAAATTTAGTATATCAACTAACCTGTAGCTGTGAACAAAAATATATTGGACATACTAGCACCTTAGTAAAACAACGACTGTCAGGTCACAAAAGTGATATTCAAACTAATAAAAATCGCTGCGCATTAGCAGAGCATATTTTGAATAACCTCGATCATACGATTGATTGGAACAATCCAAAAATTCTAGTAAAGCAATTGAATTATAACAAGAGATTAATTCTAGAAATGTACCATGTATGGAAACAAAAAGCTGAAATTAATAAAAAAAACTGACACACAACAACTAAGTAACATTTACACCTATCTACTACATTTACAGGACAATCGTAACGAGAGTAGGAATGAACATTAACCAATAAAGACATTTGGAACATACACGATTATAGGAACGTACTCGATTATGTAGAAATTGCCAAGTTACTATCTAATTTGATCACTTGACATATGATATGGCGTGATTAATTTATATTAAAAGTTTGTTACGCTCCCATTCTGTTAGCGTACGTAAAATACATCGTTTTTGGATCGCTGTTTGTATAAAGTAAATACTTTCGAATAGTTTTCAGATTTGTATGCAATTTAACTTGCGTGTATTAACTTTAAAGATAGTTTTATTGAAGATTGGTTTTTTCATTAATAAATAAATTGCAAAGAATGAATTTTAAATAGGATTATTCGTAAATTATATTCCAACTTATTGAAAATTATAAACCGCTTAGAATTAATTATAAATTGCATCGTTCTTGGCTTGCCGTTCGTATAAATTTTGTTCCTTATGTATTATCGAAGTCGAGATAACAGACGCTCAGATGTTATGGGTAACAACTATTTTATGTAAACAGATTAGCAGTGTAGTTCTGATTACTTTTGAAGGAATTATGCTTTATATGTAACGTGGTTGATTGACCACAAGTGCGGTTGTAAGGTCATTGACGGACGGGTTTAGTGATACGCGTTGCTCTACTAATTGAGTTTTTTTGTTGATTTTCTGTTGGAAATAAAAGTAGGTGAACGTGTTTGACTCGACCGCACGTGCTTGTTTTACGGAACATTGATTTAGTGATACGCGTTGCTCTACTAATTGAGTTTTTTGTTGATTTTCTGTTGGAAATAAAAGTAGGCGAACGTGTTTGGCTCGACCGCACGTGCTTGTTTTACGGAACATTGACTCAGTGATACGCGTTACTTTACTAATTGTGTTTTTTTTTGTGGATTTGTTTTTTTATATTTGAACTGTGTGTGCGATCTAGTTTTCGTGGTCCTTTTTATCAGAGTAGTGCATACTTTGGATTATCCAAATACAGTTTTAAGCTTGAGTGTTTAAAAAAAAAATGATGATACAGTTGTAGCAGGTTTAGTAGAAAAAAAGGTTGTTTCTTATAAACATGTATCTCATTCACATGTAAAGACAGTTGATACTGTAGTTTCTGAATTTTCTAACCCCAACGAATCTAAAATAGATCGTTGTTTGCGCAAATTTCGTTATTCAAAAGCATTAGATTTTTCTTTGTTACCATAGGTAGCAAATAAAACACCTCACGTTACTGTTAGTTTAATGCATTACATTGTGCCTTGAAAGCCCGTGATTCTAAATTTTTATTACCATTTTTGTTTACGATTTGTGTTACAAAATATTTCGAAATTATTGTCTCAGGAAATAGAATTAACAAGAATTTATCAATGCTACATAGTTCCATCAGCATGATAATGTCTGCTGCTAACACCAGTGAAACACGTAGGTGTGATTTAGTGTAAAGTGTAAAAAAAATCCATCAACACCCTCACAGTAAAGGGTGAAGTGCTTCGTTAGTGCAGGACATCGTGAATCCCACACTCCAATTGCAAGGAAGCGTTACTGAAGGACTTTTTGTAAGTTGAACTATTTCCTACTTCTTATTACTTTAAATATCTATCTGTTGTTTTTGCCATATCTTCGTCGTTCTGATACCTTTTACAATAGACTTGCCTGCTATTAAGAAAAAAAAAGAAAGGAAAAAAAATCAATACTACTGAATTACTCATATCAATTGTGTCTTACCCATTTATCTTTTGTTAACCTTTTTGTCTGATTTATGTTTAATTGGTGTGTGAGGAAACGTTTCTACTACTCCCCAATATTAGCTCACTTTGTAATAAAAAATCTTTGTAATGCTTTTATCGTGATTATATTATGTAGATTATCCAAACAGTTTTATTTACATTCTACAAAGTACTGAATAATTTATGCTTGATCAGCATGCTATGCTTAATCTTTTTTTTTTAAGTTTGCTTAACTATTTTTCTTGCAGGTATTGTCACTAACTCCTTACCGCCGCATACATCATATGTCAGTCTGCTTTCTACAACCCCCCTAATCTCCGATTGAGCCCGGTCATTCCTTGGGATATCTTTGTGTTGCGCACGGCTACGAGCCAACGTAGCAAGTTATACTTGTTTTACATCCTTTTTAATCCAACCCAGCACGAGGTGAACAACAACCTTATACATAAATAATGTAAGAATAATGTTTTTGAGAGTGATATTTACTGTGATATTTGACATTTAATGTTAAGTATTGTTATATTTGTATGGTTGTAATGAAACGAATTGATTAATGTAAGTAATCGATTCAGAATATTGTTTTCCACTGTATCACAATTTTTAGATCCCTGATGAAGTTGTCCAACTGACAACGAAAGCTTGGAAAGAGCATTAATAAAAAGAATGTCATAAAGAATTGTTTTCATTCAATAATTAGGTCGACATCCCTTATAATTTAAGTACTATATATATCAGGTTATCATAAAGTAAGGGATATATTTTAAATTATGATAACTTTTTAACAAATTAAGTTAATAACAAGAAATAAATGAAATCTAATTGCTTATGAAATGGGATTTAGTATGCCCAAAACAGGTTACGGCAATTGCTCAATATGACCTCCATTTTGTTGTTGTAAGATCACCATCCTTACCTCCAAATTGTACACAGCATTTCGTAACATTTCTGGTTGAATTGTACCAATTTGCTCCGTAATACTGTCTTTTAATTCTTGTAGCATAGTTGGTCGTCTTCTAAACACTAAACTTTTTAAATAACCCCACAGCCAGTAATCCGCTGGGTTTAGATCAGGTGATCTTGGTGGCCATGAATTTACGAAATGTCTACTTAACACGCGATCTTGAAAAACGTTGGTTAACAATTCTTTGACTGGTCGAAAAATGTGCGGGGGTGCTCCATCCTGCATAAAAATGATGTTTTCAATTCCGTAGTGCTCGTTTTGCAGCTGTGGAATAACATAATTTTGTAACATTTACAAGTATCGTTCACCATTTTCCAAACCGTGGTATACGGCATTTGCAATCGCTTGGATATCGCATTTGCACTGCTGATTGCGAGTGAATTGCTTCTGGCTATGTCTTAATTTTCACGAAGAACCTCTGCAACTTGGCATCACCAATTATTGGTCTTCCTGATCTTGGTAAGTCAGTTACAGACCCTGTTCTTTCAAATTTTTGTATCAAATTGCGGTACGCTTTCATTTGACAGGGTCCCGCTCTCAAACCCATTCTCGTGCGAAATCTTCGTAATCCAGCGGTGTAATTTCTGCCGGATTCATAATAGCACTGAACTAAACCAATTCTTGTTTGTAAATCCATGTTATTACAGTTGAGACGTTTGAACTCAACGTTTACTTGAGTTTTAATTTCAAAATAAAACTTCAAATTGAATAATTTCGTTTTGACACTAGTGTCAACAATTGTTATGACAACGCTTTTGTATCTCATAGATACGGTAAAATCCCATTCATTAAGCAACTAGATTTCGTTTATTTTATGTTACTAACTTAATTTATTAAAAAGTTGTAATGATTTAAAATATATCCCTTACTTTATGATAACCTGGTATATATATATATATATATATATATATATATATATATATATATATATATATAAAAATCATAATGTGGTGCATTGCGTACCCCAAGTTTTTTTTGCTCATTGGATTCATATGTAACCTAGGTTAATAAGAGTTTTCTTCGACTATCCATGAGTTTGATGTAGATTATTCTGGGATACTCAAATCTTTAGGAATTTTTTTAATTGAAGCAACATTTTGGGAAAATTGTATCATTATTAAAATTTATATAAAAGTATTTCGTGGATTCTAATTCTAGTACTTTTTCAAAATAAGATCAACTCTTATAAGCACTAACGAATCACAATTACTTGTACATTTTTTTTCTCAAAACCTTTGAAAGAAAACTCAAGAAACTTAAAACATTGTTTTATTAATCATAATAATTACAACTGGTACGCGTTGTTAGTCAACCAACATTTTGTAGATTACAAAGACAACAAAATATTGACCTGACCGCCCAGCGAACACCACGAGGAGGTAACACGTACACTTTGTCCGCCAGGATAGAAAGGGGAGGATTTAGGAAGGAGGAACGGTTGAGGAAAGAACCTTGAAAAAGCTTAAACATTATCCAAATTATCAAGCGCCCCAAATTTATAAAACAACTCTAAATTATTCCAAACCTTTTCTTCTTTTAATGCTAAACGTTCCCGCTGCTTTTTTAAATCCATCCAAAATTTGTGTTCTTTTAATGTTAAACTTTCCCTCTGCTTTTTTATTATTTGCAGCTCGCTTAGAATACGGCGTCGGATTTTAGATCCACGTATTTTCACCATTCGAATAAATTCCTTGGTGTCGTCTTCTTCCTTGGTCTCACCATCATCATCATCACCATTATCTCCTCCTCCTCCTCCTCACGCATCCTTTTTAACATCGAAATATTCTTCCCTGATCTATAAATATATCTAGATTTAGCACATTAAAAAAATACTCTGAATGGCAAAAATATTACCTTATCGGTTCTGTAATGTTTCTCATCTTTGATGTGGAACTAGTCGTTTGTAGTTCTTCTTCTTCTTTTTCTTCTTCTTGTTCAGTAAAAAGTCAGCTGAATATTAGATTGAGTAAATGCATTAAGACAGAATTAAATATACAGGGTGTCCCAAATTGAGTAGGATAGCATGGGTATCTTTGTTATTATTAATGATAGAGATCTGCTTAAATGGGCAAAGTTGTGTCATTTGGATAGCTTATTTAAATTCCGCATAGATACATTCTAAATTCCAAACGGTTTAGAAATTATTTAAAAAAAACTGAAAACTGCCAATTTCTTCGAAGTCGAATATTTTCGTTATAATAAAAGATACGAAAAAATGTTTCTTATAAAAGTTACTTAGTGCAATTGTGTGCACTTAAAAGTGATATTAAAATTAAATTCAAGATGGCGGTTATCGAGATAATAGCATCAACTTTCATATTTTAAATGGACGCCATATTGGATTTTTAGATGGTTAGATAGCATATTTTGTTCTCTTTTCATCGATCTATCACAACATATGTTTAAATGAAAAAATTTACTGAAAATAATAATTTTAATTTTTTATCAAGTTGGCATCAACACAAATCAGTTTTAAAACAAATTAAACAAAAAAAACATTAGAATAACATTAAACACCAACTATTAAATCGTAGCAATTGTTCAAAATGTTGACCGTTATTATTTAAACACAATCGGCAACGTTTTAGAACATTTTTTGTTACGCGTTGTAATGTATTCTCATTAAGACCGTTTATTGCCTGCATAACCGCTTCCCATAGTTCATCTACATTATTGTACTGAAAATTACTTCCATATACAATATCTTTTAAAGTGCCCCATAAATAAAAATCCAGGGGTGTTAAGTCTGCTGATCTAGGCGGTCATTTTACAGGTGTGTGGGTCGTGATTACGCTGCCATCAAAAGTGTTATTCAAGTAGGTGATAACTTCTCTAGCGTTGTGTGGAGGTGCGCCATCTTGTTGATACCAAATTTGATTATTTTGTGCCAAAGGTAGGTCGTCTAATAAATCTTCTAAAGATGTTTGAAGCATTTCCAAATAACGTTGAGAGGTTAAGGTTCCATCGAATATTATAGGACCAAGTAAACGGTTTCCCAATATACCACAAAAACATGACATCCAAATCGAATTTGATTGCGGCGTGGAACTGTTATGCGTGGGTTTTCCTGTGCCCAAAAGTGTTCATTATGACGATTAAATATTCCATATTTAGAAAAATAAGACTCATCGGTCCACAAAACACGATTGATAAAATCATCATTCTCCCTAACTTGATTGATAAACCATCTGCAAAATGTTGATCTGCGGAGATAGTCGTTTGGTTGTAAGTTTTGAGCAATGTGAAATCTGTATGGGTGATATTTATTCTTAATCTTCTTTGGGAATGAAACCACTCATAGTTTTTAAAATCTATTTTATTTACGTTTCGATCCATGACCTAGGATCGTCGTCAAAATAATAAAAACTTCAAGTTTGACATTTATGACATAAATTGAAGGTGACTTTGATTTCTTGATGCTTGAGACTTGGATACGTTTACTTGGGTTTCTATTTCCCGTGTTGAAATGTTTGGATTAGCTTCCACACAGGCCAATGTCAACACCTCATCTGCAATGTCTCCATTTATGTTTCGAGTATGTTTTTAAACATCCATACTGCTGCATATTTGTGTCCAATCTTTGAAAGATTTTAATGTTTGGCTGTCTTTTATCGGAAAGTTTGTTAAGTGTGTTTCGCAGCAAGGCGACTGTTCTTATTACATTTTATGTAGGTACAAAACATATGATATTGTTCGCTTGTTGAAAAATTTGCCATTTGAATATTTTATAGAATAAGTATATCACAACTTATAACTGGGAAAGAGAATACACAAATGCCAATCATTAGTACAACAGATACACTAATTCAACATGACAGTTTGTTATAATTTCATTTGTTTAGAGAAATCTGATGATGCCTACTTGATAAAAAAACTAAAATTATCATTTTCAGTAAATTTTTTCATTTAAACATATGTTGTGTTACATCGTTGAAAAGAGAAAAAAATATGCTATCTAACCATCTAAAAATCCAATATGGCGTCCATTTAAAATATGAAAGTTGATGCTATTATCTCGATAACCGCCATCTTGAATTTAATTTTAATATCACTTTTAAGTGCACACAATTGAACTAAGTAACTTTTATAAGAAACATTTTTTCGTATCTTTTATTATAACAAAAATATTCGACTTCGAAGAAATTGGCAGTTTTCAGTTTTTTTTAAATAATTTCTAAACCGTTTGGAATTTCGAATGTATCTATGCGGAATTTAAATAAGCTATCCAAATGACACAACTTTGCCCATTTAAGCAGATCTCTATCATTAATAATAACAAAGATACCCATGCTATCCTACTCAATTTGGGACACCCTGTATATTAAGTCAGCGAATACATACCGTATTGGTGTTATCAGATTGTATGTTTCAATTGGTGGATCTGCCCACGAAGCCAACGATTCTTCCAACACTTCGTTAGGATTTATTATAAATTCTTCAATGGTTTTCATTTTCAATCGTTTACGGCACAATTACAACTTGATACATGAATTGAATGATCACACATACACATCTTGGGTATATATAGTTATTAAACAACAAGAACAGCAGAAAATTTAGTAAACTCTATTATAAAAAAATTTAATGCTTACTGATACCGTTTCATGGTAATGTGAAAGACCTATAGTTACTGGCGTAGAATTATTAGATCATGCACAATAGGGATTTCCATGTTAAATTGTTAATCTTCAAATATTGGTTTTCCAAATTATTTTAGAGAAAAAATGTAAATATGTTTCTTGTATAGAAACAAATTCCGAATCCTGCCATATCACTACTTATTTTTTACTTTTCATACAAGACTTAAAAATAATGAAATTAAGACTACTATTTTAACAAAAATAGTTTATGACTTGTAATTGTTGAAAACATTAGTAATGTTTTAATAACAAATTTAGATGTATTTAAGTTTAGTTTTGCATCTTCGACAATACATACTAATACTGAAAATCTTAAAACTACTTTAAATTTGCTATTGAAACACTACCATTGTTTCAATTTTTCCCTAAAAAATAATTTGCGGGAGCCAATATTTGAATATTAAGAATTTAATATGGAAATCCTTATGGTGTGTGATCTAATTATACATCCTATATAGGAACACTTTAAGCGGTTTAACTCAATTTTGAACTAAAATATCAGTTACGTCGTCCCCTTCATCATATAACCCTCAATATGTACCGGCTTTGAATTTACATTAGATGTTCTCTTGCAATAGGCATGGGGCCAAAAAAAATCTGCATTGCATGTAATTCTCGCTTTTTAAAAAAAATTAACAAGTTATTGTGTAATTCTTACTTTTAAAAAAATTATTCAAAGCTACAGCCTATAGATTTTTTCACTCAAAATAATTTGGGGGAGCCAATATTTGAATATTAAAAATTTAACATGGAAATCCTTATACACGTGACATCATTGAAAAGGTAATTTTAAGGCTTATAATATTTCACTATCCAAAATGACGGTCATAAGAAAAACAAAAATTGTATGCTAAAATACTCTTTAAAAAAGTATCCTGTGTTTCTAACAATGTATAAGCCTAGTGATGGTGACTTAGGGCTCATATTTTATTATCAAAAAACTAAATCATTCATTTTTTAGATTTCTTTGATACCTCCTAAAGCAAAGGGCTTACAACAATTTTATAAACAAGTAATAATTGCATTACTGCAGTTATCGCAGAATTTTTCTCTATTGCATATTTTGAAGAACTTGGATACAAAAAATCATTCACACATACAAGCGTTTTATTGTTTCAAGGAAGGTATAGTCTATATTATTATTATTATTATTATTATTAAATGTCTTTATTCAAAAAAAGTATTTGTTAACAAAACATAAAGTAACAAAATAATAGAATATGGGCGAAGTTCAACTTGATGGGCATAACCATCAGTTGCTCTACCACTTAACCCACAGTGAATTGCGCAAAATAACTTAATATACTAGTTAGTAACATCGAAGCAAAATAATTGTTACATACGCTAACGTTCTACTCAACATCTCTAAACCTTATGTAAAAATTAAATATTTATATGGCTAAACTCCACTAGCATTTAAAGTTTAGACAATTCTTAAGTAAATTAAAGCTACATTCCAGCAAGCATTTGAAACATAGCTTTTTTGAAAGACGTTACTGACAATGTCCTCATGTTTAGCGAAACATTATTATAGTGTTTGGCGATGCAATATGTAAATGAGCGTTCATATATAGCACTAACATGTGAAGGAGGAGTTAAAGCACCCTTAAATCTAAGGTTCACATTATGGACGTCAGTGCGGAAAGTAATTTTATTATACAAGTACCGCGGTGTTTTTGTTAACATAATTTTATGAAAGAGAGACAGTGCATGTAGTGTCCGTCTATTAATCATACTGAGCCATTGCGCTTCTACTCTTTTAGAGCTAATATGTTCATATTTTCTAACCCCGTATATCATACGGAGACAAGAATTTTGAACCTTTTGAATTTTATTTTGGTCTACTACAGTGAGACAAGGACCATACACTGTATCCGCAAAATCTAAATGAGAGAGCACAAGTGAATTACATAAAAGTTTTTTAGTTTGAACAGAAAACAAATGCCTATTTGGGTAGATACTTTTTAGGTTACCATATGCCTTCTGCATGCATTTAGATACGTGTTTGGAAAACCGCAGTCCTGCATCAATATGTACTCCAAGGCATTTAAGATCATTTTACCACTTAATACAGTATCACCAATATTGAGACAAAATCTACTGCTTTAAGTTTGTTAACACGACTGCCAAATATAGCCATATCCGTTTTGCTAGTATTAAGACACAGGCTGTGCTTTTAGAGAAATTCATTATTTGAGATAAATCATAATTCAGCGCAGCATTAGCTTGTGCAATTTCATCGACTTCAAAAGACATGTATAGCTGGGTATCATCAGCATACGAATGAAGATTACTCGACAATAAACATGTCTGCATACATGACGTATAAACTATGAATAGTAATGGACCCATAATTGAACCCTGTGGCACACCTAAAGTAACTTTTTTTAAGACCGACATATCATTATCCGTTTTAACACATTGATATCTGTTACTTAAATATTGCTGCACTAGGTTAATAGCTGACGAATCTAATCCAATATAATGTAGAATGGCCAGTAGTGTTACATGATTTATGGTGTCAAAAGCCTTGGAGTAATCAAGCAGTACTAAACAGGTTATTTTACCATCATCACATGCTTTTAGTATATCATCGGTAACATGTAATAATGCAGTCGATCAACTATGGTTTTCTCTAAAACCAGATTGGTGCAATGGTAGAATGTTATGTTTCTCTAAGTAAGTTCTAAGTTGGATGTTCATAATTTTTTCTAATATTTTTGAAAAAGTTGGTAAAATACTAATAGGACGAATATCTTTAAAAGTCTTAGGATCTGAGATTTTAGGAAGTGGAATCACTTGTGCCCTCTTCCATATTGTTGGAAAAGCACTATGAACTAGACAGTAATTCATAATATGCGTAATGTATGGCAGTAGAAGTGGAATACACAGTTTGATGGTAAATATATTAATATTATCCAACCCAGTTGCATTACTACTAATTTTATTTATAATATCGAATACCTGTAGTTCTGTAACTGCTTGAAATTTAAAATGCTCATCTACCCCTGCCAGGACGTTAGAATTATAAAAATGTATTGTTTCAACATCTGGTGGTATACAAATTAGTGAATTAATAAGATAATTATTAATATTTTCCGCGTTGTTTAAATGGAATGGCAAAGTATTCAACTTACTACGGTTAGTTAGCTTTTTAATCTCCATCCACATCTTTTTACTACTACATTTTTCAAAAACACTCTCAAAATGCAACTTTTTAGCTCGCCTAACTGCATAGTTTACCATATTTCTAAATTGTTTATATTGCATCCAGTCACTAGTGGCATGACTTTGCTTAAACTTAACCAAGGCACGGTCCCTCAGTTTCATGATAACTTTTATATCATCAGAAAGCCACGGCGCATAATGTTTGGTGATTCTGCAGGTTTCTACAGGTACATGCATATTTAAAAGAGTTATTAAGTTTGAGGTGAGAAACTCGGCTTTATCGTCTACAGTGTCACAATCATATATATTTCTCCATGGTATTGCCATTAACGAATCCTTAAATAGCTTGTAGTTTAATTTTTTAAAGTTACGAAAGGTTTTATAAACTAATCGTTGTACCTGCGATTCAATTGTCACTTCACAGTATACCAAATGATGATCAGCATAATCGAACGGTAATATCCCGATTATGCTAATAAGTTCGGGTTTGTTTGTAATAATATAGTCAATCAATGTTGCCGAGTTCAGAGTTACCCTAGTAGCTTGATTGACCATTTGTTTAAATCCTATATCTACAAAAAGCCTATTAGCATATTTACTTTCCACACTATCAAAATGCAATAAATCTACATTCGTGTCGTGTCGCCCATGCAGAATACTGTATCAACCTCGAGTAAAGTATCTCTTATACTATCTTCTAATACGTCAAAAAATTCCTTATAATACCTCCTATGGGGATTATAAATTACACCAACAGAAAACACATGACCTGATACTTTGCATTTAATCCATAGTTGCTCGATTTCACTACTTGTTTGTATAATATCATATTTAATGGTATTCTTAACATATATTGCAACTCCCCCTCCACAAGTATGTCTATCTTTACGAACAATATTATAATTCATAATACTAACTTTGTCAGATGTAATATGTTGCTGAAGCCAGGTTTCGCTAACTCCGAATATGTCAAAATTATTCAACAAAATCACCTCCTTAACTTGCTGAAAATGTGGCTGTAATGAGCGAACGTTTAAATGTGCTAACTTAAGTTGTTGCATAATTACAATAACTACTTAAAATAAATTAGTTAATTTATTGTAAATACTGAATAAAGGGAATAAGAAATTGCTATAATTGGGGTTGCCGTAAAAAAAAAAGTATAAAGTATAAAGTATAAAACATTCTATATATGTCTGCTGAGAACAACGATTTATTCTATACATTTCTTGATAGGTGCAAGACATTCTTTTTTTTCTATTACATACGACAAGCGTTTTCTCTTTGTCAACGAATGTGTAGTCTATTGACTTTAGTTTGGATTTATGCACGTATTTGCCTTCCATAGCTATGTACAGCCAACGCTATGTAATTAGATTAGATGCATGCATTTCTAATTTCAATCACAAGACAATGAGAGCATCTTGGATTTTTTATAATAATAAGTTCTGAATCAAATTTTTTTTAATAACCTTTTTTTTTAAATATAAAATAAAGTAATAGATGAAAGTCTAACTGAACCTCAAAATCGTATTTGATAATTTAATGCAATTGTCTAGCAATCAATCAGGCGACTTTTACAATGTTGCTTCTCGCTAGAAAACCGAATTCAAAACAACTCCACATTTTTCTCTGCACTTACATTTTTCAAACGTAGCATACGTGTGTTTTGAAGGCACACACGTATGTTCCTGAACGAGTTTTAAATAATTTAGTAATTGTAGTCGACTGCACGGAATTGAAGCTTTTTTATGCATTGCCCCCTACAATGAATCAATTAAATTTACCTGCGTTTACATTGCAAGCAGTTTGTATTTGATAACAACCGAGTTTCATCACATTTTTAAAACATGAGTCATGCATAATCAGGAGTTTTATTTTTTTGTCAAGATGCTGCAATATACGTTAGGAACTGTGTTTAATATGAAAACAATACAGCAGCGGACTTTGGTCTTTTATATGACAATAAATACTTGTTTGAAATGAATGTCAGTCGCTCTTTAAGTGAAAAATCAGTTGAACAAACCACTCATTTGGTGATTTGTGAGTTTATTCACACTGATATAGACAAATATTATAACACCGTACAGTTAGCAATCTCCTCTGATTTAATAAATTTTTCAGTTAAATGTGAAATATTTACTTTTCAATAAAACCGAATGTGATTTTGTATCAAGGTTTATTTATTATAAAAAAAAATGTGGTCAATTCAAACTTTTTCTGCGTTACCCTAAGCGAATAAAAGAAACGTAGTAAAAAATTAACTCATGCCTTAATCAACTAATCTAGTAATATTGAATACGTTTTGGATTATTGAATTAAATTACGACGTTAATTCTAGGATAACAGATTGCATAAATGTTTTAATATTTGTTTTAAAAAATTAGGTTTTATTTTACCCTACGATTAAGATGTGATTGATTGATTTTTTTAAGGTACTAGATTTATCTCCAGGTAACTAAACGAAGTTTAAAACACTAGCAAAACTCTCAAAGAACGCTGACATAACATCGCAAAGTGTAATAAACTATAACTTCCTTGCAACTAGAAAAAAAAATGCTTTGTGGTATGCGATTGTTTTTTTATTTCAATTTACACACGCAATGTTAATTCTAGGATAAAACTGCAGAATGCTTTTTTTTTAATACTGGTTTTAAAAAATTTGTGTACCTAATCAAACCAGAAAGAACCTCATTCTATTTTTGTTTTAAAGCAAGATATTAAAAATTAAATTTATAATAGGTACAAGATCGGTTTTGTTAACGTTTCATTTGCACATAGCATGAGTGTAAACTATTAAACCTACAAAAAATTGACAGTTTAATTTAATCTTGGATTAGATGGAATTAATCTCAGTAAATTTTAATAATGATACAATTTTCCCAAAATGTTGCTTCAATTAAAAAAATCCCTAAAGATTTGAGTATCCCAGAAAAAATCTACATCAAACTCGTGGATAGTCGAAGAAAACTCTTAACCTAGGTTAGATATGAATCCAATTTGCAAAAAAACTTGGGGTACGCAATGCACCACATTATGGCTTTCAATCCTTAATGCAAATGTATGACAAAAGAATATTATAACAAAAACTTTCAATCCTTAATGCTGACCTATGGCATAAACCATTATAGCGTTTTTTCTATAAAAAAAGCATGCATTGTGGAACGTGTAATTAGAACTTTAAAGGGAAAAATTTAAGTGATATTGTGAAACAATACAACAATACGAGAATACAGTTCACAGTACTCGCTGTCGTATGTAATTTTTTGTAATCAATACTACACAAAATAAACAATAGAAAAAAGTATGATATCGATTAAAGAATGTATAAAAGTCAAGTTCTTTCAGTTGTACTGAAAAAAGTAAATATTTCAAATGATTTCTAGGTAAATTTAATTTTTGTGGTTTTGCAATTGACAACTTTAATTTTAAAATATGGTATATACGCGTGCACCGTTTCGAATCAGACCGGCCTTTCATTAATGCTGACTGAGTGGATTTATTTATTATTCTGCTGATGTTAGCATTAAATTTCTCGCTTTTATTTTTCTGCGGACGTCAACATTAAATTTATACATGACTACTGGGTTTATTAAATTTTCTGTAGATTTCATATTTCTACAATTGCTATCTAGACAATACCTTAGCATTAAATTCTTGCTGACATGGGTTGAATTTTCTGCTGTTCTTGTTGTTTAATATCCTTATATACTCAAGATATGTGTGTGATAATCGCTCAATATTTATTGTCAAGTTGTAGTTGTGTGTTCTATAGAACAAATCAAAAATGAAAACCTTTTTTAAAATTGCCCTTGTCAGGAAAGAATAATGATAGTGATTGGGTTAAAATTATTGAGTAGTTTATAGTCAATCCAAATTAAGCACTGGAGAAAAAAATCGTTGACACCGTGAGCAGATCCACCAATTGCAACGTACGACCTGATGACACCAATACAGTGTATGTATTCGTTGGCTTAATATGTAGATTTAATTTTCTTAATGCATTTACTTGGTCTAATCTTGCCTTCAGTACGTAACTATGGAAATGCGAATGCTGAAGAAGCAATAGACTAGACTATCGTTGGCATGGGTTGAATTTTCTGCTGTTCTTGTTGTAATATCTTTACATACTCAAGATATGTGTGTGATAATCGCATTAGACTAGACTATCGTTGACAAGAAAAAAAAGTTGTCTTACGTGGGTTGAATTTTCTGCTGTTCTTGTTGTTTAATATCTTTATATATACTCAAGAGATGTGTGTGATAATCGCTCAATCTTTATTGTCAAGTTGTAGTTGTGTTCTATAGAACAAATCAATAATGAAAACCTTTTTTAAAATTGCCCTTGTCAGGAAAGAATAATGATAGTGGTTAGGTTAAAATTATTGAGTAGTTTATAGTCAATCCAAACGAAGTGCTGGAAAAAAATCGTAGACTCCGTGAGCAGATCCACCAATTGCAACGTTAGCATATATTTCAATAGATTTATTTCTAGTTTTTTTGAAGTTGGAGAATTTCATAAATTTCCTCGTTTATATATTTCTTGCAGATAACTGAGTTCGCGATTTAATAACTACGACTTGCTATTCTTTAAAAGCGAAAATGAGAAATTGGTGCAATCAGTCAGTCTGTCTGACTGTCTGTCTTTGGCAAATTTCGAGATATCTGTACAATTTGTTAAATGTTGTAAAACCAGTAAAGAGCTATTGCGTCGATCAATTATAATTGCTTTCAGGGTTCAGAGTCCCATTCGTGCTGACTGAGTTTAATGGTTTTTTCTGCAGACATCAGCATTAAAAATTTCTTATAGATTCCATTTTTTCCCTAAATTTTTACTTAAACAAAAAAAAAGGGCCAATTTTTTAATATTTTCTATGCAATATAGGTTAATTGCCAGATTGTTGAGCTTCCCAATTTTTTTATTTTTTTAATACAATTAGAAGCGAAAGGGATTGTAGCGTAATACTGAATCAAAAAAGTTGATAACTAGATATTCTATGAAGATTTTGTAAAGCGGTAACCAAGGCTCAAAGAATGCAATGTTGATCGTTATCGGTATTTTTTTGCCGAGAGCATAATTATTTTTTGCTTACATACTGATTTTTTTATTCATTAGAATAATTAGATAGCTGAATATATAAAATTTTCTTGTGCAATTTTTTCAGAAAACGATGCAAATTTGTAATTTTTTTCTAAAGTGTCAGTACTGTTTCAATACTGAAATGAATAGAAAAAACAGTATGTAAGCAAAAATAATGGTGCTCTTAGCAACATAATGAATTTGATTCATTGTCTGAAAACAAATTGCAAATATGCATTTTTTTATAGTTATCAGCAAGATTTCGAATTTGCTTTATTTTTCTGAAAAATTGCAAATGTCTAATTTTATAGCTATTTGCTTACATCAGAACATATTTATGTATAAATAGTCAATAAATCTTTACAGATATCAATTATAAAGTAATTTAGCTAGTGACCAAAGTCAGTAGTGATATTTTAAAGTTAACAGTGAAGTGTTACACTCGAAGGTAAATATAAACAATCTTGATCTGCTTAAAGAGTGTGTTCAACATTTGTTCCCGTTTCGGACTTTATAACTATTTACATTTTGATTCAGTAGTACGATACAATTCCAATTGCATTAAAAGACAGAATATTAATTCTAAATATTTAATGTATTTTGATGTTAATAATTTATATGGGGCTGCAATGTCTGAATATCTTCCATATGGAGAATTTGAATTTTTTTAGATGGCACCAGTCCAGAAATATTACGTTTAGACGTTACTTAATATTGCCGATGATTCTGATGTAGGATATATATTTCGTTTAATGCGATTTACGCTACCCAGTATCTTTACATGAAATTCACATGTAAAATAATAATAAATAGACTGTGATTGCTAAAAGATTTTATTGTTTTTTTCTTTTACATAATTTGTAAAGGTACAGTAATAATAAAGTAATTATAATATTCTTATGCTGTTTGAGAGTGAATTGTATTTGACTATCTTATCATGTAGTATAAGGCAATGACAAGATGTATTTGGCAAAACGTTTCTGCTAGTTTCAAATTCTAATCTAATATCGACAGTACAAGATTTTAACGCTTCGTTTTGTCTAGAACAATCTATGACTACTAATGGTGCAATACTTCGTAAATCTTCAGGATTAAAAAGTGGTTCATTTTCCTTTTCGTAGTATGATTGCTGAAACTGAGCATACATCTCATATAACAACGCAGTCTGTTTATTCTCGGACTTCAAATTTAAGTTATCGTACGGGAAAATTTCTGAATTTAAATGGAGTTTTATGTTGGTTAGCAATAATCAAAACGACTGTAGTTGCTCATGTATCTATTTTTTCGGTTGGTTTGGAAACCAACAATCACAATTCTAATTGTGTTGTTGTTTTAATGTTCCATGTATGACGTTACGTTTCTTGTAGAAGTTGATATTCATGCAACTCCCATCCTCTAAACGGAATATGCAAATCCTGATTTTGTGCAACGCATTCTATTAAATTAATTCGTTGAGTATCATCAATGGCTACATGCGGCATTTTCCATAAAACTTTGTTTAAAACAACTTTTATTTCTTCATCGGGTGTAGGATTAATTATAGCATTAGTCGCGATTTAATAAATACGACTTGTTATTCTTTAAAGCGAGAATGAAAAATTGATGCAATCAGTCTGTCTGTCTTTGGCAAATCAGTATATATTTCTTGCAGATAACTGTGTGTTCGCGATTTAATAACTACAACTTGTTATTTTTTTAAAAGCGAGAACGAGAAATTGATGCAATCAGTCTGTCTGTCTGTCTGTTTTTGGAAAATTTCGAGATATCTGTACAATTTGTTTATAACAAAAACTTTTGTTACATTAAAATCTTTAAAGAAAAACATTTCTAGCCATTGTTATTCTACAGCATACGAAATTGTCATTTAGCGTGAAATCGTTAAATAATTTAATTTACTATAAGGAAGAACACCTCTTTCCTTTTTTACATTATCTTCACCTATATAAAGCATTTAATAGTGACTCCTACGCTTTTGATATCTGCAAATATCCTGAACGTAACTTGTGTTGCATAAGCTACAGGTATTCTTAAGCCTACTTGTGCAATTGCTGGACAAACACAACGCCTGCGCGTAAGGTGACGCTACAGGCAGGGTGTTAGCTGGTTGACAGCAAGGCGAGCGAGAGCGCGGCCATCTTGCAAGCAACAACGAGCAGGTACGGTTCGTTTTTAAGATGCGGAGTTTTCCAAGCTCCAAGTGGGGCATTAGGATTGCCCTACTATCGAAGAGGGTGTAAAAGTTGTCGTGGAGGGGGCTTTGCAAAGGAGCTCTTATAAAGCCGCCCCGGACAATGAAGAAGAGAATGTAACAACACGTGCTGGTGTGAAGTCCGTTAATGGTGAGATTGTGTAATAAAACTACCTTATATAAAACTAATAGATGCTTTAATTTCCTTAGCACATCTAAGTAGACACATCTAAGTATGCTCATCTAAAGAATAAAAATTTTAAGAAAGCACGTTTGAGAATGGTAGAATTGAGTATTCAAGTGGTTTGTATGTCGAGCAGAATTCTATGTAATGTTATTGGAACGTAATTATGTATTGTGGAATCACTCGTTTTGAAGCTGTCTGTGGGGATGTTCATGTAAGAATGCTGTATCTAGCAAATGCCAACTTCGTACTTTTTTTAAAACTTCAATAAGATGGAGTATAATGTTGTTTTGGTTGGTCTAGAGTGTTTTGCAGCATCACCATCAAGCAGTTAAAAACAAAACCATCCAGGTACTTATAAAACTATTTATTGAGTGAATTAATTTTATGTATTAATTACGGTCAAAGCTTTGATTTAACGTTTTCCAAATTATAAGAAACTTGTGTTAAACGAATGTAATGTTAAATTTTTTTGCAAGATATGTTTATGCTTAAATCCCAAATAAAAATCAGTTAGAGAATTATATCCTAGTAACTTAATAGGTCAAATACCTTTTTGTTCAGAACTAAATTTTTTTGACATAAGAGAAATTTTTGAACTTTTAGAATAATTAATTTAAAGTTGTTATTCAAAGCACGTAAGGAATGCACATGTTAATTGAGAAAATAAGTATAAAGTTCACTTTTATTGAAAGATGTTTAACTACAATATGCCATATGATGAGTAGAATATCAATGCTGCTTCTAACATATGACGAACTAAATTTCTTTAATTTCATATAATGTTTGAGCCATATAAACTGTTTGTATAATAAATTCGTTAGAGAAATTTTGTAAGCCAGAACAGATCTGTTTTATGGATGTTTAAGAACCCGACTGTACTAAAGAATTTAATAAAGTTAAGATCTCTCTATGTAGAGAAAAAAATTCAGAGATTTTTGAAACTTATTTTATATTGATTATCAGATTTTTTATATATAATTTTTGCAACAAAGAGAATTACATTTAGATTATACTTTGGTTTAAAACTTTCGTCTTTTTATTTCACTAATTGAAATTAATAATATCCAAATTAGATAAACAAAATTTTGAATGTGGAAACTAGAAAAAAGTTGATACAGCATTAGGTAATACAAACAGAGTAAGTAATTTTCAGTAGAGTACATTTTCACAGGTAAGGTGTTGTTGAGATTTTGAATTCAGGACAGCCGATCTATAAAGACCGAAATATTTTGTTGTCGTAAGACACAAACAGTGTCATATTTTATTTTTTTTGTGTGACATTTTCTTGCAGGTCCGACATCGCAGAAGCTGAAGCAGAGGTCCAAGAGGTTTCCAGAGGTATTGCTTATTTTAATTTGTATGCTTTTTGATAGTCATTATATCCTATAGGTTTCTGCGTCTTCCTGTAGGATACTTTAGTTTTATTTATTGTCCATATAGATGCAGTGGCGTTCATTTCCTTTTTTTTAGTTCCCGTTTGTAGTCGAGCCCACCCTATATCCACGCCCAATCTCATTGCTCACCCTTGGGGTAATTCCCAGACTAAGCCGCGAATATAGTAAAGCATGTGGGTCCACCGAGGTTTTGTTCACTAATTGACTCACTCCCCATTAAAGAAATTTAAAAAAAGGCTCATGTTAAATGTTGTAAAACCAGTAAAGAGCTATTGCGTTGATCAATTATAATTGCTTTCAGGGTTGAGATCCCATTCGTGCTGACTGAGTTTAATCGTTTTTTCTGCAGACATCGGCATTAAAAATTTCTTACTGACTACAATAATAATAATACAGACACAATCTTTTCTATTGTTTTTTATTATTATCAAACCATTCTCTTAATAACAAAGTATTTTGTTTTGCACATTGCAGACTATTATTGCTGTGTCTATAACAATGGATGTTACATAGTAAACGATTGTTGATTTTTAACTCCGATAGCTTAGGACAACCTAGTGCAAGCATATCAGTTACAACGTTTTGAATTAGATAGGTTTCCATCAATTTCTTCTTTCTAGACCCTTCACACATACTTTTTCACTGGGCCGGATAATTTGCTTCAAATAAAGGGCTATATATGATGACACCATTCCAGCCGTTGAAGATTCATCCCAAGAAAGACCATGAATATTCCTTGTCACCCAGTCGTTATGTTTTATATGATCTTGACTCAAACAACTGGACTGCATTGACAGTTTAAAAATTTGATGCCAAACACAACACCTTCCAATAAGTCCAAAACCGTAATTTCTTTGCACACAAACTCGTTTTTCTTGTATTAAAATCCCTGAATATCAATTATGTACATGTTTATATATGTAGGTATGTAAATATATGCAGTAAACTTGGACTAATTAAATTAATATTAGGAGCAATCTCCTTATATAGCAGATTACCACCATCTGCGTACTTTGCCAACCCACTTTTCAACCTATCACAAGAGTGAACACACATTTTGAATTGAAACCGGCCCATGTGTATTTGCAGCCTCTAAACATAAGTAAAAAACATAAATCGGAATCCACTTTAATTAAACACAATTGACTTGAATGCGATATTTTGCATCTGACCTACTTTATAACTTCTCGCTAGAAAACCGAATTCAAAACAGTTCCACATTTTCTCTGCACTTACATTTTTCAACGTAACATACGTGTGTTTTGAAGTCGCACACGTATGTTCCATTGAAAGTAATATAAAGCCGGTCTGACTTCAAAACGTGCCCACACGTATTTTACATTGAAAGTATATAAGGCTGGTCTGAATTCAAAACTGTGCACGTGTATGTTACATGGAAAAAACATACGCGTACACCGTTTTGAATTCAGACCGGCCCTACATCACTACTCTCATAGGGCGAAATTGTTTCATAGGGTGAAATTGCCTCCACCGGTATTGGTTAGCATGGTTCGCAATTACATACGAAGACATAATAGTGGATACAGTAAAGAAGCGTTAGAATAAGGTATAGAAGAAGTTCGGCTGGGTAAATCAACTATTTACTCCATCAGTAGAAAATATAATATACCAAATGAGACGTTAAGCTATCACCGCAAACAGCAACAAAAGCAGGTGCACACTCGAAGCAATATGATGACTGCGAAACAAAAAATTACAATACCTGCGCAGAATTATGCTAACTATGCTATTGCTAGTGCAAAAGAGGATGGTAAACATGGAGTTTTGTTCCCGTCTAACATACGAGCTATATTCACTGGACCATCAAGTTGTGGAAAAACAAACGCTTTAATATCTCAGATCTTGGACGAGAACGGTTTTAGATTCCAAAATGTGTATGTATTTTCGAAAAGTTTATATCAACCGAAATACGAATTGTTAAGAAACGTTTTTACACCATTAAAAGATGAAATTGGGTACCATGAGTCTGAAAATTAATAAAGAAAATATAATAATTATTTTTAGCACTAAACCAAAATCATCAAGTTTTCACGTTTTTAAATTATACAACTCTTCTTTACATATAATTTAAGTGAAAAGACCTAATAACAAAAAATATTTTTAAATGTTTAACGAACATTCAATTTAAAATGTTTATGCTTTTAATTTTTTGTATACTTTTAACGGGGTGATACATCGTCCACCATAGGATGTAACCTTACACAACACTGCATTTATTGTACCAACTGGATAAAACTTACTTGGACAAGATTGTATGTTAAAGAAGGCATTTATAGAAATTGTTTCGTTTTAAAGTAACATTATTTGTAAAATCAACTCGTAAACTTTGTTTAATACCTTATAACAAAGCTGATTAACGTATTGCTACAACTTGATAAATTATATATATATATGTATGTATATATATATATATATATATATATATATATATATATATATATATATATATATAGAAATAAAAGTCTTAGATTAAACTTCTATTTTATGTTTATACAAAATTTTTTTTAATGTCTCCCAATATCGTGACGAAGTATGAGGTTTTCTATTAAGCGTATAGGATCCAAATCTAGATCCACATCTACAATAATGAAATTATAATTTTATTTACATGCATGATTAATAAAAACTTACCCCCGACGTGTGATTAAATGTGTCAACAGAAGTATAACATCTCTATTTATACTTTTACGATTTGTTTAATAAATACAGCAATTTATAATAAATACGACTTACAAAATTAAAACATTTTCAAAGCCTTAAAATAAATAAATTTGACAAATTTAATAGTCTTTTAAGTGTTTATGAATACAATTTTAGTTATCAGTCTAACATGCTTTTTTTTTATTTTAACTTTATACTTATTAATATCTATTAATAGACTGAAAATTAAACGCAGTACTTCTCTCCACGATTTGCATTTATTATATCACCAATATAAGACTCGTAAAATGCCCGAAAGCCTCGACTATTTAACCCTTGCAGCTTGTAGCTTATTACTTCACTCATCTTGAATATCTTAAAGACTTCGCTTTGATTCAAAATAATAACATTTCGTCCTTTTGTAATTTCCGTGTTAAAGGTATTCTCCTCTTGAAAATTGGTTCCCATCCACACACTTTTAATATCGGAAGTGTCCACTACCAACTTCAATTTAAACCCGTGATCAGGTTGTATTAAAATCTGCTCATCTTTATTAGATAACCCATTTAGCGATACTTGATTTGCTTCTCGAGTAAATTCTCGAATTTTGAACTCGACTTGAAAGGTGCAGAAATTTGTTCAATCATTGTAACTTATTTTTATAGCATAATCTCTACATATGCCCGTGCAGCAAACAATTTGAAGCGCTGGTTCCAGAACGCCGTAAAAATCGAGTCCAACTTGTATATTGTGATGGTGTTGTTGACGTGGGAATCTGCTTAAGGGGTAAACAGATTTACTTACTAACTTGTTTATGTCTAACTGCGGTACAGGGAAATCATCCACAACGGCAACACCGACAACGTCCAGTATTTTAAACTTTGATGCCCGATTAACTCGAAGATATTTCGCAAACTGAATTTTTAGCTTCACATTTTACGTCATATATATTGGATGGTGGAAGTCATTCAATCTTGTATCAACCCGGCGTTTTATATGGGAGAAAAACAATTTTTACCAGAAAAGGCAACAATTCCAAGATCTAAATAATTATGTGATCGTGGGGTTTTTCCGAGTTTATCTGGTGAATTAGAAATACAAGTATTTACAGGAAAAACAATCTCAAGGTCTAAATAAATATTGCTATGTATGCTTTCCCATGGTGCGGGTTAAAACTTAAAGGGCTTGCGTTCGAGGTTAGAGCGTAGGTGATACATAGCGGTGGCTATCCAAGCCACGGAATCAGTTAGCAATTGAGTCGAAAAATAATACAAGAACATCTATTGTTTATTTTAACTACTAGGAGCAAGCATATAAAATAACAAAGTTTTAGGAGTGAGAGTCCGCTCATGAAAGTCAAGTCAATTTATGATAACTTAAAACTACGAGCAAATAAAGATTGGTCTTACTTACATTTCTAAGTCAGACTTTCGGGATGGCTATGGCTGATTCGTTTGTTCCGGTAATCGGAGACACTGTACTCGCGATGGTAGCTGTAACACCACTGCCACACTCTGACCACTTGACTCCCCATTACGGGTAAGTTAGGAAAATACAAGATACCGTTATCTTGAGCAACTTCGGTCAGAAGCTAACCGCGGTGCATTTTGTAACAGGAATTAAATTATATTTTTGGCTTTGCCAACGGATATAGGTTGGACGAAATTACGTAAAACAAAGTAGATAATGAATTTTGGTTTCCTTGTAATGTGGTCTCGGACAATCTCAAGTGCGTGCAGGGAAACGGTGTTGACATCATTTGATAAGACAAAAGGTTACAATTTAATAAATGATTAAGATAAAATAATTAAACTTGAAAATGTATTTATGTTACTCTAATAATGCATCTTGAAATTAGATTTTGGGTTTGCTAAATTGGTATTTATAACATGGCTCCCCGGTATCCTAAATGTGGTCCCCACATTTGAGAGAAAAAAAAATCCCTCAAAGGTTAAAAGAAATGGAAAAGTAAGTCCAACCTTACAAAATTTACAATCTTAAAAATAAAGAATTTAAAGTGAATTCTTGTTGGTTATAAGAATCAATTGAAAAAACATTTACAAAAAAATATATAACAAGTTTTTCTAAAAAGTATACATAAAATTAAATATTGGTTAAAAGCATTAAAATTTATCATGCATAAGTAAAACATCAAAAATATTACATACTATGAATACAATTAGTATCATTCAATAAACATACTAACTTAACCTAAGAAAACACATGTAAAAAATGAAAAACAAACAATTTGTTTTTATATAAATAAAATAAAAAATATATCAAGATTACTACACCGAGGAAAAAAGAAAAACGTTTATAACATGAAAGACACATAACAAAGATGATTATAAAGTTCTTGATGAACAAAAACGAAGATAAGGAAGTTGTAACGAAGCACTAAAGTTTGAAGGTATGTTGATTGAATTGATGTGGTGATTCGTTATGGGAACTTGCTGCAGCTGGGCTTTGGTAAAGGTGTTGGAAGTTGTCTGTGGCTGGTTTCAAAGATTTGATCTTATTGCACTATCTTGTACTCGGAAGTTTGTTGATGTGTAGGTGTGAGATAAGTCACCGCTGAGTCAATCTCAGTTGATGTTGAAGTGTGTTCTCTGTGAGATGTCAGGAGTAACGATGCGAATCCTGATTGCGGTCTAACAAAGGATTTTCGACCGGTCAGGTTAATCCCAGAAAGTTGAAGTGTTGCCGACAGTGTGTATAGTCGGCGGACGAGAAAGAAAAGAATGACAAAAATTACTAGGATTAGGAAGAAGGAGAAGGCGAGAAGATAATAAGATAAGTTATTGTTAGCTAACGTGTTATTGATGGTAAACCAATTGTTGTTGAGACAATCTTGTAATGTATCAAATTTAATTTGTGGGCCGCCAAATTTTGGAATAGAGATACTTTGAAATTTAGACCATTGTACTGGTAATAAAGTTGTTAAATATTGTTGCGTAGCTATTATTGCGAAGCTAATGGCGCAACGCCGTCTTAGCTACACTAACTGCCGGGATCGGGGGTGCGTAGCCATAACCACGTTTTAGCACAGGACAATGAGACACAGAAACAAAGTAACTCACAACTATATTTGTAAAGCGTAAGATACAGAAAAAGCCTTAAATCTAAGATACATAAAAAGTGGTACTTACATTATATTTGCACAATTTTAATGATTAATGCGAAGACTGATATTTAAGATTATACTGACAACTATCTGAAAAACTAAAAACTTTCTCTCTCTTTTACCCAGGACAGTCTCCGGGTTTATATATATATATATATATATATATATATATATATATATATATATTCTCTTATTTATTTACGGGAATTACTTGTTAATATTATTCTTAAGGAATGATGCTTGGCTTTTCTGGACGTATCATACTTGCGGTCGGCTTCTTTGTATTGATTTACTCAAGGAGGAAGATTACTAATTGGATTTCGCTAATGTGAATTATTGTAGTTTACTGTGATCTAATGATTTATGAATAACATGTCCGATGTGTCATTATACAATTTCTCAATTTCTAATTTATAATGGTGAAGCCTTATTTGCATCGTAACATTTTCCCCCGGCGTGCTAAAACTTGGTCCCCAAGTTTAAAAGAAAAAAGAGGATAATACGGTGAGTATGAAACGTCGCCAGAACCGTCAATCAATATCTACTTAAACTGTAGTGAAGCTGTCTTAAAACTAAGTTACATTTTATGTCTGCTACATGCAGAGGATCAAACAATTAAGGGTTTTTTTATTGCTAAGTTACAAGTTATGTTGCTGTCTGAGCAACCAAGCAAACAATAATGAATGAGTTATCTTAAATCTAAATTACAATTTTATTGCTGATAGAGCAATGTGAGCATACAATAATAAACTTCGGTAACTTACTGTTCTTGCTAGACCGGGAATTGTTTTTCGGAATTGTTTTCTGAACGCACTTGGTATAAACTGGTGTCCGTAGCACTTCAACGTGCTTTCACTTAAGTCTGTCGAGGCGAATGCATTGTTATATAATCTGATTGACGTGTCATTGGTAGGTACTGTGGTTCTTCTGGAATGATTGGTAATTGTTGTTGTTGTTGTCGTTGATGGCGTGCTTGTTGTGGTCGACGTTGACTGCTCGTTCCCCCTGCTGATAAGTTTCGCTCCCTTGAAACTTCGGAAGTCTGTCGTTGTATGACATCGTACGTGTGGCTTTCGGTACTAACTGATGGCACTAGATAATCATCGTTGGTATTTTGTTTGTTGTCTGTTGATTCTGTGGTGGCTGGTACAGTAAGTACGGGCATGGTTTGTAAGGATCCTGATTGTCTGACAAATGTTCTTCGGCATGATTTGTCGATGTTGGCAGAGATGATGGTAGTTGATAAATTTAGTATCCGTCGGCAAAGGATTATGCAAAAAATAAATTGTAGGATAATTAGTAAGATGGATAGTGCAAGGAAACAGGTATATAAGGTATATGAGGTATTTTGTGTTGTTTGTGCAGTCCACTTGTGGTTTATGCACTCTTCTATTGAGCCAAATTTTAATGGTGGTTGGTCTTGAATTGGAATATTGAGTCCTCTGAATTTAATCCATTCGGCCGGTATAATGTGTGTTATGGTTGTTGTCTCTTCTTGACTTAGGCAGGCAACTTCAGTTGCAGCTATTGTTGCATGTTTTCCAAAAATTTTGCAATTACACGATAGCTGTATTGCGAGAGCTCCAATTGTGATTAGCCTTCCAATAGGAATACGATTTGTGCCGCAATTTACTGATGTGTTTGTATCTGGATGAGTTATCAAATATTTATTTGATGGACATACTTTGGATATTTGTGATGCTGTGCGCTCTTGTAATAGTTGTTTGGTGCAAGAGATTGTGAGAGCGTCGTTATCGTATTCTTGATTTAACAAGCATAAATCTTCATGAAAAGGATCGCATTTTGGAGTGATCAACGTCCAGCCTGTTGGTGTTTGTACCATCGCAATGTCATCGGTGGGGATACTCACTGAGCATGTGTATGAATTCCAGGCGAAAGGTGGTGTAAGGAGTTTCTTTACTATAAGTCCACGTAGAGTTCTCTGAATTAGTGGAACGTGGATTCCTACCAGTGCAGTTTCCTTGGAGATAGTGCATTCCGTTATTGGTAGCGAGTAGTACGATGATATTGAATCTAGGGACAGAGTATAGTCATAATTCATTGCATTGTTTTTTATCGTTATTAGAGCTTTACTTAGCTCTACCATTGGAACTATATCTAACTATAGCTTCTTATTTTGGCACATTTCAGCGAATGAGCGAGTCCACTCATAATTTATAACTAGTTCTGTCATGACCGTATGTAAAATGAATGGGTCTGAACAACTTAAATTATCATATAATTTTGAAAAAGAACTGCGAAAAAATAAATCAAAAATAGGTATCCTTCTCATAGTTGATATCCTATTTACCAATAATCTAACGTCATAAGGGTTTGTAAATAGTCTTTGCACATGGTTTCTAGTTGCATGTTGGAAATCATGCACTTCTCCGTCATCTATGAGTATCAGCTCTTTGTCTGAAATGTGTTTAAAATCTGTTTCTATATTATACAAATAATTAGGAATATTTCTAATATTATCACAGTATTTCGAATGATTCTTACAAAATTGAATCGTACATGGATTATTTGGTAATAAATTACTTGGATTTTGAAACTTAAATAAAATTTGACGTGTTGCCTGGTAAAAAGTTACATTAGGCAATCTTTGTAAATATACTCCTGAATTGACAATCACCTGGCTAGGGTTACTGTCTTTGGTTAATTGTGGGTTGGCTATGTCCACAAAAAGTAAAAACAAACTAATGTAAATTAAATATTTGATATGTATCATTTTTTAGAATGAAAACGCTGTCAAAATGAACCACTAAAAACTTCAAGAATTATCTTGTTCAAGTTACGTTATTACTAACGGGCTGGAGTAGCACTAAAAATTTGACAAGAAGGTTTTTTTTTCGTGAAGTTTTTTCTTTTTTGGTGCTTGGTGTTATTATGACCAACATGAACCAATAAAATATTAAATGCTTTTTCGTGTTACTGTCACGAATTATTAATAGCAATTGATAGCTATAGTCAAGAGATGAATCTCATACCTGTTTTTAACACATCATATAACATTATATAAATGTCCGTGCTTCCTACGGATTTTTTTTTTTGGTACCGATCTGCCAGCAAAAGGCTCGAAACAGAATTATCAAAAGATTAGCTTACAAGTTCATAATAGTAGTTAAAGTAAAAATCTATGTGATTGAAAGTAGTCGTCACTACGAAAATGCAAGATATGAAGGTCTACGTTTTGAACGTGTAAACTCGGTACTTAGTTTTTGGTTCTTGGTTCTGGGTTGCGCAACCTTGAAGTCTCCCCTTAAATGGGTTCAAAATACATAATAAAACATAATATAGGTACTCAAGGTACATCAACATAATAATAACAATAAAACATATACATACGGTATTCCTTAATGATTGTAGAGTAGGGCTACCATTGACTCCTATCTCTTGTTGATACGGTAAACTTAATGGAACTACCGGCAGGTATGGATTGAACTTGGTTTGTTGAGGTCACTGCTCCAATATCTGTGGTGGTGTTGTCTTCAGGCTTTATGGTTTCCCCAATAGTAGAGAATTCCACGCCCTCAAATTCCGTGTTTCGTAGTTTAATCTTTGACTCCCGAAATTTGTATATGCAGAGCGTAACTACATAGAGTAATGCTAATATGTATAGCACGAAAAATGTGATCAGGGAATAAAATAAAAATAAGTCCCCTGTTTCTGTTGAGTCGTTAAGCGTTTGTGCAGCAACTGGCCGTATTAGTGCAGATGCAAAAAATGTACGTTTTAGTAACAGATAGGTAACACAAAGGGATAGTAAAATGTTCCATAGTAAGTAAATACTGTCACTGCGTGGTGCGTATAGTTCGTCATAGCCTTGTTGAAGTAGATCTTCGATGTTATTCTCAATTTGCTTAAGGGTAGAAGAAGAGCTAAGATTGAGATGAGGGATAGTTGAAACCCAATCATCATTTAAACATTCGGAAATATTATTGAAAGTCGGCTCATCATGTATAGTCCTCAAAACAAATGTTTTTAAATTACTCCAAATAGCTGGAAGTACATGAATGATGGAAAGTTCTGCGGCTAATTTAGTACCGCAGGGGAATCTAGGTGCAATGACTTCTTCGTGATTTACGAATAAAGAACAACTACAAGGTAAGTATATCTTAAGTGATCCTGGATGACCATAGACGGATTCCTCTAATTTTGTTGTTTTGTCTGGACAGCGAATTATAGTTTCTTGTTGAGGGTGAGTTATAACATAATTGTCATCATTAATTTCGGATATAACCATAGCAGTTGAAGATTGGCAACGGAATGAGCAATGACGACCAAGGTCTTCTACAGTAGAACCTTTATCATCTTATAGGCACACTGGTGTCCATAAGTTTCATCTGACGAGAATCTTGGAATGAAACATAATTTGTCATGATAAGGCCTGCAATGGCTTAAGGAAGAACCAGATAATGGTCTCAGGACATGATTTGTCTCAGACTTGTATGTCTGTATGTCGTGCAACTGCTAAGTATAGGGTGTCGTGCATCAATAGACAAGTATCGTTTTTCCACGCAAAAGATGTTGTGTTTAATTCGTAAAGTTCCCAGGTCTGTCTTGCTTTCACTATAGGTATGCGAACATGAATGTAAATTTTGTTATTAGAAACCGTGCAGTCGGCAATCGGTAGTTTGTAGTATCGCGAAATGTCAAAATGGTTAATCGCTAAGTCGTGTCCATTCGTCAGTAGCTCCTCTAATAACTTCAATAAGTCTTGGCGTAGTACCGAAGGGTGCACTATTGCGGGTGGTATTTTATGATCCTTGCACGCGTTCATTATTTCCATTCTATTGACAGAACGTTCGAAATTAATAAGTCTCGTGAGAGTCGTATGTGTGTGAAACATAGCGCGTTGAATTTTGAAATCAATATCGTTAGTAGTCTTGTCTTACATTTCAACGGTAGTTACAATTAAAAGTTCGATAAATACAACACCGGAAGCGGGGTTTACTAGACACCATCGGTGGTTGGTAGCGCCAATCTTATACAGATTTTGGGCGCGCTCATCCACCAATGACGTCACCAAGGCACAATTTATATTGCATAATAATCGGAAAAATATATAAAGTTCAGGCGATAGATTCTAAAGCAACTACTCACATGAATATGCCTCGGGGTTAAAGTTGGCTTCTATTCCAAGTCCATCAGGCTACGGAGGCCCGGCTGAGGTAGATAAAGGTGATACGCCCGACGCTCTTCCAACGCGTTCGGACCAGCACTCAGGGCTCCGCTCCGGGGTGATTAAAGATGGACTTGCTCCGGTGCTGTTGGCGGAACATGGGCTTCCAGCTTATTCTCGGGTCGTACGGTTCGGTTTGCCCTAGGTGGCTGCAAAATTCTCCTACCTATGCAGGGATCGGATTAGGAACAAGGTAGGGGCGACAAACAAAGATAATGAGGCAGGATATCTACATAGATAAGATAAGGCACGATACGTTACCTCTAACGTCCACACTCCTTGAAGATTCTGGCCAAACAGCCACGTTTGAGAGCGTCACGGAAACTAGTCCCCACTCTTTTGTCTTTTTCACATCGGCGCGAACTTATTCGTCCAACCCTCTAGCGTCGCGCGATCTGCGCAAACTCACTATGACGTAACGGAAGTACGCGCCTAGTCTTTTAAAATTCCGCGCACCGCGTCTTTTGAAATTATGGCGCGAAACCTCCGTACATCAAAATTAAAGTAATACATGTTGAAGTGCCACTTTGGCACCTAACACTTGTCTATAGTGTTTCTCAAATTGTAATCGAACTCCTAAATTTGTCTAATTTTTTGTCTGGTTTCTATAAAATTGTCTGCGACTTGTTTTTGATAAGTTTGGAAATTGCCTGAAGCGTTTATAAGTTCCCTAAGGTTTTGTCTAAGACCAGAATCGATTCTAGAAAGTATGGTTCTCAACTCATGTTCCTCAAATTGAAGTGTATCAAGTTTATGTTCTGTGGCTACGCCACAGCAAAGAGAAAGGAAGTCACCTATGAAATCTAAAGCTCGTTTTGAGCGTTGTACCCTAGAAAATGTGTATTTGCCTTGTTTGACTTGAAATAGGTCGGAAACTGAATCGTCCTAATATTGTGGGTCTATAGAACGTGAAAATAATTGTAACTCTTTGTCAAAAAGACGTCCTAAATCGTCCATATCTGAACTCATTTTACAAATGTGTCCTGTCCCGCTTTTGCACAAATGATCTATACGTGTTTAGTGTCGTACGTTTCATCTTGGAAAAGAATGGTCTGGTAAGTCAGTGGTGTTGTAGCACTATACGTGATGGTATCTGGTAGCTTTTTTCAAACGCCCCTGTAGTTACTACTACTGGTAAGTCTGCGTTCGTCGATAGTGTCTTCACATATAACATGTACAATATCAGTATCCTGAAATAAAATTTGTTTTGTTTTCGGAATCCCTAAAGATTAAACTAAATTAGAAATTCAATCAATTCAATTAATCTAACAGTCTCTTTTAGAGGAGTTTTATGACATTTGTTTTAATAAAAACACATTGTTAAAAAAAAATTCTTCTATTTCAAAAAAAAAAGAAAACGATATTCACAATTATATTAAGATATTTTGTTTTATTGCTCCCGGTATTCCTCGTAATCTTCAAATACCGGTGGTTTCTCTGGTTCTGTGGGGCGGTCTTCGTCCCACAGGAGCATTAGGATAGCTATTGTCCTCGCGCATCTGCTACCGCCCAAGTGTCGGTGGCAGACGTCACGTGGCTTATAAAATGTGTTTGGTGCGTTGCTTACTTGAAATCTTTCCACTGGAATTTTTAAAATTCGGCTAGAAATTGTGCCTTGGACAGGCTTTGCACCGTTATTGTTCTGTTGGATAATATGTTTACAATTCCCGTTCGTGCCATGTCGGTGTCCACGTCTCCTTGATCCCAAGCTAGACCGTGGACACTTGTTATAAACCAGAAGTTGGACGTTTGCACCTCCGCTGATAGCAACCTCTTTCCACACGGAGGCGCTATTAGCCACATCTTGATCTGTGTGGGCGTTATTACGCAGATTTCCTTGGGTATCTGCGTCCGATCAGGTCCCAACATACATTCGACGTCAATGTAGTTCATCTCTATAGCTTTTGGAGAATTCATATTCTGTAAAGAACGACAGTCGTTCAATATAGTGAACGCAAAATTAATTTTTGTAATTTTCATGTCTCTCGTCATCAGTGACATTGTCTTCGTTGGTAGTGTCAACTGTCAAAGGTGCATCTATGACGTCTGATTCCCAAGGATCGTAATATGGTGCTAATCTGCTAACATGTACTACGTCTGTCTTAGAGTTTCGTGCGTTAGCCTTCTTAACTAGGTAATCAACTTCACCTTGTCGTCCTGTTACTATATAAGGTCCAAAGTATCGTAAAAGTAGCTACTCGCTACGCCCAACTTTCCTTATGGGTGTATACACTTTTACCTTGTCGCCTATGTTAAAATGTGCTGGTCTGTGTAACTTATTGTATCGTTCGTTGGATTTTTTCTGTTGTGTTTGAATATTGTCCACTGCTTGGTGACGGATTTGAATCGCTCGATCTCTGAGTTCCCTAATGGTCCCATTACCAGTCTCTTGTTTTAGTGTAGCTTCGGTAGGTAACACTGGTTCCCTTTCCTAGCTTGACAATCCGTACATCCTTTTGCGAACTTACGTATGTCTTTAAACATCCCTTCCCAATAGTATCTATCTTTAATTTTGTAATACGTCTTTGCTAAACCTAAGTGACCTGAAAGTGGGTCCGTATGGTGTGTAAATAAAATTTCCTCCCTTAAGTGTGAAGGAATGACCAAAAGTTTTTGATTACCACTTGTACTAGAGCTTTTCTTATATAATACTCCGTCGTCTAAAATAAAGGTTTTGATTCTACGCCGAAGAGCAATATTAACGCTGTTTGGGTTGGCTATCGCGTCTATAATTTTATTTATTTTTGGATCAGTTTCTTGAGTATGAGCTATATCGTTGGGGTTAATAAAAATGTTGGAATCTCGACCATTTGGTCCTCGTCGTCCGTAGTTGCCTGGAAAACTGGATTTCTGGATAGACAGTCGGCGTCCCTATGTGCTGCTCCGCTTTTGTGAATAACTGTATAATCAAATTCTGACAATTTAATTGCCCATCTTGCTAACCTACCTGAAGGATTTTTTAGAGTCTTTAAAAAACATATAGCATTATGGTCTGTGATTATACGAATCTGTCTACCGTGAATCATATGACGTAAATATGTCAGTGCCCATATTATTCCAAGTGTTTCTAATTCTGAAATGGTATAATTTCGTTCCGCTTTTGTCAAACTGCGAGAAATATATGCGATAGGGTGATACGCGTCATTATGTTGTTGTAGCAAAACTGCTCCGAGACCTAAACCTGAAGCATCCACTCTAAGCTCTTTTGGTGCTTCTGGATCAAAATGTGTTAACACGGGGGATGACGAAAGTTTGTCTTTCAAGGACTGAAATGCCAGTTGATGTTGAATGTCCCATTGGAAAAGGGTATCCTTCTTTGTTAATTGATACAGTGGATTTGCGACGGCTGAAAAATTTGCTATAAATTTCCTATAAAAATTTGCTAACCCTAGAAAACTTTGTAATTTCTCAACATTTGTTGGTATGGGAAAGTCTGAAACTGCCTTAACTTTATCTGGATCTGGATTTATTCCTGAAATATTTACTACGTGGCCTAGCAATTTGACTTCTGCCTGAGCGAAAAAACATTTAGAAGGTTTAAGAGTTAACCCTGCAGACCTAAGACGTTCGAAAGTGTGTCGTAAACGAATTAAATGTTCGTCAAAGGTATCTGAGAATACTGTGACGTCATCAAGATACAATATAAGTTCTTTATATTTAAGGTCATTTTTTAGTTGGATTTTCTCCGACTGACAAGTATTCTTTTCAAAATTTGTTTTATCTGTAGAGGAATTATTTTTTGCTACATAATTACTAAATAATTGGTGTTTTGTTGTAGGTTTCATCAACAAGTTACAAGTATTATTCTTAAAATTTGCAAAACTAATAGTTCGATTTCTAAAGTCTAAAATAGCTTTGTTGTCTTGTAAAAATTTCAGCCCTAATATCAGAGGAACTGGGAGTTCATGAATTACAAGGGTGTGAATAGAAGTTCTATATCCATTCAGAGTAATGTCTAAGTTCGTTTTGCCTAAAATTGGTATACTAATGTTGTTTGCCGTTTTCAAACCTAGATTGGTGTTCTTTGATAATGGAATGTTATAAAAAAATTTGCGAGATGCTACATTGTAATAACTCCCTGTATCGATAAGTACATCAATAAAATAATTTTTATATAGAGCTTTGACCGTATATAATTTTTTTATGTTCCTATCTAAAAATACATAATTATTTTCTTTAATATAACTTACACTTTGTGCGTTTCTAGTCTTATAATTAATACCTTTATTAAAATTTATATGTTCCCAACGGGTATTGGGGTTAACATTGTACCTTTTATTATTAGTACTTGGTGCTTTTTTATAATTATTATAATAAAAATGTTTAGAGCTCTTACTTTGATTTCTTCCATATTGTCTATCATTCAAATATATTTTCCTAGAGTAATTATTTAAACCATTATTATTATTATTAAATTAGGCTTGAGGGTTAAGCCCATTTGTACGAAAATTTCCATTTTGCGTATTGCCTCTTTGACGGTACGGGCTGTGACTTCGCTCACGTGGCTGAAAGGTGACGCTACGTATAGGAGTTAAGCTACGTCGCGTTTGTTGATCGTTATTGTTTGTTGCCCTAAATGAAGTCGTATTTCTGCAAGAAGTAACATAGTGTCCGAAACGATTGCAATTTGTGCATTTGGGTTTGGTATTGGTTGCACGTTTGTTGTAATACCACGTTGATTGATTACGCGGAAATTGTGTTCTGAATTGGCGCTGTCCTTGTTGGCGATAATGATTTCCTCTGTACGTCCAATTATCCTTATTAAAAAATTTTCTGTTATTATTTTTGCGTTGTACATCACGTGTTAAGTCGTGCTTGTTTGGTGCGTTTTGTGAAATTGTTAGTAGACTTGTCTGTTGCGCAAGTGTGTCTTGTATAGCGTTATGCTGAATATCCGATAAACTATAAGCTATATCCTTGAGAGATTCTTCCCTATTTGAAGCTAACAAAATAAAGTTGTTTCTTAAATGAGGTAAAAGAACTGATTCAAAATAGTTCTTCAATTCCAAAATAGGAATTGTTGATGTTGCTTCTGTCGCTAAATTTTGTAATTCGTAATAATAAGAGTAGTGGGGTAGAGCCGGTCCTACTTCAAAACGCGACAGACGTATTTTCCATGTGTAGAATACGGCTGAATCGTTTTGAATTAGGATCGGTTCTATATGATTTCAATGTAAAATAGTCGTGAAAACATTTCAATGTAAAATAGTTGTGAAAACATGAATTCTTTTCAATGTAAAATGCTTGTGGGCACGTTTTGAATTAGGATCGGCTTTATATTACCTTCAATGAAACACACACTTATGTTGAAAAGTGCAGAGAAGAATGTGTGTAGCTGTTTTGAATTCGGTTTTCTATCGAGAAGTTAGACGTGCACCGTTTTGAATTAGGATCGGCTTTATATACTTTCAATGTAAAATGTGAAAACCTGAATTCTTTTCAAATGTAAAATACTTGTGGGCACGTTTTGAATTAGGATCGGCTTTATATTACTTTCAATGGAACACACGTATATTGAAAAATGTAAGTGCAGAGAAAATGTGTGTGTATATGTTTTGAATTTGGTTTTCTAGCTAGAAGTTATAAAGTATGACAGATGCAAAATATTGCATTCAAGTCAGTTGTGTTTAATTAAAGTGGATTCTGATTTATGTTTAGAGGCTGCAAATACACATGGGCCGGTTTCAATTCAAAATGTGTTCACTCTTGTGATAGGTTGAAAAGTGGGTTGGCAAAGTATGCAGATGGTGGTAATCTGCTATATAAGGAGATTGCTCCTGATATTAATTTAATTAGTCGAAGTTTACTGCATATATTTACATACAAACATGTATATAATCGATATTCAGGGATTTAAATACAAGAAAAACGAGTTTGTGTGCAAAGAAATTGCGGTTTTGGACTTGTTGTTAGGTGATGTTTGGCATCAAATTTTAAACTGCCAATGCAGTCTAGTTGTTTGAGTCAAGATCATATAAAACATAATGACTGGGTGACAAGGAATATTCATGGTCTTTCTTGGGATGAATCTTCAACGGCTGGAATGGTGTCAACATATATAGCGCTTTATTTGAAGCAAATTATCCGACCCGGTGAAGAAGTATTTGTGAAGGGTCTAGAAAAGAAGAAATTGATTGAAACATATATAATGCAAAACTTTGTAACTGATATGCTTGCACTAGGTTGTCCTAAGCTATCGGAGTTAAAATCAACAATCGTTTAAAATATAACATACATTGTTGTAAACACAGCAATAACAATCTGCAATGTGCAAAACAAAATACCTTTTATTAAAAGAATGGCTTGATAATAATAAAAACAATTGAAAGATTTTGTTTGTATTATTTATTTTAATATAATTTTACAATGTTAGCCTTACAAAATTTCTTTATAATAATAAAACAATAGAAAGATTTGTTTGTATTATTTATTTTAATATAATTTTACAATGTTAGCCTTATTAACTATTATTATAACAACTTCTAGCAAACATTATTTTTATCGATCCAGCTATTGTGTACGTTAGAGAAGCCTAACCATTTTACAAATACTTTATTTCCACTCTTTCTTAGAACTTTTCTACCAGGTAAATTCCTGGATGTTTAACCTTTGCAACTCCGTTTCATAAAATGCACCTTTGATTTCTTTCTCGTCTTGATCTTCTAATATATATGTTGTCGGATTGGTTACGTTTACCTTTTAATCTTAAAATTTCATTTGACCAGTTTGGTGTGTAACCTTTCGTAAATGCTTCCCTGTGTTTACTAATCCTCACACTGTCTTTAATTGAATATTTTGGTATTTTGGTTGCAAGTTTGATGTGGGTAAATGATGATTTAAGAATAGTTTTTCAATTGATTTATCAACTTTTACAGGTTTGACTCGATAGTATTGTGAACTGTATTGTTGTATTGTTTCACAATATCGCTTACATTTTTATCCAATTGTAAGAACCGTTCAGGTTAAACAAGCGCCACATTTTTCCCTTTAAAGTTCTAATTACACGTTCCACAATGCATGCTTTCTTTGTAGAAAAACACTATAATGGTTTATGCCATATGTCCGCATTAAGGATTGAAAGTGTTTGTTATAATATTCTTTACCAAAATCAGACTGCAAATTTCTTGGAGGATTTTTAAATTTATTTAAAATTGTTTTCATTGCAGCAGTAACATCAATACCCGTTTTACTTTTAAGTGGTACAGCCCATACGTATTTGGAGAAACAATCAATAACTACTAAAATGTATTTAAATCCTTTGTTTGTTTGCGAATATGGTAGCATTTCAATCAAATCGGTCTGAAGAAGGTCATTTAAACCTTTTACTATCACTTTGCGTCTCTTGAAATTTATTCGTGCTGGTTTATGAAGTTCATTTACTATATCCTCTTTCACTTTTGATTGAGCAACTAACATAATACTTTTTCTAATCAGGATTTATTAAATACAATTATTTAAGATACTTCTATGTTTGAATGTCGCGGGCTCCACTTGCTTTGAAAGGAACTTTTAATATAAAATCAAGAAACATTGTGGTATTGTTTATGATAGCACCGCTGTCACGAAAGCTGATTACATCCATACGTTTAAGCAAAAATCCTTGTAACTGTGCAATTACATAACTTTTTCGTTTATAAGAATTTCAATGTCTTGCGGGTATCCTTTAATATTCTCAATGACTGCTTCCTCATAAGGAAATTCATAATTATGTTTAATATTGAAAATAAGAAATGTCTTACCACCGTCGAGGAATGTATTAGAGTAAAACGTTGCTACTACCGTGTAATGTAGCATATGTAACTTATACTCAATCAAGGTTTCAAAACCTTCACTTTTGTTTTCATATTCCTGTTCACTTATATCTATTTTACGGTTATGTAAGTGCCTTCCAAATTTGTCAATTGTCATATCATCTAATTACTTTTGCCTCACGCAATTCTTCAATGATCGAATTTATTTCGTTGCCGTGACCTGTGTGTCCAGCAGTCTGTGATGAAACTAAAAGTCGTAATCTATCAACAAGTTCATTGGGATCATTCCAATATAAATAATCTATTGCGTTATTTGATACTTCCATTGTCATACCGTCTCCAAGACGCTTTCTATAGGGTAATGTTCTAGGTCTACGGGGTGTTTGGGGAAGTATGTTTAATGTAGATATTATATTTTTGTACTTATATGAAGTATTACCCTGAATTTGTTCTGTTTCAGAATAATATCTTCTATTAGCATTTGTTCTTTTTACAATATCAAGGTACGACTTTAGATCTTGATGACTGTACCCGACAGGATATTTTTTAAACAGTAGTTCGTATAATCCAGGAGTACCTGTATATTTCAAATCATTTATTAGAACATTTTCATCATCCAACGCGAAATTCGAATTGCCTATCATAAGACCATTCGAATCAGGGTTAAACCTAATACCATATTTATGATCAAATTCGTTCTTAACATCTTTAAACATATTGTAAATATATTCTCGAGGTAGCGGATGTAGCTGTTCGAGATAATGTGTCATACCAGGTGAATCGACAAAGCTTTGAATATATTCCTGAGCTTCTTGTGCATTTCGATTAATTTCTGCTTCGTATTCATTCTCAACATCATCATCATTTACCTCTAGGGCATCATTTTTATATTTGGTATATGCTGTGCAATAACCGGCGAATCAATATAGTCAACGTTCCTTTCTAGCAATGTAGGTTTAATTTTTTACACTGCTATGAGGCAGTTCTTCTTCTTCTTTAAATTTTTCTTTCTTTACCACACTTTCCCCATCCAGTTTATTAGCAATAGTTTCTAATCGTGATGTTATGGGTAAGATTGATTCCACTTGGACGACTTCATTATCTTTTAACTGACGCAATTTGTTTTTACAATGTTTCTTTTCTTAATTAAAATTCTTTTAAGTTTTATCGACTCCTTATTCATTGCGTAAAAGTTTATTGTAATAAAAAATTCTTCGATGCTAACGATACTTGCGTCTCTCAAGGTTTAAATATGTATGAAGTGATCAAAACCTATTCGGTACCTTCCTTGATCTGGTTCACTATCTTTGTCTACAACTAAGAAACCGTATTTGTCTCGCCAACAAGCAGCACATATTTCACGGAATTTATCATACTTCATATCAGTATTGACGTGATCGTCATATATATGTTTTAAGTTTAAATCATCTTGTTTAAATAAAACTAAAAGATTAGCATTATCACGTAGTAAGTGCTTAGGTATACGAGTATAACTTTGACAAAGGTAAAACTGTCTACTTGTTTATGACGTCCCATACTAAAGTATTCCCTAATGATACCTTGTTTATCGCAAGCTACATCATCAAAACAAATATAGAATTATTTCGAGCATCAGATGGTGATATAATATTATCAGAACTGGAAAATGTATAATATTTGATCCCTTTATTGGTTGCAGTAGACTTTCAAGGTATTGATACTTTGGTTGATAAAGTGATTTAGAATAAACATATACGTTTTCAAACTTTAAACCATTAGGATGTTCTATCAACCCAATCATAACGTTGGTTTTACCGCAATTTGAAGGACCAACAACTAGACATCGAATAGATGCAGGTAGAAGAACGCTATGTTTTTCTTTTTAGCTAAAGATTGCGCACCAATGTCATTATTGTTTATGGTTAAAGGTGTTGATTGTTTCACAACATGCATGTTTGCAAGTACTAAATTCGATTTGTAAAAAGTAGAATTATATATATATAAGAAACAGCTAGTATATAAAGAATCATTAATTCATAATATTTTATTTATTTGCTGCACAGCTTGAGAGGATAGTTGTCCTCTAATGATTACATATAATAATTCTAAAACTAAAACGGACTATTAAATACTGTAATTAACAATTTACCATTCGAAGCGCATATTCCGGGTTACAAATTTTGCGGTCCGGGTACAAAACTAATCGAACGGTTAGCTCGAGGAGACAAGGAATAAACAAGTTAGACGAGGCTTGTAAGGAGCACGATATTGCATACTCCAAAGAAAAGGATCTATCTAAACGCCATCAAGCAGATTCGAAGTTAGCTCAGTTAGCTACAGAAAGACTAAATTCTGGTGACTCGTCTTTAGGTGAAAAAGTAGCAGCATTTGGAGTAGCTACCGCAATGAAAGCTAAAGTAAAACTTGGTATGGGTGCCTGTGCATCACTGAGAACAAAAATATCGATAAAATAAGAAAACTGATAAAGAAACGTAAAATAAGAAGTACGCTAGGTATTAAAAGTATTATCAAACAAGCACGTACAGCTTTAAAAAGTCTAAAGGATCTAATGTTATGGATGCAATCAACATAGCAATTAAGGCAGCCAATACAGCAAAACAAAAGAAGCATATTAAATCAGCTCGTATTATATCAATTCCTAAAACAGGAGGTTTTCTACCACTAATACCAATTTTTGCAGGCCTAAGCGCTCTTGGTACTCTTACTGGAGGTGCAGCTGCTGTTGCAAAAGCAGTTTCAGATACTAAAATAGCTAAGGAACAACTAGCTGAAAAACAACGCCATAACAAGGCAATGGAGGACATTGCAGTCGGAAACGGCATGTACATCAAACCTTATAAAAAAAGGTTTTGGTCTTTTTTTAGCCCCAGCAAAACCTCAAAGGAACGCAACTTGATTTTACCTAATTGTGCACTAAGCAATGTAGAATTAATAGAGTTTGTTAAGCAATTAGAAGTACCATATTTCCGTGGTGTGTTCATGAGAAACAATCTTCCCAAGAAAGTTAATTTTAAAGAATGTGGTATAATTAATTTAGATGGAATAGAAGGTTTAGGCACGCATTGGACCTCTTACAAAAAGTACGGTAGTAGCGCTATTTACTATGACAGCTACGGAAACCTGCGACCGCCAACAGAGTTGATAAGTTATTTGAATAGCGGGGGTAAATTAACCAAGAACAATCGTACGGTACTGTGTTTTGCGGACATTTATGCTTACAATTTCTAAGTAGCGCATAGAACTGCGTACGAAGTCGTTATGTCGTACACTTTTACTCTAACGGGAAACACTTCAGTTTTAACAAGCAATTTTAATCCACCTATAAACTTGGATAATGATTCGGAGTACGTATTAGGATTAACAAATTTTGAGTCTTATAACACAATTCCAAACATAGAAAAAGGAATAAATAATAAATTTTATTATGGATCTAACGGAGAATTCATAGAAATACCTGAAGGTGCTTATGAGATTAGAGAAATTAATAAATATCTTCAAAAGCTTTAGGTGATAAAAGATGGCGTGGTCGTATGGAACAATCACGAAGCGCTAGAAAGACTCCAGTGTATATAGAAATTACAGCTGACAATAATACACTTAAATGTAGTATTAAATGTAGTCTAGATGTGGATTTTACCAAAAGGATTCAATTGGTTCTCTACTTGGTTTCAATCCACAAAATTGCTAGCATTTGTCACGCATCAAGCAGACTACGCAATCAACATTTGTAAAGTGAATGCAGTTTTAATCGATTGTAATATTGCAAGCGGATCCTATTTAAATAGTAAACCAGCCCATGTAATACACGAATTTTTCCGCAAGTACCTGCAGGTTTTAAAATTGTCGAGTGCCCACCTACGATTATATATCTACCAATCAAGTCACGTATAATAAATGAAATAATAGTTAAAGTGTTAGATCAAGATGGAAATTTAGTTAATTTCAGAGGAGAACTGCTAACCGTAAGGTTGCATTTAAAAAATCTGCAATAGCCATGGGTATTAAGTATAATGCACGCAACATGTCAAGAATTGCTATAAATGCTGGAAATTTCAAAGCAATCGACACTCGATTGATTGTTTCAAAACCGCTAACAACACAAAACCGACAGTTTCTACAATCGTTAGGACTGCATTTATTTAATTAAAAAAAAAAGTAGAATGAATAGTGAAATACTGAACGTGCGTGAAAAAGTTTACTTCGATAATGCAATTGTTAATATCGAAAAACATACACATCAACCTTATGCTAACACATCTTTAAACAATAATGATGAAATTCGAATCCCTATACAGCAACAAGATGTATACACCTTACCATCGAAGAGCATGGTGTACATAGAAGGCAAATTAATTAGAACAGATGGAACGCCGTCTCAGACAGCAAAGTTTGTAAATAATGGAATTTTGCTGCTTTTTGATGAAATTAGATATGAGATTGGAGGTATCATTGTAGATCGTGTTCGGAATCCTGGATTAACGTCTATAATGAAGGGATATGTTTCATATAATAGCAATCAAAGTAAACATTTACAAAACGCTGGGTGGTCTCCTATGGATGATTCGCAAATAGTTGATGCCAATGGGAATTTTAATGTTGCAATAAACCTTTCAATGGTTCTCGGATTATGCGAAGATTTTAAAAATTATTTTAAACATACGTCATGAGTTAGTTTTACTACGTTCCAGTTTTGATACTAATGCTATAATTAATCCTACACCCGATGAAGAAATAAAAGTTGTTTTAAACAAAGTTTTATGGAAAATGCCGCATGTAGTCGTTGATGATACTCAACGAATTAATTTAATAGAATGCGTTGCACAAAATCAGGATTTGCATATTCCGTTTAGAGGATGGGAGTTGCATGAATATCAACTTCTACAAGAAACGCAACGTCATACATGGAACATTAAAACAACAACACAATTAGAAAAACCAAGATTTGTGATTGTCGGTTTCAAACCAACCGAAAAATAGATACATGAGCAACTACAGTCGTTTTGTTAATTGCTATTTAACCAACATGAAACTATATTTAAATTCAGAAATTTTCCCGTACGATAACTTAAATTTGAAGTTCGAGAATAAACAGACTGCGTTGTTATATGAGATGTATGCTCAGTTTCAACAATCATACTACGAAAAGGAAAATGAACCACTTTTTAATCCTGAAGATTTACGAAGTATTGCACCATTAGTAGTCATAGATTGTTCTAGACAAAACGAAGCGTTAAAATCTGGTACTGTCGATATTAGATTAGAATTTGAAACTAGCAGAAACGTTTTGCCAAATACATCTTGTCATTGCCTTATACTTCATGATAAGATAGTCAAATACAATCCACTCTCAAACAGCATAAGAATATTATAATTACTTTATTATTATTATTACTGTACCTTTACAAATTATGAAAAACAATAAATCATTTAGCAATCACAGTCTATTTATTAATATTTTTACATGCTTTTACAATATCTTTCACATATTATACATTTCTCAAAATAAACTAACTGGTATGTTATTAAGAAACTGGATTTTTTTAAAAACAGAACGGTTATTACTACTATTTTTCTCTACAATACATTTATACTAATATAGTTCAAACTCAGGCAGATTGAAAGGTATCCTATTTTAGATACATCCAAAAACGGTGTACTTGTGCAGGTATAAACATAACACTGAAGTTTTATAACTAAAAAATTATATGTTAATCTAGATAAAATAAATTGCATTCTTTATTTGAGTCAGCGGTTGAAGCTTCACAAGTCATTTCTGAGTGTATAGTTATACCCCAAGGTTTAGTATCAGTGGTTGAGGTACTAAGAATTCTTTTATCATCACTTGGATTAAGAACAATTTTGTTTTGTTTAATAGTAAAGACATCATGTTTGACTGATCTAATTAAACATTGTTGTTTCTGTACAGACTGGTTATAAAACAAAGCATTCTTATAATCATCAAAAGAAATTTGCTTAATACTTGCTAAGGAAGATCCTTTGACTTTTTATTATCCTATCCTGAACTCTGTAAGTGTACATTTTAGATCTAAGCCCTACAAACTCTAGCATGATATCACCATTGTTTTCATCTTTCATAATACCAGGAACTTTTTATTTGATAATGGAATATGATATTTGTTATGAGGGTCGTAATCGGAAGTATCAAATCTATGAATATCTTGTTTGATATAAGAGTAAATATCTTCAACGCTAAACTCGTATATCAAACTATCCGTATCTGTATACAGTAACTTTGCTTTGTTAGCAAATTGCGATTTTATATAACTATAGTGAAATTCATATAAATAGGTTTTGAAATATCTAGAATAGAGAAACCTACATAAATGGGTTTGTTTAAATAAACCTCTAATTTCTTCATTTCTATTAAGACTAGATCTTTGTCTAACACAGTGCAACTATGAAAATTAGGCTTCGCTATGTAACTACGAGCTCCAAACCGCCCTTCCCATTTGCTCACTAATTTCACATCTTTCCTTTTCCGTACGTCTTCCATCATTTTCCATAAACCGAATTTATCATATTTTATAAAAGCATATATCGAAACTGTTTTTGACTGTTGTCTTAATTTCGTATTCAAATCAATGTATTCTTTTAACCAAGGGGCTTGTTTAAATCGAAGTACCTTATGAATTTTTTTCAGTTCTAAACCGTAGCTTAAATACATTTTTAAATTCTTATAGTGAATAATATAGTTGAGTTTTGGATATAAAGTTGTAAGTAATTTCTTTAAGTTTGATTTATTTGAAGGTACTGGTGGTATCATATGTTCAGGCGCCAAAGGTAAGTCACTGTGTATTTCATGTAAAGATACTGGATAGTGTAAATCGCATTCAAAAATATATCCTACATCAGAATCATCGGGAATATTAAGTATGTCTAAACGTACTATATCTGGACTGGTACCATCTAAAATTCAAAATCTCCATATGGAAGATATTCAGACATTGCAGCCCCATATAAATTATTAACATCAAAATACATTAAATATTTAGAATCGAAATTTGGATCATAATCTGCATTCATATATTTGTTATTTGCTTTAGCATATCTATTCGAACATTGAGAAACACCGCCACGAATTCCCCGTTCTAAAAACATTATTTTTCAATATCAGTAAGCAACTCGAGTTTAACGTTCGTCGTTTTAACATCGCATCTAGAGCTAAACCAGGAGCCGTAAAGTAGTGAAGCGGATCTAACTTATACGTGAACATACAAGTTTTTCTAAAGTTTTCAAATATATCAGACAAGAGCAGTACATCTGTTTTTAAATATAGGTCTGAATAGTCCCCTAGTGTTTTTATATTAAATGTTTGCCAAACGTGTTTAGCATAATTGTAGTCTTCATCTGAGATTTCTTCATTGCGCAAACGATTAAAGAATGCTGTTTTACAGGGTAAATCGGTTTCATTGAGCCTATCCCAAAAGTTAATGTAATCATAGGGAAATATGCCTTTGCGCGTAAGTAACTGAAACTCATTATCAGTGTTACAATTTTCCCTGGTGATGGATTTTTTATTATCATCTAAGTAGGAAGCTAATTTTTCTATGCTAGATGGATGCCATAAACCTGAATGAATCGATAAATCTAAAACTAACTTTCATACCTTTTACATATTTTGTAAAAGATATGTATTTTTCCTTATTTATTGGCAGAATGTTTAACGAACCTGACAACTCTAACGAGATTTTTTTAATAATGAAATGCGAATCGTAGCCTGATAAGTTATGAAAACTACCGGTATCATATAAAATTATGATAATTGATGTTGCAATCTTGATGAGCCACTCCTCGAAATTCACCTGTAAAGTGGCAGTGATCGCGGACTCTAATATCATCTATACTAAAAGGTTTATTGCAAATGTGACAGTGAAGGGCAAATTTAAATGTTGACTTTTGTTCTTCCGTTAAAGGATTCATAGGTTTTGGGTTACAGAAAATTTTATTAGTCGTTTCTGAAATCAGTTTCAATTGAGCAACAAACCATTCTATACAATCCTTCCCGCGATACAATTGAAATTTGGAATATTTATTATCATACGAGCATTTCAAATAATACGCTACACTAAAGGGTATATGCCTTTGGTAACGAACTGTGTTTAATATTACCTCTGACTCATTGCATGGTTCTAGTATACATTCGAGATCTGCATAAACTACAAATGATACTTTTTCTTGATAGTGGAAATGTTTAAATGTTAGATACTTTTCAGATTCTTCAGGTAATCTTATTGAGCAAGTATTCTGTTTTTCGCAATAATTCGAATGACGCTTAAGTAATGCTGCTGTAATAAAATTATTTAAACATCTATAACAAAAAAATTTTCTATGTTCATGTGAAGACAACTGTTTTACAAATAATTTTGACATATCCTTAATCCAAGTAAAATGAAAGTGATTCTCATTAGCATTTGTAGGACGAGCATATTGTAAGGAATCATTATTTAAAACTAACAGATTAATAGGTTCAATTTTTTAAAATTTTCACTTAAACAAAATGGTAGTATTTTAGCATTTTCTATACAATATAGGTTAATTGCGAGATTGTTAAGCTTTTCAATTTTTTTTATGTCTTTTAATGCAATTGGAAACTGAATTGAAGTGTAGCGTAATACTGTATCAAAATGCGGATAGCTAGATATTCTATGACTATTTTGTTTAGCAGGAAATAAAGCGGAAACCAAGCTCCAAAGAATGCAATGTTGATCGTTATTTATTACATTTACCACAGCTTTTTCTTTTTATAAAGTCCGGGACCGGTACAAACGTTGAACACCCTCCTTTAAGTGGATCATGATTGTTTATATTTACCTTCAAGTGTAAAACTTCTCGGATTGCCCAACCAGAATCTTTCTCGCAAAATTCTTCTAATCGCTTCGAAATCTTGTTCAATACGTTCTCCTTATACCATAGCTTGAGATTGGTATTTATATCGATGTGACGATTTGCAGTAGGAAACGTTTTCAAATCCATTTCGCCAGTTGTAGGCTTAACAAAGTTAGCTGCAAATATTACATTAACTTTCAACATTGACTTTTTTAAGCAAGCAACAATTTTGCGTTTAAAACTAGCGAACGCCTTGTCTAAGAACACTAGAGAATCTCTATAATTTAAATTGGTAATAAGTCCCGTAATTATTCGACTTCCAAAACATGATTGTACATCATGCCAAATCAAATTTTTTCGAGTATGACCTCTAGAAAGCGTTGAATCAACACCTTTTCCACGATATTCCAAAGAGCGTTTCAAGTGCCTCAATCGTACAAGGTAGCTTTTAAGATATGCTAAATTAGATTCCAGTCTACTAGGATTTTCTTGTTGATTGTCTTCGTATACCTTATTTTTAATAGCAAGCTTCAATATACTAATATTTGCTTTGATAATTAAAATGTGTTTCGTTATTTCATTCACTGTTTTCAATAAATTCACGCATTTTACAGTTAATCTCAAAATTGCTGTACTAATCTCGGATACGGTTTCAGCATTCATGATTCTATAGAAAATCAAATACACTACTCAATATACGTATTTCTCTATTTAATATTTATACCAAATATCATCTGACGTAAGCAAAACAATTTCAAAAAGATTCATTCATCTGAGTTTACGGAAAACACGTAAGCAAAACAACTGTAAAAAAGAAATAGCGAATTGCTTTGAATGCAATTGTTAAAAAAATCTCTTTTATTTACGTTTTTATTCAAGATGATTTTCAAGCAGAGTTGCATTCAGTACGTAACAAACAATTCGCTAAGCAAGCATTTCCAGTATTTACAAACTGAAGGCGACTTTGAGTAAAACAACTGTAATAGGAATTCGCATACAACATCATTTTTCATTCAGTTACGTTTACTATGAAAATATGTTTTATATGACCTTTGATTTTATGATGTGTATACAGAAAAAATACATACAATCATTACAGCGCTATTTTTTATGGATACATATGAAAAAATGTGAAAACCTGAATTAGGATCGGCTTTATATTAGTTTCAATGGAACATACATAATCATCTAGCGTTTACTACAAAAATTCAGCATGATTCGCACAAATTACTATATCCCTATATATGCAGCGCCTTTTGCAATTTATTTTTCAGTCAATGAATGTAATTCATTATTTCTGCTGAGCAGTACCTTTTAAAAAAATTCTTATACAGCGGTAATATATAAACGAAATAAATATAATTTAGGGTTTTTATTATGTGCATTCATTGCAATTTCTTTTCATACAATGAAACTAATTCATTATTTCTGCTGAGGTATAATTATATTCGCTTACATACTGTTTTGTTTATTAGAATAGATTATAGAGCTGAATTTTTCAGAAAACGAGGCAAATTTTTAATTCATTATTTCTGCTTAGCAGTACCTTTAAAAAAATTCTTATACAGCGGTAATCTAAACGAAATAAATCTAATTTAGGGTTTTATTATGTACATTCATTGCAATTTCTTTTCATATAATGAAACTAATTCATTATTTTCTGCTGAGGTATAATAGATTACAGAAAAACGATGCAAATTTTAATTTTTCTAACAGATCAGTTTATTATTTAATATAAATACTTCACGTAGATTTACCAACAGTATTCAATCAGATCTCTTGTATAATTATTAGTTACTATTACTAGCAACTTTTAAAAAAATGAGTAACTTGTCATCAGCCAAAAATTGTAATAGTACCAACGTAAAAGTTTTAGAGCAATTTATATTACATTCTGACGAAGACGTGATTAAAGAAGTTTTTGGTTGTTCTTCGGCTCAACTCGATACTGCTGCTATTTTTGAAAGTGACGTAATAGATATATCACGGTAAGTGCTTTTCACATTTATACATGTGTTTTTAAAACACTACTAATTTATAAGTTACATTAGATCAAAAAACCATTCTGGAAATTCTGAGGCTATCGTAGAATCGTTGATACACTCTGAACCTCTCATAAACATCAGGTAGTATACAAAAGAAAAGGTGAACCTACAATAATCTTTTATGTTATGCTCACAGATCAGGCAAAAACATGTCGGCTATGAAAAAGTTATGTACAGAATCAAATATGACTGTTTGCTGTGAAGATGACAAATCCTACGAAGATGATGCAGTAGAGTTGCTTAACGCATTTAAAAGCGTGGAGAGAAGCTACTGCGTCGTATATATTTGGAGCTAGAAATAATAAAGCAAAAAAAGATGAACTAGCGGTGAGGGAGCAGCAGTTACTTCAAGAACGTGAGTTAATAAATACTTTTCATTTATAAATAGTTAGATCAAAATATTCAACAATTTTGTAAAATAAAAAGTATTTTATAATAGTTTCTCTTTGAAACAAGACTTTCTTTAAACAAGGTAGTAAACTCAGTAAAACGCACATAAATCAGAATCCACTTTATTTTAATACATAATTTTTATACAATCGACTTAGATGTGTTATAATAATAAACTAATTTCTTAAATTAGTGACATATTATTCTGAAAATTCTATGTTGACAGATAGACCGATCGATCCCTTACTAGTTATGTATACGTGTTTGTTCGAGCCAATACTTTCATTTAATTGTTTCACTCCATGTGCTTGAAGGTATTCAAAATATCTCAATGGCAATATACTCTTGAACTCTTCTGTTTCCACTAATACTCTATCTCCATATTTTGTCTTGAGTGTTTCCACTTTTAAAACTTTAAACCTCGTATTCACTATAATATCTTTTGAATTTACATAAGGTTTGCGATATGTGGTTTTATTAAGAGTATTAAAATCCATATTGCTTTTCTTTGACTAATTAAATTAATATTAGGAGCAATCTCCTTATATAGCAGATTACCACCATCTGCATACTTTGCCAACCCACTTTTCAACCTATCACAAGAGTGGAACACATTTTGAATTGAAACAGGCCCATGTGTGTATTTGCAGCCTCTAAACATAAATCAGAATCCACTTTAATTAAACACAATTGACTTGAATGCAATATTTTGCATCTGTCATACTTTATAACTTCTAGCTAGAAAACCAAATTCAAAACATATACACACACATTTTCTCTGCACTTACATTTTTCAACATACGTGTGTTACATTGAAAGTAATATAAAGCCGATCCTAATTCAAAACGTGCCCACAAGTATTTTACATTTGAAAAGAATTCAGGTTTTCACATTTTACATTAAAAGTATATAACGCCGATCCTAATTCAAAACGGTGCACGTCTAACTTCTCGATAGAAAACCGAATTCAAAACAGCTACACACATTCTTCTCTGCACTTTTCAACATAAGTGTGTGTTTCATTGAAAGTAATATAAAGCCGATCCTAATTCAAAACGTGCCCACAAGCATTTTACATCGAAAAGAATTCATGTTTTCACGACTATTTTACATTGAAATCATATAGAGCCGATCCTAATTCAAAACGATTCAGCCGTATTCTACACATGGAAAATACGTCTGTCGCGTTTTGAAGTAGGACCGGCTCTACCCCACTACTAATAAGTAATGCAGGATTCGTGTGGGAGTTGACGACGATTACGTAGGCGGCTTCTAGCCACATTAGGTCCACCATAAAATTTAAGGAAACTGCCTTTCACGTCGCTCTATGTCTTGCTACCGTTATCGGGGTCATTAATAAATTTTTCAAGCCATATTTGCGCGCTGCCGCGTAAAAATCGCGAGAAATATTGGATTTTGTTCCCACTGCCCCATGAATTAGAGTTCGCGCAATGTTCATAATCTTTCAAAAATTCAAAACAGTTTGTCCCACCTGGAGTGAAGGTAATTGGGTTTGCGTAACTTGGTGTGATTGGATTTATTTTTAAGTTCTGTATGAATTCTATTGTGTTATCTGCCATTGTCGGTTTAGAATTAGTCACTTGTGTTAAATCTTCTGTGGTCAGTGTTTGTATTCCTGAGTTAATAATTTCTAAATTAATATTTAAATCTTTTGCTCCCGGAAATGTAAATTGTGATGATTGTGTATGTCCGACCGAGATTTGTGGAGAACGTTGTAAACAAGTGGTTGGGGAAAAACAGTATCGTGTTTTGTGGTGTCTAGTTGTATATGACTTACATTGGGGTTTCTATTTTTACTACGCGTGTGATGATCATGAATAGGTGTGCTAATGTTTTTATCCATCAATGATTAGGATAGAATGACGATTCGCTTACCGCATGACCTAATAAATTAGCAAAGATAATTAATGTTTGCATTGCTTCATTAATCACGTAAAAAAGCTCAAGAGAAATTAATGTCCGATCGGGATTATGCTCAAGACGTCGCAGATACCAAATTTCGATTAATTTGAGTACTAACTTAGCGAATTTGGGTAAATAATCTTCCTCCGGTAGTTGATTATTATGAGCTCACTGTAAAAATGTATGGATAGCGTTATCAAAACTAGTCTGTCCTGTTTCGTAACGTATTAGTGCAGTCGCGTTTGACCCTCTAGTTACCATTTTCATTCAACCTAAAGCGGTAAATTTAAAATAACACTCATGATTAATAATTAAAGTTTTATAATAAGAGTAAGAAAAATATATTCAAAATCGACATCGATTGTTAAAAACTTGGCTCTAACTCCTACGTATGGTTTTTCTAACACGGCGTAATTCGGCGAATGATAATCACGGCGTTCGCATCAAATGTTAATCTCAGCGCCTCCACTAACTGCTATGTATGCTTTCCCATGGTGCCGGTTAAAACTTAAAGGGGTTGCGTTCCAGGTTAGAACGTAGGTGATACATAGCGGTGGCTATCCAAGCCACGGAATCGGTTAGCAATTGAGTCGAAAAATAATACAAGAACATCTATTGTTTATTTTAACTACTAGGAGCAAGCATATAAAATAACAAAGTTTTAGGAGCAAGTCCGCTCATGAAAGTCAAGTCAATTTATGATAACTTAAAACTACGAGCAAATAAAGATTGGTCTTACTTACATTTCTAAGTCAGACTTTCGGGATGGTTATGGCTGATTCGTTTGTTCCGGTAATCGGAGACACTGTACTCGCGATGGTAGCTGTAACACCACTGCCACACTCTGACCACTTGACTCTCCATTACGGGTAAGTTAGGAAAATACAAGATAGCGTTATCTTGAGGAACTTCGGTCAGAAGCTAACCGCGGTGCATTTTGTAACAGGAATTAAATTATATTTTTGGCTTTGCCAACGGATATAGGTTGGACGAAAGTAGATATGCTATGGAGAAGCTGAGCCAGCCCTTTTAAAGGGTCATAAATATCTTGTAAAGGGTATGTGTATTATAGAAAAGAGAAGTATGTATGTGTGAAGGTCATGTATGTGTAGGTGTGTGTGTGTGTTTGTATTTGTTAGGTTTGAGGATAACTATGGAGAACTTGCGACAGCCCTTTTTAAAAAGGTGTAAATATGTTGTGAAGGGCATGTGTATTATTGAAAAGAAAAGTATGCGTGTTAAGGGTATGTATGTGCAGGTGTGTGTGTGTGTTGGTGTAGGCATGTATGGGGGGGTGATGTTAATGGAGAAGTTGGGACGCCCTTATGATAAAAGTGTAAATATCGATCGGGTGTTTGTTTTATTTTTTGAAAAGAAAGGTATGTATTATTATGTGTACGTGTAGGCGTGTGTTTTTTGGTGCGTGGTGAGCGTGTGTGTCATTGTTTTAGTCTAAGATGAAATATTGTAAGGGCCGCGCAAGTTGTGCGAATGTGTTTTTGATTTAAGAATGGGTTTTTGGGTATCGTAGTGGTCGCGTTCGTCGGGGTGTGAGATTAGTTTATGAAAGGAAATATAAAGGTGTATGCGTTGTATATCGAAATCGAATTGTTCGGGTATAAATGGTTTGATGACGTGTGCGTGTATTTTTTGCCTCCGAAAAGATGAAAAAGTGTGCTATTTAATTCGTATACATTGTAGGAATGAATGCATAGAGAGAGACGATGACGGAAGTCTGTCTGGGACCGCCCGGACGTACGGGGTAATAAGAAACGTTTATTTATGAGAGTTCGATATAAAGGTCAAGTATGTGTAGGCGGCGACTTCTTTGTATGTGAGTTTGTAATAATTTAAATAACGCAGAGATTCCAGATTGTCGGCAAAAAAATACGGGGTCACGATTATCTTAAAAGAGGTCGGACACGTGCAAGACGTTTCAAGTAATCTTTTAATAATTTGAAAATGTAACGCTCGATATGTCGTAGGCAATTATGATGAAGTAGAAGAAGGAGAATAAGGCTGGGAAATACCCGCAAGGTTTTTATTACAGGTGTCAATAAAAAAAAAATAGCGTGCTGCGTTTGTATCTGAAAAAAAAAATTTCTCCCCTACTACGAATAATAGTTTCGTCGTCTTGGTAAAAGAATATCCAAAATATTTTCTATTTATTATTGTGTAATTATTCGAACGGTAAACATCGTGTGTCGAAAGTGTAAAAATGTCTCAAGCTTCGGACGAATTAAAAATTCCAGACGCGCCTACCTCAACGCGTGCAATTTTAAAACAATTGAAAAGTGCTTGCAACGTAGGTCGAAAACGACACTATGAATCGATGCTGCTAAATCTGAAATGTAATCAGATTGTTTCTAATGCAAAAAGTAAGCGTGATAAGGCGATCAGAGGGGCAGGTATTAGTAAAAAGAATGGATCCGGCGATAATACTAGTGCGAAGGACGACGAGGGTTATGCGAACGACGTCGAAGTCGACGATCCTGCTGAAAATTTCGATAGATTAACATCAAAGAAGAATGTCAAAAGACGTAGAACGTCGAACAATATCGTGTGGGTCGATTTGAAATCGGCTTTCGCCCGCAGGATACGTTCGAGTGCTGTGGTCAATTTATATCACATAGATCCCATGCAATTTTTAGAAGATGCATTCGCCCTAATAGAGCGACGTTTGAGAAAATGTTTGAGAAAATTCGGCTCTCTTAAAATTAATTTCGTGTTTAACGGTGAATACGTAAAGCCCAACGGATCAACATCATCATCTTCAGAAGCAGTGGATACATCGTTATCGTCATCATCGTCATCGCTCAGACACTTTACTACTAAAAATTATAAAATTTTAAAAATTGAAGACTTTTAAACTCAAGTTAAACCCGAAGCCATTCAGGAATTGAACAATAAACTGGGCGAATATACCGAAAAGCAAAGCGGGTTAGCGTTTTCGAGAATATTAAATTTAGGCGTCAATATAAATCATGCAGGAACATATAGTAGGCATTCTTAAGGAAGGGGGGTAACAAAATTGTCTACGAGATGATATGTTTATTTTTAATCATATACGCTTGTAATATAGAAGAATGTTGACGGTCGAGGATCTTACGAAATTACCGCTCGAGTATATCGAGAGGCATGCAAGTAAAGACGTCGCCAGAAATTTCGATAAATTACCGGAGTATTTGCAAAAACAATTATGGACGCATCGCTATTGTTTAGCGCATGGCTTACAGTCGCCGTCGCATGCAGATCAGATAGATGAACCTCCTCTGCAAATAAAATCGTGTCCTGAATGCGCATGTTCTACCCCATATGTACGCGCGCACACATCGCAGCTCTGCAATAAAAACCTATGAATGCAATTAAAAATGCTCATTGTTCGAAATGACTCCTAAAGGACCGCCCGCAGCCGTTGCTGCATATCTCGCCTACTCTTTAATATGTAATAATTACCTATACATATTTAAACCGAGCGTGCCCTCCTGACAAAGAAATTCGGTTCCCGTAGATCCTCCGAATGCATTCGTATGTTTCGAGGTTGTTGAAAATACAGACGTTTTGGCATTGTCGAAGTCTGAGTCATCACAACAAATAAGATGCTCTCGCTCTAAAGATTGGAACCCTATGGAATTAATTACCATGCAGCTGCAACAGCAATGGCAGCAGCAACAGAACCATTCGGAAGAGGTTCCCTTATCGTAATCATCAGAGACGTCGTCATCGTCGTCGTCGTCGTCGCCCGCGGTGTCGAGATACCTTTTAATTTATAAGAGTTATCTAGGAGGAGGAGGACGCCTTCAACGACGAGAAATAGAAAACGTAGATGGATCCGGCGACGGCGAGGACGGCAACGACGACGACGACGGCGCCGAATGGTTGAACAATGGATGCGCGGGCGATTGTGTCGGAGACGGAGTTGGCATTGATCCTTTTCTGATGTTTAAAATAAGATTTAAATATAATAGCAGTTTTACGGAGACCGAATGGAACGTCATGCCATGGAATCATAAACGAATCGCCTTCGAAAGAGAAAGAGAGAGCGAGAAAAAAAAAGATTGAGAATTTGATAGTTCAGATGATGTATGGACGTATTTAGAACACATCGTACTTATGCAATTAATAGGAGCGTGGGCATACTACATCTATTACAAATATAAAAATAAACTATGCGCGCATGAGCAACATCGTTTGCGCTCGAACGAAAACCTACGCATGCAAAATAATTTTCAGTTCTAACCGGGAGGTATCTTCGTTCAGGGTGTGTGTGTCTGTGCGCGTGAAATTTTGCACTTAATTAAATAGCAATTATGGTGAAGTATATTCAAGACGAAAATAATCATACAAACGATAGTGGTGACGACAGTCAAGTATTTTTAAATAACGATGATGATGACGTAATTTCGTCATCATCTACGTATGCAGTATCTGGATCGCCTCCGTAAGTTTTCTCAGGTATTCATGTCTACAATAACGATCAGGTGATGGATCATCTGATATGTAGCACCGAATACCGATTGAATTCCTCAAAGGAGAGCGCGCAATGGTGCTTAACCAAACAAAAGAGCAATATGGATTTTAACCCTGTTATCAGACTTATATGCCCCAACAGATTTTGTACAGAAGGCGAATTGCAAATGGACGAAAACGAGTGGAAAGATTTGTCGTCTATCAATATCGAACATAAATTTAGAAATTTTTTTTCTAACCGCTCGGATACTGCCAAGGTTGCATCTGCAGGCGCTACCGCCGCCCCCGTAGTCGCAGACGTATGGCACTGGAGGCGTGAAATACATCAGACGATCGACGGATACTTGGAAGTGGAATTTAAAGACGAATACGAGTCTATTCATAGAGTCGAGGTGCAAAAAACTGCTGCGGCTCTCGCCGCATTAGAATCAACAACAACAGGTTCCGGATACAATGTTGCGCGAATTTCTCTCTCCCGCGAAGAATTTGCAAAAGTGTTTACTCTAGCGCCGCTTATAATGCTCAAATTAGAAATATTGAAAGGACAAGATTTTCAAGAGTTGTACGATAGAAATATAGAGTGCGTCGCCACTTGCCTCCCCGAAGAGTTCGCAGCTTACGCGTATAACAGGTGCAAGAGCAGCAGCGGCGACGGCGACGATGGAGGTGAAGGCGGGCCCCTCCCCGCGGATGCTGGACTTTATTCGAACATGCAGGATCAAATCTTATGTCGAGTCGAGATGATAAGCGAATACGTATTTGGAAATCCATCCCTAAGTACCCTAAACGTTCTTTACGATATCAACAGACTCGGCTTATTAGAAATCACGCGCCATTTCCTTCACAAAATTGTCGATGACGTATTATGTTTATATCAAAAGAATTTAAATGTCGAAATGAAACCTTTGTATTTTAAAGATAGTGTATGATCCTTTTTTGTAAATAAAATTTATTCTGTATGCAGTTATTTTTTATATATATATTTAAATTGTTACGTTATTGCAGGAGAGATGTTAGTCAATGTTGGTACACGGGGGTGAAGGGTTGTTCAACAACCTCTTAAGTAAATTGCCCTTCGAACTGCACCTTCCTGGTCATAACTTTTGCGGTCCCGGAACCAGGCTGCAAGAGCGTTTAAACCTCGGAGACAAAGGTATTAATCCTCTAGACGAAGCGTGCAAGCAGCACGACATCGCGTATTCGCATCACAAAGACGTGGAGCGCAGGCACGAGGCCGACAAGGTCTTGCAAGAAGCGGCTTGGCGGCGAGTCAAGGCCAAAGATTCTAAGTGGTCCGAGAAGCTCGCAGCGTTGGGCGTAACAGCTGCAATGAAAGCGAAACGCAAACTAGGAATGGGAATAGACAAGAAAATGGCTGTGAAACTGGATCGTCGACAGCGAGGACGACGACGACAAAAACGACGACGTCGAGTACGTCGATGCTCGGGTAAATTCAAAGACAATAACGGCAACGTCGGCAGAAAATGCTCCTTCAGAGGCGGTCTTATAAGTAAAATATCTAAAGAAATCAGAAAACAAAGCATCAAGAGTAAAGGACACGGAGATGCTTCGCATAATCGTCTCATTTCGAGCGCGATGAATGCCGCAAAAATTATAGTCAACAGGATGGGAGGTCGTTCGAAAATTAAAGTACCGCACATAATACCGGTGCCCAAGCGAGGAGGCTTATTGCCCTTGATTCCGATATTTGCGGGTCTTTCGGCGCTCGGAGCACTGGCCGGCGGAGCGTCGAGCGTTGCAAACGCCATCAATTCGGCCAAAAATGCAAAGAGGTATTTCGACGAGAACGCACGTCACAACAGAGCCATGGAAGAGAAAAAAGTCGGCAGCGGATTGTATTTAAAGCCTCACAAGAAAGGTAGACCTTGTACTTGAAACCTTATACGGGGGATTCAAAAAACGGATGACTTCGACGGTGTCGAGGAATGCTAAGCTCACCACCACCACCACCACCACCATCACCCTTACACCTCCCATGCGCGCATTGACCGATCTCGATCTGCACAAATATGCTAAAGGTGTTCCGTATTTTAGAGACGTATACATGCGAGACGAGTTGCCGCTAAAAAGACGCGACGGAAGCTTAGCACCGCCGTGGCGAAACGAAAGTGGCATTATAAATTTAGACGATGGATCCGGTCCGGGCACGCATTGGGTCGGTTATAAAAAAAGGGCCAATACGGTGATATACTTAGATAGTTTCGGAGACCTGAGGCCTCCCGAGGAAGTCTTAAGATATTTTCACGGTAGCGATATATATTATAACGTGGAAAGGGAGTAAGACTTTAACACGATCGTGTGGTCATTTAGTGTTGAAATTTTTACATAAAAGAACCATAATGCCCTCGGAGCGCTACAGTCATGTCTAGGACTTTCACGATCTTTGGGTATGGAAATACCATCAGCAGCGGTACGCTATACCCACCTGTGAGACTGAACGATGGCGGCACGTACACCTGCGGCTTGGTGGGTCTTTACACGTGCAACACCGTCCGAAATGTTTACGAGGGAAATAATAAGTTCTATTACGATAAAGATAAAGAAATCACCTTCGACGAGGGATGCTACGAAATAGACGAGCTAAACACGTTCCTGAGAAAAAAGATATTGGAGTCGGCTAAAGCCAACAAAGAAATTAATTCGTCCGTAACTTTGGACGACGACGGATTGGTTGACGGCTTGTTTTCTTTAAGAGCTAATAATAATACTCTAAAGTGCGAAATAAAATCGAAATACTCCGTAGACTTCACGAAGCGCGGCAACATCGGTCGAATGCTGGGATTTTATGATCGAATTTTAGAGGAAGGTCGTTCGCATACGTCCGATCGCGATGTGGAAATAATTTCGGTATCTAATATTTTCGTAGATACTAACATTACGACGGGAGCGTACCGCAATAACCAACTTTGTCATAGCATTTACGAATTTGGCCTAACCGTGCCCCCAGGCTACAGCATAGAACAACAACCCAGCAATATAATTCGTTTCCCTCTGTGTGTGGACGAATTCGATAACATTACGTTGAGACTGGTGGATCATACGGGTGAAGCGGTTAATTTTTCGAAGGATACGTACCTTTGCGTTCGCTTAGAGCTAAGACGCGAATAATAAAATTATTATTAAGTTAAAAATGGGCGTCGTTTATGATGACGAGCGTCAGCAGCAGCAGCAGACGTTAGCCGCAGTCGTCAATATACCTAAGAAAAAATCCGCGCGTTGGGCATTGTTATCGTCGTTGCTTCCGAAGTCTTCTTCTTCTTCCTCAAAAACAAACCTATATAAAACGCAAAAAACGTTCTCAAAATCTGCAGTCGCACGCAAATCATCGTTAGACCATAACGAAATAAAAAACGGAAAAGGTGTGAAAAAGCGACATCATATTAAAAAGAAGAAGAAACCCGCTCTTAGTCGCGCAGACGCAAGTTTCTTAAAAGCGCTCGGCTACAAGCTTTTAAATACGAGAAAGAAAAAAAGTACTAGAAATGGCTAAACGTGGCGGTAAAATACGTAGTGATTTTGGTAGTAGCACGAAAATGGTCGCAGATCACATCTCGTCGGTGGTTAGTTCTCCTTTGAAGAAATTACGTTTCGACGAGGTGGCCAAATTAGACGTATTTAAAAGGCCTCGCTATGAAGAGACAATTTCGAAAGAAGATTATTATTCGTATTTACCCTTCACGCGAAACACAGACCACAGCGATAGAGTGATTATAGAAATCCAAAATTCCGATGCTATAACCGCAACCTACGACAGTTACATTAATATTAAGGGAACGTTTTCGGTGAAAACCGAAGGTAAACCGTATACGATAACGAACAACGCAATATTATTCTTGTTCGATGAAATACAGTACAAAATGGGGAGCACGCATGTGGTTGACGTTTGTAAGCAGCCTGGTATAACGTGCACGATGAAGGGTCTCGCTTCGTATCACAAAAAATTCAACGGTTTGAGCAATAGCACCTGGGACCCTCGAGGAGATACAAACGCCGACATTTTTAAGAACGGACGCTTCGCGTGCAATGTGCCTCTAAAGCAAATTTTTGGATTTTCCGAGGATTATAAGCGAGCCGTCGTAAACATGCCGCAAGAGCTTGTTTTAATTAGATCCAAGAGCGACGTCAATTGTTACAAGAGCGACGAAAACGAGCTAACATTTAAAATTACTAAAATATCGTTGGAGGTTCCGCATTTAAAGCTTAGCGATGAATCGAAATTAAATTTATTCCATCATTTGTATAAAAATCCCAGAATTGTGGTTTACTTTCGTCGCTGGGAGCTTCACGAGTTGCCGCCCTTTCCGTCTTCGAAAATTCACGTTTGGCGTATTAAGAATTCGAACGAATTAGAAAAACCTCGATTGATTCTATTTACTCTTCAGCATGACAAGTATGATAATGCGAAGCAATCGGCAGCCCAGTTCGATCACTGCAATTTGACAAATTTAAAACTATACCTTAATTCCCAAGAATTTCCACTTCAAGATATGAATTCGGACTTTGCCAATAACGATTATTCGACCCCGTTCATGCACTATTCGAAATTTCCGGAAAACTATTATGCAGGCGCGAGCAATTTGAGCTACGCTCTGCGTTGTATGAACGACTATCAGCAGTTTGGCAATTGTCCCGTGTTCGTGATCGATTGCAGTCGTCAACAAGAATCTATTAAAAATACGGCCGTTGATATACGTCTCGAAATCGAATCCAGCAACATTTTCGATCAAACCACTAAAGCATACTGCTTAATTTTGCACGACTCTATATTCGAATACGATCCGTTTACGGAAATCGTTACGCGTCATGTTAGCGAATAATAGACATGAAGGTTATTAAACAGAAACAATCTCTACCGGTTGCAAATATGGATCTAACGGTCGAACAGGATGATGCTTATTCCTATTTTGGAACGCGCAAAAAGCACGGAGATCTCTTACCGGCCAGCATAAGATGCATCCTATGCGGACCTTCTGCGTGCGGTAAAACAAACCTGATTTTGAGTTTGTTACTGGCACCCAACGGATTGAAATTTGAAAACGTTTACATTTACTCCAAGTCGCTATTTTAGCCCAAATACGATTTTTTGAGTCGAGTTTTGAGACCGATCAAGGGACTAGGCTATTACGAATTTAGCGAAAATTCCGAAATAATTTCACCGCAAGATGCTAAGAGTAATTCGATTTTCATTTTCGACGACATTCAATGTCACGAGCAAAACGCGATTCGTCAATATTTTTCAATGAGCCGTCATAAGAATATAGACGCGCTCTACCTCAACCAATCTTATGCAAGAATACCGAAGCATCTTATTCGCGACAATACAAATTTAATTATAGTTTTTTCGCAAGACGAAATGAACTTAAGACATATCTATTCGGAGCACATTAATACCGACATGAGCTTCGAAGATTTCAAAAAGATGTGCCGTCTAGCGTGGGAAAAAATAGACGGCGATGGCAATAAAGCCGGATACGGATTCTTAGTGGTAGACAAAGAAAAAGCCCTAAACGAGGGCCGCTACCGTAAAGGATTCGATCATTACATATGTATTTAAAATCACGACGTTCGAGCGAACTTCATCAACGCAATGTCTGCGGCTGCGATGAGACGAGGACGACGACGACGACGTCACTCTACGAATTTAAATCGAGCCGTAGTGCAGGCCACTAAAACAATAAGAAAAAAGTTTTTAGATTTTAAACGAGATCAAAATCGAGCTCAAATAAAATACGGAATGAAGCATGCTCAATTACTAGAACCGTTAAAATCACTATCAAAATTCTCTGCAAGTAAAAATCCTAATTATATTCGACGTCAGTATGCGGAGCACGAATCTGATAATGTCGACGACGGTTCAGATGTCTTACTTAAAAAGTATGCCGACATCCTGTCCAAAAGCGAGGATCCCAATATAGACGATACCGGAATCGGCATTCAATACGACGACCTTTCGAATAAATGGTCTATGGGCAATTCAGAGTTAGCTATTGCAGACGACAGATCTACGATTAATATTAGAAATAAAAAATATCCTATTACGGAGGGCTTACTTCGATTGTTAACTAATAAGAAAATCCCTTCGAATAAGAAAACGCCTGCTGGCAATCCTTCCGAGCTAGATGTAAAAAATTACATCGATATTTTGAAGAAAACCAATGCATATAATAAACTGTTTCGCAAGGATCTGACTAAAACGCCCAAATATAAAAATTATATCGTTCCGAATTTAACACCGTCGCCCGTGGCGACTACAATATCTACGCATCCTCCCTCACCGCAGCATGCTTCGTCGTCGTCACCGTCGTCGTTGTCGTCAAGAGAGATGAATACAGCATCGGCGACTCCTACGATTCCCATGCAATTACGATCCAAAATAACGAAGAAAAGAAAGGTCTCGGTATGGATAATTTATCGAAAAAGGGACAGCCATCGAGTAATATAAGCAGAATTTGGCGATACAAAAAATTCGATAATTCTAATCATAAGATGGAATACGTTCATTGGGACTCGCCGGCCGAGCTGGTGAACCGGCTTCGTTTGTTGATGGCTGAACGTTCGGCGGGCAACAATAGCTCTCAGAATCAAAACGAATTTCTTTCTATTATATCCGAATTAAAGGAGGCGAAATTAATCGCCTAATAAAATATACACGTCCTATAGAATAGTCTCAGAAATAAAATGGTCGTCGATAAATTTGGAAGAGCGTATGTTGTCAGAGACTCTGGAAGCGGAGGGTTTGGTAATACCGCTGCGCGCGGTCCTCCTGGTGTAGGCTTTAAACTAACTCCGGAAGGCGATTTTAACATAGAAAATAGAAAACTTTGTAACGTAGGCAATCCCGTGACTGGAACGTATGCGGTAAATAAACGAAGCGCCTTGGTATTGGACGAGGACGAGAAAATAGTTAACTTGAAGGATTTTAGAATAGTGAATTTGGCCGATCCTAAAAAATCAAACGACGGCGTAAACTTAAAATTCTCAATCTGCGTATAGGCAAAGCATTGGAAATATGTTTGACCGCTTCATCTTCGGGAAAAACGCATGCTAATAAGAAACTTAAATTTGACGCCAAGTCGCGATCCATTGTAAATTTGCACGACCCCGCAGAGCTCGGCGATGTCGTTAACAAGAGATACGTGTACTCGACGTTGTCAGAAAAAGCGCAAAATTGTATGAAACTATCCACGATCGACGACGGTAAGGCTAAGAACTTCGACTCTCGAGGCTTGAGAATTGTCAACATAGGCGAGGCCGAAGATAAGCACGATGCCGTTTCTAAGTTCTATGTGGACGCGAAAATACAAAATCTTATCGAAGGTGTCGCCATTCACCGTGATAACGTAATCATTCGAGATGTATTGCAATCGGTCGTTCAAGTGTTGAACGAAGTTTTTTTAAACACGAACTTCCTGATTTTCAACCACTTGAAATTAGACGGGGTCAAGACGTCTGCTGGAGACGATTTACAATTTCACAAAATTAATACCGACGTTATAAGACACCTGCACGTGTTGTTGGAGCAAGATAAAGCCTCGTCGTCGTCTAACTCTCATACTCATGTCAAACCTTAAAAATGTCTAAGAAATATAACGATAAGGAAATACTAGTGGATGAACTGCACAGAGGGGTTAGACTAAATTTTCCACGTCGCAGAACGATCATCAAATCTTATCACAACTTATTCCAAGCCGATATTGCTGAATTTATTCCATATTCGAAATATAATAAAGGGCATAAGTATATTCTACTCGTGATCGATTGCTATTCGAAATATTTAAGGACGAGACCGCTTAAATCCAAGAATGGCTATGAAGTCACATCTGCGATGCGCGAGATTTTAAATGAAATTAAAAGATCGCGGCCTCCTTTACCGAAAAATCTGCAAACAGATAATGGTACAGAATTTTATAACGGCCATTTTGCACGGCTGATGAAGGAATATGGCGATATTAATCATTACTCCACATATAGCACAATCAAAGCCGCTATCGTAGAACGTGCAATCAGAACGATAAAAAACAAACTGTATAAAGCTTTTAGTCTGAGAGGCAAATGGAAGTGGATTGATATAATCGATTCGATTGTATCGAAATACAACGATACGGTGCTTTCGACCACTAAAAGAAAGCCCAAAAATGTGACCGCGAAAACGCGTCTGAAAGTTTACGATAAATTAAAACTGGCGACTAGAAAACCTCGTTATGCTGTGGACGACTTTGTACGCATTTCAAAATATAGAAGTATTTTTTCTAAGGGCTACAATGCAAACTGGAGCGAGGAAACGTTTAAAATATTAAAGTGTTTCGAGCAAATCCGACTACTTATTTACTCCTCGACATGCATGGCGATCCAGCATTGGGACAGTTTTATGAAGCTGAGCTGCAGAAAACGAGAGTTCCAAATATTTACCTTATCGAGAAAATACTAAGGCGAAAAGGAACCGAAATTCTCGTCAAATGGTTGGGCTTCCAAGAGCCTTCCTGGATTCAAACAGCTGATCTTATATAGATTGTTACATTTAAAAATAAAACATTTGTTTTTTATATTTTTTATTATATAAATATGTTATATTTCAAAAATAAAAAATTTGTTTCTTTTTTTTTTGTTGATTTTTATTATACATTTTTTTTGTGATCTTGTAAAAAATAAGAAAGAGAGACGCTACAACTGTGATACTTTGACATGCAACAGCACTTAAAATGTATTATTTTAATTTATTTTATACATAATATAAAAAAATAAAAAATACAATGCAGTTTTTATCTTGGCTTATTACAATATTTTAATTAATTTTATAATAAATATAAAAATAACAAAATACAATGGAGTTTTTTTCTTGATTACAATATAAGAAAGAGAGACTCTACAACAGCACTTAAAATATATTTTTAAATTAATTTTATACATAATATAAAAAATTAAAAAATACAATGCGGTTTTATAATATAATAATACAAAAAGACAATGCAATTTCTTTCTCGTTACAAGATTTTAATTATTTTTTATAATAAACATGCAATTCACAAAATAAAATATGGTTTTATTCAAAGGTCCTTTATTAGATAATGCCCATGAGGCAAAGTATTTATTCCGTTAGATAAAATGTATCTTTTATCATCTTGATAACTTAAAGCAATTTTTGTCTGACGTATGGAATATACCTTATGCAAATATGATCGTATGCTATTTTGGTCTCGCTCTATAACTACTTTATTTCGTAACGTATCGAGATAGTGATCGAAACAGATTTGCTGATCGATAATGTACTTTTTAACACCCTTAGCCTTCTTTATTATCTCACGACCTTCTATTTTTAAAGAGTACATTTTCGATCGAAGGCCTACAAAGTGCGTTAAAATACGACCTCTAGTTTCGTCTTCTATAAGACCAATAACTTTTTTATTAATTAAAGGAATTTTATATATGTTATCGGGATCATAAGCGCTCGTATCAAATTTTTCTAGATTCGTCTTTATACACTCTTCATAGAAATCATTGCACGTCACACTATACAAAAGGCTGTCGGTGTCCATGTAGCATAATTCGCAATTATTTGCAAATTTTGCCTTCATGAAATTGTGCTGAAAATTATATAATTCAATTTTTGATAATTCTAAGATGGCCATACCTATGTAGATAGTTTTGTTGAACTCTATCTCTGTTTTGCTCAATTCAATCGCGACCAGATTTTTGTCAAAATCGTCGCCGAATGGAAATTTGGTTTGGAAATTAAAGATAGAGCACCATACCGACCGCTCCAATGAGTTACTAATTTTATGACACGTCTTTTCCTAACATTCTCCATTGTTTTACCAAAAATGGAATTGTTTGCAAATTTATACAGATTTTGTGCAAATTCCGTTTTAGCCTCCGTGCGCATTCTTGTATTTAATTCGACAAAAGGTCTCAACCAAGGAGACTGACCGAATTCTAAAACCTTATGAACGCGCGTCATAACTACGCCCGCAGATAAATAAACCTGGAGATTTCTGTAATGCACAACGTAGTTGCACTTTTTCGTGAGAGTGCACATTAATTTTGAAAAATTCGACCCCGGAGGCGTGCCCTGTTCTGGGCACATCGGCAACTCTTTCTGAGCGTCGTGAATGTCCGTAGGAAATTCCAAATCGCATTCAATAATATAACCTTTATCGCTCGTAATGCTCACCTTTGTAACATTAAATTTTAATATTTCTTCAGACGTTAGCCATTTGATATCCCCGTAGGGCAAATAGCAAGATTCGGCATGACCATAGAGATTATTAATATTTCCGTAAAATAAAGATTTATTCGACTTGGATGGATCATGCGTTTTGGGATAATATTTATTATTGCATTCTACCTATCGTTTTACGACTTGAGTAAGACCCCCCGAATGCCTCTTTCGATCATTAAAAACATGTCGGCGTCACAAATTAGTTCTAGCCTGATTTTAGTATATAATAACATGCTAGACCACGAGTAGCTCGCCGAAGTCACAAAATTTAAGGGATCCAATTTGTATGTTTCAAGACAATTTTTTCTAAAGTCTTGGAATATATCGCAAAGTAAAAGAATGCCGCATTTTAAATATAGATCCGCGTAGTCGCCTAAATTTTTGCATTTAAAAGTGCTCCATACGGTTTGCGCATGAATATATTCAGATTCTTCAATATGTGATTCATTAAGATTGCTATAAAAACATTCTATAGGGGGAAGATTTTTTTCGCTTAATTTCAAAATGTCATCCAAATACTCGTAGGGAAAAATACCCTTGCGCATTAGCAATTTAATGCGATCCGGTTTTAGTGAACTAAATTCCTTTTTTAAAACTTTAAAATCATCGAAAGACAACTCGCATGCTAATTTTTCCAATGACTTTGCCATAAAGCGAAAGGAATCTATGAATCTGAACGTCACATTTGCGTCGTTGTATTTTTTAGAAAATGTTATGTATTTTTCATTATTCAAGGGTATTATATTCATGGGACCTTCGAACGCGTTAGCAAGCTCTTTAATAATAAAATGAGCATCATAATTGCTCAAATTATGATAGACTACGGGAATAATTGGAAATAACCTAAAATTTAAATTACAGCTGCTATGCGAAACACCTCTCACAGAACCATTCATGTGATCGTGATCGATAACCTTTTCGTCGTCCGGCAAGAAATCGACTTCGCAAATAAAGCACGTTTTTGCCGTCGAGTCATCTATAGAGGACGTAGCAGGCTCATTTTTTAAAAATGCGCCGCCATAACATATGGCAATATATTTTAATTGTCTTACAAACCAGGAAATGCAGTCTGTGCCTGTGTATGAACTGTAATATGAAAGAGATTCGTCATATCCACAATAAAATAATATCCTATTGAAAACGGAATATGTTCCTGGTATTTGAAAGTGCGTTCTGATTCGGAAGCTCGATCGGTTTTTTTAATAAGGCATTCTATGTCGGAATAAACCGCCATCGGCACAGGTATTTTATACCTAAAATCTTTAAATTGTAAATATTTGTTTTTTTCGGCGGGTAAAATAACACGACACTCGTTAAGTTTTTCGCATACTTGCTCGTGGGCATCGAGACGTTTGCGATCATAAAAATAGGAGAGACATCTATTGCATACGTAAAAGTGACCCGTATGTTTAGTTAATTGGCCTCTCACAAGTGAGGCTAAATTTTTTATAAGACAATAATGATATCTAACGCCCCGTTTATAATCTTTAATATTTTTTTTCAGTTCTTCCAAACTTTTTCCAACTTTATCGGCCTCGTCGCCGTAGTCGTCATCGTCGTCGTCGTCGCCGTTGACGTCTTCGCTGTCGTCAGAATTAAATTTTGATGACTCGTCGACATACACATCTTCAACAATTAACAGATTAACGTGTTTATCTCGTTTTTGGCTAGTTAATTGTACCGGTGTTACGATGTATCGAGCGCGTTTTAAAATAAGAGCAAAAACATTTACAGAAATATCATTCTGCTTTTCGAATTTCGATATATCCGATATAGGCATGGGGCTGACCAAATTTTTCATATTAAAAATTTCTGCAAAATGCGGATACGAAGTTGTGCGACTAGCATGCTTACCTGCTGTAGGCTTAATTATTCCAGCTAAAACGCTCCAATAAAAGCATGAAAAGTCATTGTTTCTAATGTTTAAACAGGCCTTTTTGTTTTGAATTGCGATAGGAAGAGGCATGAAACAACTCGCGTGAAACATATCATAGCATTTATTAATATTAACATTTAGAAATAATATTTCGGATAGCGTGAATCCTGAACCGTGCATTGCGTCGTTCTCTATTTTATCCAATAAGCGTGTTGCGACATTGCACGCAAACCACTCGTTGAACTTCTCTAAATTGCCGAAACAAATTAAAGAGTTGGGCGTTGAAAAATACCTGGTTTGAAACTCATTTTCGTTACGCGCGACGGAAAATTTGAAAAAATCGCACGCTAACACGACATTAATTTTAAGGTTTACCGAATGATTTTTAAAAATCGTATACAATTTGGATAAAATTAGTTTTTTACAATCTTCGATAAATAAATTAAGATCTTTATGTGCAACATTAATAATTTGAGCTGTTTGAATTCTCGATTTAAACGCAGACACGATTGGCTTCCAAACCAATTCAGAATGTTGAGGCGTGCTCCGAGAACACATCCATTGTTTAGGAACATTCTGCCGTAGTAGTTTTTTAATAGATTTTTAAATAGCATTTTATATCTTTTCATTTGGCATAGAAGATTTTCGAATAGATTCAGATAACTAGCCGAGAGCGAAGAAGTTTGTCCCCCCGTTCTTAAAATCGATTCGGTGTTGTGAATGTGTGATTTTAATATTCGAACCCAATTACGAAAACTTTAGTTTTACGACATTTCATTAAAATTGCGTGCACTTTTCGATACAACTGTAGCATCTGATTACAACACATTTAAACGTCCACGTCCGCTTCGATTTTTCTGTTAGTTAACATTTTTTTCGTATTTCAATGCCAACTTTCTGTATTTTGAGCCGTGCAATTTTACTAATACGTTTGGCGTATCGTCTTTGGGCGATAAATCGCACGACCATAAAATGGCTTCTAATTCGGCATGCAGTTCCCGTTTTATACTAACAAGTTGTATGAGTTTAAAAATGTTATACAAAAGGATAAGTTTATAGCATATTTTTCTGAATCTGTAATTTTTAGATGATTTTATAGAAAATACATCTGTCGTTCTAATACATTTACTATATACAAATAAATTGCCGAGTGCATGCAAGCGCATGCGGGAGTTTCTACAAATCAGCAAAGAATTAATAAATTGAGTTGAAAACACGAATTCTCTATTTTTTAAGTCCACGTATAGGCAATCGGTTCTTAGAGTTGCGTAAAAGAAAATGTCACTTTCACATTTATACTGAAAATTAAACACTGTTTTTAATGGTGATACGGCAGATTGATCTACAAATCTAAATGACCTAATACCGGCCGAGATGCTTTCGCTAATATTATAAAATACTTTTCGGTCGTAATTACATTAATCAAAGAGCTTTTCTTTCATACGAGACACGTCGGTGAAGCAAAACGCTATTGTGTTAGAATCCGAATAATCTAAGCACGTTAAATAGTCGATCAAATTAAACTGCATGCAAAATAGAAAAAAGGGCTCGAGACCCAATCAAAAAACCGTCCCGATATTTAAAGTCTTTTAAATAAGCAGGCAATTCCTTGCATGCGATTCTATAAAAATTATGCGGATAATCCGCAATTAGCATATCACGATTGTAATAGGTTGCTGATCTAATTCTATATTTAATACTCATAACTTTAAAAAATCAAGATGGAAAAATACTAAAATTATAAAAAATTAATTACCATGTATAGGTAGGTATTCTAGTGTGATGACGATACGGATGGCTTTTGCTCTTGCTTTTCTTGATTTTCCTTGGGAGGATCCGTGAGGGCTGATGATGGATCTTTTTGTTTTTCGCCCATGCAGCAGAAGGAAATGCTCGCCGCAGGATTAGGTTTACCTTTAAAATAAACGAATTTCATATTCGTTTTTTAAATAAAAAATTAAAAAATTAAATACTAACCAACTTCGAATGCTCATAGGTAGTGCAAGCAAAGGCATTCCTGTTTATTCAGATCCTCGATATCTTTGTCGCTAATTACGTCCACGATTCTCTGCGGAAGGAACACAACGCATTCTTCTAATTCGACGAGAATGAGCCGAGAATTTTTTTTTGACTGAAGAGACTTGATGCTCAAAACCTGATAAGGGCGCTGTAGCTCGAGCTCCTTAACTCTTACGGTCTTTTTCTTATCGATTCGGCTTACTGAATTTATCCTTTTAATTAAGTCCATGTTATTTCTAATTACGAATATAATTACATAAAGTTAAAAAATATATTTAAAATTATTACCTGTTTTAATGCAGGCCTCACGATGAAAACACGTTGACGATTCTCTCAAACTTATTTTACAAGATAAAAAGCCTTACAAGTGATCCTCTATTTATATCACGCTGAATGACATACAATTTATTACGCATCTGATTAGCGCTCCCAAGCACTTACACGATTATGACATTAATAATAGCAATTAATTAGAATTAAATAGCATTGCCCTTGTCTGGACAAAAAAAAGCTCATTAAATTTAAACGATACCTTTTATTAGGCGGATATTGAAATCACATAAAAATTAATGATGCATATTTTTATTCAAAGATGTAGTTAAGCAATTTTCCCCGACTTGGTATTGATAAAGAATATAAAAATTTCAATCGTCTATTATTTGTTAAAAATAATGGACTCCTATATAATTAATGATTCAAAACGATGTGTACTGAAATTAAAATATTCAATAATCATTTACATATAAAGGCTATTAAAAATTAATTCAAATAGATCACGTACAATGTTGCAAATTTTTTCAGTTGAAACAAATTAATTGATTACATATATATTTCGTACACATATTACAATATATCTATTCATCAGGGGAGCTTCTTTGATCTGTATAATTACTAACAGATATTTTTAAGCATACTAAAACTTATTCACGATAATGTGGCCATCAAGTACAGTATTTCTTGACGCGTTCAAAGAAGCTATCTTTTGTGCATACAATGTTTTAATTAAAAGCGATCCCCCGACTTCAATAATAAAAATAATTATAGACACACACTTGACCTTTTATATTGAACTTATGCTTCATACAATGTATACTATACGAATTTACGAGAAGACTTTTTATTACTCAGCAAAAATACAATTCCGTTATCGTCTATGCTTTGATTCATATAATGTATACGAATTAAGGAAGGACTTTTTTATTTTCAACAACAATACACACGTCATAAACCATCTATACTGAACAATTCCATTACTGAACAATTCAATATACACCTTCATATTTTCTCATTAAAAAACGCGATACAAACGCAGCCCGCTATTTTTTTTATTGACACCTGTAATAAAAACCTTGCGGTTATTTCCCAGCCTTATTCTCCTTCTTCTACTTCATCATAATTGCCTACGACATATCGAGCGTTACATTTTCAAATTATTAAAAGATTACTTGAAACGTTCTTGCACGTGTCCGACCTCTTTTAAGATAATCGTGACCCCGTATTTTTTTGCCGACAATCTGGAATCTCTGCGTTATTTTAAATTATTACAAACTCACATACCAAGAAGTCGCCTCAAAACGACGCCCGCCCTATCAAATGCTAAAATAATTGCCTACACATACTTGACCTTTATATTGAACTCTCATAAATAAACGATTCTTATTACCCCAATACGTCCGGGCGGCCCAGACGGACTTCCGTCATCGTCTCTCTGTATGCATTCATTCCTACAATGTATACGAATTAAATAGGACACTTTCATTTTTTCGGAGGCAAAAAATACACGCACACGTCATCAAACCATTTATACCCGAACAATTCGATTTCGATATACAACGCATACACCTTTATATTTCTTTTCATAAACTAATCACACCCCCGACGACCGCGACCACTACGATACCAAAAACCCATTCTTAAAACAAAAACACATTCGCACAACTTGCGCGGCCCTTACAATATTTCATCTTAGACTAAAACAATGACACACACGCTCACCACGCACAAAAAAACACACGCCTACACGTACACATAATAATACATACCTTTCTTTTCAAAAATAAACAAACACCCGATCGATATTTACACTTTTATCATAAGGGCGTCGCAACTTCTCCATTAACATCACCCCCCCATACATGCCTACACCAACACACACACCTGCACATACATACCCTTAACACGCATACTTTTCTTTTCAATAATACACATGCCCTTCACAAGATTTTACACCTTTTTAAAAAGGGCTGTCGCAAGTTCTCCATAGTTATCCTCAAACCTAACAAATACAAACACACACACACACACACACACACACACACACACACACACACACACACACACTACACATACATAACCTTCACACATACATACTTCTCTTTTCTATAATACACATGCCCTTTACAAGATATTTATGACCCTTTAAAAAGGGCTGTCTCAGCGTCTCCATAGCATATCTACTGAAGTATGAGGTCTTCTATTAGACGTATAGGGCCCGAATCTAGATCCACAACTACAATAATGAAATTATAATTTTATTTACATGTATGATTAATAACAACTTACCCTCGACGTGTGATTAAATGTGTCAACAGAAGTAAAACATCTCTATTTATGCTTTTACGATTTGTTTAATAAATACAGCAATTTATAATAAATACGACTTACAAAATTAAAACATTTTCAAAGTCTTAAAATAAATAAATTTTACAAATTTAATAGTCTTTTAAGTGTTTATGAATACAATTTTAGTTATCAGTCTAACATGCTTTTTTTTTTATTTTAACTTTATACTTATTAATATCTATTAATAAACTGAAAATTAAACGCAGTACTTCTCTCCACGATTTGCATTTATTATATCACCAATATAAGATTCGTAAAATGCCCGAAATCCTCGACTATTTAACCCTTGCAGCTTGTAGCTTATTACTTCACTCATCCTGAATATCTTAAAGACTTCGCTTTGATTCAAAATAATAACATTTCGTCTTTTTGTAATTTCCATGTTAAAGGTATTCTCTTCTTGAAAATCGGTTCCCATCCACACACTTTTAATATCGGAAGTGTCCACTACCAACTTCAATTTAAACCCGTGATCAAGTTGTATTAAAATCTGCTCATCTTCATTAGATAACCCATTTAGCGATACTTGATTTGCTTCTCGAGTAAATTCTCGAATTTTGAACTCGACTTGAAAGGTGCAGAAATTTGTTCAATCATTGTAGCTCATTTTTATAGCATAATCTTTACATATGCCCGTGCAGCAAACAATTTGAAGTGCTGGTTCCAGAACGCCATAAAAATCGAGTCCAACTTGTATATTGTGATGGTGTTGTTGACGTGGGAATCTGCTTAAGGGGTAAACAGATTTACTTACTAACTTGTTTATGTCTAACTGCGGTACAGGGAAATCATCCACAACGGCAGCACCGACAACGTCCATTATTTTAAACTTTGATGCCCGATTAACTCGAAGATATTTCGCAAACTGAATTTTTAGCTTCACATTTCACGTCCTATATATTGGATGGTGGTCATGTGCAGTTCAATCTTGTACCAACCCGGGGTTTTATGTGGGGGAAAAACAGTTTTTACAGGAGGCAACAATTTCAAGATCTAAATAATTATGTGATCGTGGGGTTTTTCCGAGTTTATCTGGTGAATTAGAAATACAAGTATTTACAGGAAAAACAATCTCAAGGTCTAAATAAATATTGCTATGTATGCTTTCCCATGGTGCGGGTTAAAACTTAAAGGGGTTGCGTTCGAGGTTAGAGCGTAGGTGATACATAGCGGTGGCTATCCAAGCCACGGAATCGGTTAGCAATTGAGTCGTAAAATAATACAAGAACATCTATTGTTTATTTTAACTACTAGGAGCAATCATATAAAATAACAAAGTTTTAGGAGCGAGAGTCCGCTCATGAAAGTCAAGTCAATTTATGATAACTTAAAACTACGAGCAAATAAAGATTGGTCTTACTTACATTTCTAAGTCAGGCTTTTGGGATGGATATGGCTGATTCGTTTGTTCCGGTAATCGGAGACACTGTACTCGCGATGGTAGCTGTAACACCACTGCCACACTCTGACCACTTGACTCTCCATTACGGGTAAGTTAGGAAAATACAAGATAGCGTTATCTTGAGGAACTTCGGTCAGAAGCTAATCGCGGTGCATTTTGTAACAGGAATTAAATTATATTTTTGGCTTTGCCAACGGATATAGGTTGGACGAAATTACGTAAAACAAAGTAGATAATGAATTTTGGTTTCCTTGTAATGTGGTCTCGGACAATCCCACGTGCGTGCAAGGAAACGGTGTTGACATCATTTGATAAGACAAAAGGTTACAATTTAATAAATGATTAAGATAAAATAATTAAACTTGAAAATGTATTTATGTTACTCTAATAATGCTTCTTGAAATTAGATTTTGGGTTTGCTAAATTGGTATTTATAACAATATGTCGTCGTGGGTTTTTTCCAATGGGTTGTTAATAATACATCCTGACGTTTTAGTTTATAAGCTGTAAGTTTTTTCCCCACACCTCTCCACTAAGAGCTAGTTGAATCAAAAATAATGTGCTTGTGTTTAAACGCCTATTTGCAAATAAACGGATACATGTCTTTTTAGTCTATTGACTTGCTAATTGGTTTGCAGATTTATGTAAATGTTGCTAGCTGGGAGAATTTGCAGATTCGGTGGACCCGGGGAAGGATGGCGGGGCCCGTCGGCCCGGTTCGGGGTGCCGAGTGTTCGATCCATACCCTCGGAGGCTAAGAATGTTTAGTTGAAGAAAACTCTTATGCAAATTTAGGCTGGCAATGCTGTCACCAGATGTGCGAATATTTGCCAATTAATGTTAGATGACTGGTAATAGGAGAAGACTTAAAGTTGCATTACGTAGATGTTTGTGCGAAAATGCATGCAAAAATACTTCTTGTAAACTTGGATTATATAAAATACAAATTGTGCTAAAATGATATAGTGTTAAACCTGTGTGGCAAAGAATGGTAACCGATTGTTTGCACTTATTGCAAAATGTTGGTGTCTGTATTAGATTAATGATGCATTCCTGTAGATGATACTACTGTGTTGTCATAGTCAAAATTGGTACCTTTTTTTTTGGCAAACTTTGGTGTGGTTTGATTGTACGGCAGCGGTGAAGATCTGGGATGTTAAGATGATTAATGCAAATTTAGAAATTGCCATGGATATGGTCAAATGGGAGTAAAATTTAAGATGACACTGTATTTTTATTATGTAATGCTTTAATAAATAAATAATTAATTGATGTAATTAAATTGACTTTTAATCATCTCTGCATCCCAAGCCAATAGGAGTACCTTAGGATTGTCGGTGATAGATTTATCTCAAAATATTCCGCATTGCAATATAAGTACTTAATCAATGTTAATACAAGATTTATCCAAATATTTGAGATTGTGACAAATAAGAATTTAATTTGCAAACGATTGCATTAGGTTTAATGGGATTAATCTAGTTATATATTAAATTAGTTTAAAAGATTAAATAAATTAGCGGAAGAATTTGCCTATCCGGTGGTCCTGGAGAAGGATGCCGGGGCCCCGACGGTACAAATCAGGGTGCCGAGAGCACGATCCACGCCTGGAGCTAAAAAATGCTTAGTTGAAGAAAACTATTGTGCAAATCTTTATTACCAGATCTGCGAATTTTTATAATTTTGAAATTATCCATGCCTGGGTGGTGGCGCTACGTGTATCACAGCCTAAAAAAAACGCTCCGAGTGGTGGATCCCATAAGGGGGATCTGACGTAAGGAAAAATGATAACATCGTTAATGAGTTTTCCTATTAAAAGCGATTAGCGTTAATGAGTTTTCCCATTAAAAGCGATTAGTGCTAATGATTTTCCCCATTAAAAAGCGATTAGTGCTTAATAGTCGTCTCATTAAAAAGCGATTAGTGCTAATGAGTTTTCCCATTAAAAAGCAATTAGTGCTAATGAGTTTTCTCATTAAAAAGCGATTAGCGTTAATGAGTTTTCCCATTAAAAAGCGATTAGTGCTATTAAGGGTTCCCATTAAAAAACGATTAGTGCTAATGAGTTTCCAATTAAAAAGCGATTAGTGCTAATTGGTTTTTAATGCGAAACCCCATTAAGAACCCATTAATGCTAATGGGTTTTGAATGAGAAAACCCATTAGTGCTAATGGGTTTTTAATGAGAAAACCCATTAAAAACCCATTAGTGGCGCGGTGGCGGTGGCGCTACGCCAGGACCATCCATATTACCTACTTATATCTATTTCTTGCTCATTTATTTCTTCATTTTCGTCTTAGTTTACCCTAATGCTGAAACGTGGTTTTTTTCTCTAATTGGTTACAAGGCTAGCCTCACGCATGGGCGCTAGTGCAACTTAGTAAAACTTTATGTGGGCACCAGTGAAACTTACTTTTTTTCTTTATTTAATTTAATTATGGAGTGAGTCAATTAGTGAACAAAACCTCGGTGGACCCACGAGCTTTACTATATTCGCGGCTTAGTCTGGGAATTACCCCAAGGGTGAGCAATGAGTTTGGGCGTGGATATAGGGTGGGCTCGACTACAAACGGGAACAAAAAAACGTAAATGGACGCCACTGCATCTATATAGACAATAAACAAAACTAAAGTATCCTACAGGAAGACGCAGAAACCTATAGGATATAATGATTACCAAAAAGCATACAAATTACAATAAGCAATACTTCTGGAAACCTCTTGGACCTCTGCTCCAGCTTCTGCGATGTCGGACCTGCAAGAAAATGTCACACAAAAAATAAAATATAAGACACTGTTTGTGCCTTACAACAACAAAATATTTCGATCTTTATAGATCGATTGGCCTGAATTCAAAATCTCAACAACACCTTACCTATGAAAAAAAATACTCTACTGCAAATTACTTATTCCGTTTCTATTACCTGGTACTGTATCAACTTTTTTCTAATTTCCACTTTCAAAATTTTGCTTATCTAACTTGGACAATGTTAATTTCAATTAGTGAAATAAAAAGACGAAAATTTTAATTCAAAGTATAATTTAAATGGTATTCTCTTTTGTTGCAAAAATTATTTATAAAAAAATTTAATAATCAATATATAATAAGTTTCAAAAATTTCTTAATGTGTTTCTCTATAATCGCAATAATCAGCATAAAGTAAGTTTCAAAAAATCTGTGAATTTGCTTCTCTGCATAGAGAGGTCTTAGCATTTATAAATTATTTAATACAGTTGGGTTCTTAAACATCCATAAAACAGATCTGTTCTGCCTTACAAAATTTCTCTAAAGAACTTGTTACATAAAAAGTTCATATGGCTTAAGCATTATATAGAATTAAAGAAAGTCAGTTCAACCATATGTTAGAAGCAGCATAGGTATTCTACTAATCACATAACATATTGCAAGAAAACATGTTTCAATCAAAAGTGGACTTTATACTTATTTTTCTCAATTAACATGTGTTTTACTTAAGTGCCTTGAATAACACCTTAATTTAATTAATCTAAAAGTTCAAAAATTCCTCTTATAAAAAAATTTAGTTCTGAACAAAAAAAGTATTTGACCTATTAAATTTCTAGGGTATAATTCTCAAACTGATTTTTACGTGAGATTTGAGCATAAACATATCTTGCAAAAAAACTTGACATTTACATTCTCTAACAAAAGTTTCTTATGATTTAGTAAACGTTAAATCAAAGCTTTGACCGAAATTAGTACGTAAAATTAATTTTCAGTAAATAGTTTTATAAGTACCTGATTGATTTTGTTTTAATTATACAACGGCGATGCTGATAAACGTAGAAGATCAATAGATGCAATCCCTCGGACAGCTTCAAAATAAGCAATTTCACAATACACGACCAAATTCCAATCCCATTGTCAAGCGTGTTTCTTAAATGTGCTAGGGAAATTGAACCATCTATTAGTTTTATATAATGCTGGTTAATTACACAATGCTCACCACTAATGGACTTCCTCACCACGTGTTGTAACTGTTGCTCTAGGTTGTCTGGGCAGCTTCACGAGAGCTCAATCGTGACGCCTCCACGCGGCAACCACTAGCCCCTCTCCGACGGTAGAGCTATCCTCAGCCTCCACCTGCAAACAAGACTCTTCATTTTTCAACGAAGCGTACTCTTTCGTAGTTGCTTGCAAGATGGCCGCATTCTTTGCCAACACCCTAGTTATCGCGTCACCTTACGCGCAGACGTTGTGTCTATCAATTGCACAAGTGGACTTCAGAACGCCTGTAGCTTATGCAACTCAAGTTACGTATTTGCGGATATCAGAAGCGTTGGAGTCACCACCAAATACCTCGCATAGATGAAAACAATGTAAATAGGAAAGAGGTGTTCTTCCTTATAGTACATTAAACTATTTAACGATTTCGCGCTAAATGACAAATTCGTAGAATAACAACAGTTAGAACTGTTTTTCTTTAGAGATATTTAATGTAACAAAAATTTTGTTACAATGCAATATTTTTAATTATCTCATTATTCTTATCTACCCACTCATAATTTAATAAATTGGGAATAATTACAAAAACGTAGTCGTCTCCGTCATCATGCATTTCTTCGAGTTCCTCCTCGCTGATGGACATTTCTGTTTCATCAGTTTCGTACCCAGAGTCTCCATTTACCATGATGAATGGTGATACATTTTTACCTAAATTAATCATGTTGTCATAAAGCTTGTAATATATAATAAAAATTATACCTACCTTAAAATGATCACAAAACTTTTCGATATATGCGTGCCTTTGAAAATCACAATTTACGAACATTTCTTTTATAGTACCAGTAATCGTTTCTAATTTGAATATCGTCGATTAGTGTAATATTGTATTTCTCTAATAATACTGTTTTCTCCAAAATGTCTTATTATAATTATATTAGATATTAGTTAATAGTACATACTCTTTAATTATTGTACCTTAAATATGACGATAATATTTTTCAAATTATAGTCTAACAATTACAGAAGAAATTTAAACTTTGAAAGCAATTAAAATGTATGCCAAAGCCTTGTTATAATTACATCAAATGGTACTGCCTACATACTCTTTAATTAATTAATGTACTTTAAATATGGAGAATAACTATAAATTTCAAATATAGACTATCTATTACAAAAAGGAATTTTGTGAAATTTAGAAATGCAATCAGAATGTAATTGTGTACGAAATCGATCGGCCGATGTGTTAATTAATTTGTGTGTAAACCAAAGAATAACTAAATTCTAGTAAATTTAATGTCTCTGTTTAGATCTTTTAATATACAAGTATAATATTGATGTTGAGTTTTTATTATTAGCTTAACAAAAGTAGACATTTATATTAATTTGAATATATTTTTTGAAAATATTTATAAATGTTACGCCTTTTCTCCAAGTTGATGTCGTTTTTAATCTCAACAAAAAATGCCACACAATCTATATATCATGAACCCTCCACAATACTTTATCAATAAAAATAACAAAGTCCGATAATGCAGTTGTCTGCTCCATTTTTAAAAACCTTTTTCAAAAATATTTTGGAATCGTCTTAATTTATTTTAAGAATTTTGACAGATTCAAATTCTATAGAAAAGTGCTATACGATTCACAAAACCGCTTTAGTAAAATAACAGTCTGATACTATGTACCGTTAGGGTTTGAGAATCACCTGAGAATTTTAGATCAAGTTTCGAGACTCTGTTACGTTTGGACGAAGCTCCACACGACTTAGAAAGGACGGATTCGGATTCCTCTTCCTCTTCGGAATCGGATGTAAGTATAGGGGTCCATCCGGGTCTACATGAGGAGTAGGAGAAAGAAAAATACTAGAGGTAGCTAATGGGATACCGTATGTGGCAGTAGGGTGTCGAAACTTTTTAATCTTTTTATCATAGTCGCGGCGGAGATTATTTACCGTAAGAAGTAATTGACGTTGTATTTTCTGCTCATCGTCTTTTGGGGACAAATTTGTGCAACGACGCTCGAGATGTATCCACAAGGCACTAATACGTCGAAACGTATCTGAGGACTTATTACCATCGAAGGAGGGAAGTGAGGTTTCTAACTCTTGAATAGCGGCTTCGATGGCCCTACATTCAGAATCAAAATCTGCTTTTACAGGGATGGAGGGAAGCCTTTTCTCTCGTTCGATGCTAAGAGCACTTCGAACGGATCTACGTAATTTTTTTACATTGTCTTCAGGAGTGTTACCCCGAGAAGATAATTCGTACTGAAGCTCAGTCTTCCGTAACCAGTTGACCGTCATACGCCAATAAGCCATTATGAAATGAAATTTTTAAAGTATTTGAGAATTTCAAATAACAGCAATACTTAAAATTAATAAAAAAAACAACCGAAACCAAAGTTTAATAGGTTCAGTAAAGTAAATAAAGAATACTCAAAGCCTTCAGCACAAAACAATTTACAACTTATTAGTATATCCAAGACCAAAATGTGAAGCAGTGTCAAAATAAACAGACAGAAAAATCAGCAACGACTACCGGATTATATTTAAGTGAGGTAGCGAAAGTGACGTAAGGGAAAAAAAATGATGTAAAGAAAACTTGGGCGCTAGTGTTTTCCAGAACCAAATTACCAGCGAAAACACAACTCTGATAATTCACAAAAAAAAATTAAAATCAAGGAATTTCTATATAGCAAAAAAAAAATTCAAAACTACACCAAAAAAATATTAGAGCCAGCCAATATAGGCAAAAAAGAAAATCGAGCCAATACACCAAAAAAGTCAATGCCAAAAAAAATCAAGGTCAAAAAAAATTCAAAAAAGATCAAGAGCATACCAAAAAAAAAATCTGGCCCACGTCAGGGCGTCCAAATTTATGTTACGTTTATCGAGGCCGTGCGTAACACAAAGAAAATCAACGGAATGACCGGGCTCAATCGGAGATTAGGGGGTGGGGGGTGTGTAGAAAGCAGACTCACATATAATGTACGCGGCTGTAGGGAATTAGTGACCATACCTGCAATAAAAATAGTCAGGCAAACCTGAAATAAAAGAATAAGAATAGCATGCTGATCCAGCATAAATTATTCCGTACTCTGTAAAATGTAAATAACTGTTTGGATAATCTATATAATATAATAACGATAAAGGCATTACAAAAACTTTTATTACAATGTAAGGTAATATTGGGGAGTAGCAGAAACGTTTCCTCACACACCAATTAACCATAAATCAAACAAAATTATAGCACAAGGATAAATAGGTAAGCACAATTGATATGAGTAATCCAGTAGTATTGATTTTTCTCTGTTCAAATATTTAAATTACGCAAGACTAATTTGTTTTGTTTTTTTTAAGTCACAATTATATACATATATACATATATACATATAGACACACACACACACACACACACACACACACACACACATATATATATATATATATATATGTACATACAAACATACATACATACATACATACATACATACATACACACGTACACATAGCACAGTACAGTTCAATATCCGTTATATATACAGTTAGCAAGGTTGCTTGAATTTTTTAAAACTTTTTTTGAAAATAATTTGAAAACGGCTTAACCTATGTTAAAAATTTTAACGGATTCGAATTCTACAGAAAAAATGCTATAAGGTCCATACGTCAGCGACCTTAAAAGCTACCCCACCATTTCCCCCACCCCCCCCCACCCCTGAACCTGTCGGTGCTTGTATGAAGATTCTTAGAATTAATACGTCAATGCAATTAGCAGAGTATGACCACCCACCACATGGTGCCCACGCGGTGCAGAACGCGACCCCGACTCATGGTCCGGAATGCGACCTCGACTTATGGCCGGGTACTTCGCTTTTGTATTCCTTGCTGGAAAACACATCCCAAGTCTTTTCAGCCCCCCATGGGCAATCTTCCATTTGCTAGAATAACTCACGTTAAACCATTTTTACATACCTGCGTGAATTTTTGCGGCCCGTTTACAATAACTATGAGCCGAATCCGCGACGTCAAAACTTTAAAAGCCTACCTCTGCATTTTTATTTGTATGTGTATGTGTATAAAGGCTCTTCATCTGGAGTTACTTTCCGATTTAACCGCTGACGCTTTTTTGGTTTTGTTTTGTCGGTTTCTTGCTCGTCGAGGTGGGTGTGAACATTTTTACAGCGACTGTGGTACAAACTTTGTCAGTGCCCATCTCCAACTGGTTTCCTTTGCTAAAGTCGCAGCTTCTCAAGATCTAATTACTTGGCATTTTAACCCATCTTTCGCGCCCCATTTTGGAGGTTTTTGGGAAGCTGGCGTCAAATCCGTCAAGATACCGCTACTTCGTGTTGTAGGAGAGCAGGTTCTAACCTTTGAAGAGTTGCCAACCGTTTTCATCCTGGTCCCACACTGACGGCACTGCCTTTAAATCGTTTGTCTCGATGGCAATTATCGCAGCGTATTCACCAGGACTTGTGGGCGCGCTGGTCCTGGGAATGCTTGCATACCCTTCAAGTAAAATCCAAATGGCATGTAGCTAAAAATAACATTCAACCTGAAGACTTAGTTCTAATTAAAGTCGATTCTCTTTCTCCTCTTCAGTGGTCACTTGGGTGTATTATTTCCGTGCATCCTGGCGACGACGGGATTGTCCGCGTCGCCACCGTTAGAACAACGCGTGGTGAGTTTAGGCGTCCTGCCCCCTCCCTCTAGATGAAAATTAAAATGTTTCCATTTTGGTGGGCGGTATATTTCGTCCAACCCTGTATATATTCCTTTAGTTTTATTACTATAAAATTTAAGTTTATTTGTTGATGGTAATATCTGCTCTTTGTTTTTAAATTTGATAAACCCGGTCGTGTTTCACCTTCAATGTTCTATCTTGTTTGCCATATGTTTGGTGACTGCGCGGTCTAACACAGTCTATTGTTGCTGCTTGGGCATTTCGGAGATAAGTCCCCTTATAGGACTACCTCACCGCTTTATATTATTTTTCGAGTGTAGGGATGTGTTCTGGATCTAAGAATTGTTACCGCTCTAACTGGACATCAGGTAAGAATAGTGTGACCGCATTTGTTTAATATCTGTTTGGTTATACTCGCGGTTTTCTCTCCTAAGTATCTTTTTATGTACTCAACAGAGTTCCAGAAATAATCCAGACGTGCTGACTGACGAGAAAAAATGGACCATCTGAACGTAAGTAACATAAAGATCAATAAATCGGTCAGAGGATAAAGGCGCGAGTAATTGTCTTATGGAGAAATCGAGACAGCCGTATTTAAAAAGGTGTAAATATCTTGTAAAGGGCATGTGCATTATTGAAAAGAAAAGTATGTATGTGTTAAGGGTATGTATGCGCAGGTGTGTGTGTGTTTGGATTTGGTAGGTCTGATACTAAGTGATTTGTGGAAGCATGTAGGGTATGTTAATGGAGAAGCTGCGACGGCCTTATGATAAAAGTGTAAATATCGATCAGGTAGTTGTTTATTTTTTGAAAATAAGGGTATGTATTATTATGTACGTGTATGCGTGTGGTTTGTGTGTGTTTGCATTGTTCGAGTCTAAGGTGAATATTGTAACGGCTGCGGAAGTTGCGCGAATGTGTTATAAGAATGCGTTTTTTTGGTATTGTCATCGTCGTCGCCGTGCGTGCGGGTTAAGGTTCGTGACTTGGGAGCGGTTTTTTTAAAAAGACTTCCAACCTTCTTAACACATTTATTTAATTATTATACAGAAATAAATGTTGAATTTAGACAATCTTGAAATAATTACTCCGAAACTATTAATTAATTGTATAAAGTGAGTTATTTACGAACTGCAATGCTAAAGCTGAACGATGGATTAACTGCCTGTGAGTGAAGCTCCCGGGCCTTTTATAGCATCCCTACCCCCTCACAAGTCTGTGGGAACTTGCAGATCTAATGTCTGCTTTCATTTGACTCTTATTCATAATACATTGTTGTAATCTTAAATCTATTCGTAACTACTTTGTTGCGAGCTTACTTCTGCGTAATCTCGGTACGTGACTGTCTGTGACCACCTGTGACCTGACATCTGCAGTGTCACTTGTCCTTGTGCTACAAAGTAGCGCTTCCGTTCCCATGAACGTTAATAAACTGAAATGAATTGTCCTTCATGACATTGTTGCACATCACTTAGCGCATTTTCTAATATTTCTAATAACTTCTTAATTATTAGTTTTTTTATACATATATAATAAATGGGAGATTACATAACTCCTCCCGACGTACATTAAAAATTAAGGGTTTTTACCTTCTTGATTTTTAATTAAATAAATTCGTTTAATCTCATTTCTTAAAATTCATACTTTCTAGGGGCACATTTGTTTCTTTAGTTGCCTTAAATCTAAAACTGTTTCCTTTATTATTTTTATATCTAATACACATTTTATAAGTTATATAAATGATCAATAAAATAGTCAATATTATCAACATAATTGTCCATACACTAATATTGTCATAGTGCACTTTGGGCGTATTGATCTCGTTCAGGTGTTCTTTGTAGTCTTCCATGAGTTTCATGGCGTGGTTGAGGTTGTCTAATTCCAGGTGTTCCAATTGTAGGGGTTTTTGAAGTATTTCTTCGTCTTCGTCTTGAGTAATCTTGATTTGTAAATCGGGTAGATTTGCTAATTTCTTGGTTTGTACGGGATCTTGGTAAACTCTAATTATTTAAGTAGGAGGGCTAAGCCGCTTTGACAACAGAGATCCACAGCAAGATATGTATACGCCGATTCGAGAACAATATGAACAGCTAAGCCGCTTTGGGAAACAAAACGTGCAGCAAGATATGTATACACCGCTTTGAGAACAAAATTGTCTTTGTATGTAAATTTGGTGCGTCGGGGGGTCGTTAGGTCTTTGGGGTGTGCGTTCGGCGGGGTCGTTAGATTTTTGTCGTGGGGTGGTGCGCGTGCGCTGGGGTGGAGATATTTTCTTAAGAAATTTTTTAGCAGCGTTCCCGACGTTAAATATTAAATATTAAATTTTAAAAAAATGTTGTGTGTGTAGAAAATGGAGTTCACGTGTTGGTTCGTATTTTTCTGGGTAGGTTGATAAAAATTAAAACGCCGCGGTGAAGAATTTTTTTAATATTAAGCAAACGCGTGCAAGTGGTAAAGAGTGTTTTAGCTCTCCTCATAAGCTGCGTTTTGTACGAAGTAGCAAATAAAATTGAGAAAATATACGAAATGTTATATGATGGAGGTCAAATTTTTAAACGTCTGCAGGTAAAATCTTGTAAAAAAGAAGTCGTTTACTTCTCGCAATTTCAATGTCACGATAAAATACTAAGAATTTGCATGCAGTCGAATATAACCTCGTGTTTTTTATCTGGTAATATATATGCAAATCACGCCGACATTCGACTTTTAATATAATGTATTTAATTAACATAAGGTGTGTTTGCAAAAACATTTCAAGACAGGTATGTCGTATAATTCCTTTTGGTTACATCATCCCAAAATAATTTATACAAGTACACTGAACTTGCTTTTATCAAGGATTTCTTGCTTATGGATTAACTTTTACAACTCAAGGTGTAGCATCAAGGTTTTAACGTCACTCTCAAACTATAGAACTTAATAATAATAGCTTTCCTTAGCACCAATATCATTTAGAAAATATGTGTTTCTTTAATATTTATTTATTCATTAAATATTTTGCTCCAAAAATTCGTTCAGTAAAGTAAGTAAATCTTCATTTTCTTCTTCTGGGGGCCGTGGTTGTGGTGGTGGTGGTGGTGGTGAAATTCGTGGTGGTGGTGTACGACAGACTGCCACCTCCGTATATCGCATATTACTGTAACAATAAGAAAAAATGAACTTAAGTTTTATTATATAACAATTTTTCAGTAGTAGTAAATATAAAATGAAAATTAGTTTATACAAATAAATATTTGAGGTTTACGGGTTTAAGAGTCTTAGCATCCGGCGCTTTATTGCCACTTTTGCAAACCCCAGTCTTATTTGTTGGTGTTACTATTGCAGTCGGTTTCATTTTGTTATATATATATATATATATACAGGGTGGCGCAATAGAACGTGCATTTTAAAAATAATTATTAAAAAATAAATACAAAAGGTATAATTAAAATAAAACTAAGCAATTATTAAGTGATAACTGAAGTTTATTTTTTAAAAATAACATCATCTAAATGATGACCCTCTCTACGTTGGCACTCCTCTAACCGCAAACTGAAATTAGCGAAAACTTTCTTAAGTAGTGCTGGTGTGATTGCTGCCATTTCATCACGAATATTCTCCTTGAGCTGACTGATGTTTCTTGGATTATTGGTGTAGACTTTGTGTTTAAGGTATCCCCACAAAAAAGTCAGGAGGCGTCAAGTCTGGACTGCGCGGAGGCCATGGGATATCACCTCTTTTCGAAATCAGTTTGCCAGGGAACATCTGCTTCACAACCGCCATGGAGTCATTTGATGTGTGACTGGTAGCTCCGTCTTGTTGGAACCAAGTCCTAGAGTTCTTTATTCTTGAATTTTCAAGTTCTGGGGCCAAAAAACCTTCCAACATCGCAACATAGCGTTCGGTATTAACAGTGATGTTTTGCCCCCGTGCGTTTTCAAAAAAATAAGGACCAATTATTCCTTTGGCAGAGATTGCGGCCCAAACTGTCACTTTAGGGCTATGTAACGGTTTTGATGTTTGAGTCTGGGATTTTCACTATTCCAATAACGACAATTTTGGCGGTTTACGAACCCATTCATATGAAAATGTGCCTCATCAGAGAAAAGGATGTTTTCAAAATTTGAAAACCGATTGAGCATTTCATTAGCAAATGTGAGCCGTGCTATGAAGTCAGAGTCTTTCAATTCTTGGGTTAATTGCAGCTTGTATGGATGCAATTTAAGATCCAAGTTTAAAATTCGTTGCAAACTTCGTCGCGATATGTTTAGGACAGACGATCTCTTGCGAGTAGACATTTGTGGATCTTCTCGTACCGACTGCTTAACACTCTCAATATTGTCTTCGGTCCTAGATGTGCGTGGACGACCTTTCGCGTGTGGTTTAAACGTCGATCCAGTCTCTTCAAAACGCTTTATCCAGATTTTAATTAAATTAGCACTCGGAGCCTCCCTAATTTGCCGTACACCATACTCAGAACAAAATAGTCGCCTGACAACTACGTACGAACGAGAGTTTTCGTAAAATGCGCGCACGCAAAATGCGCGACGCTTCCCGTCGAAGTTACTCATAGTGACTAAAACTTTATGAACCGCGCTATCTAACGATATCGGACTCCCCGCCCACGCCCCTTCTACCCCGCAAAAAAAGATGATGCAATATGCACGTTCTATTGCGCCACCCTGTATATATATATATTATATACTGTGATCCTACCTTACGAGTGATAGGTCTAGTATATCTATCTGTCACTCCTTGTCTTATTTTAGAGCCTTGCTGAGTTATGCCACACAATTTATCTTTAAATATTTAACACGGCAGCTGCACTTAAATATTTTACAGGGCCGTCAAACACGTAGCGGAATCTACCTAGGGTGGGTCCGCCCTAGGCAAACACCTCTCAACTAGACACCCAAACAAATATCCAAGGAGTTTTCAAAATAATTTTAAAAGCCAAAAGTATCCCCAAACACTAGTTCCACTTTTATAAATTTGATTAAAGCACTGCGTAGATATTAAATACTAATACCGGAAATCCAGATACAAGCGCCGCCTTCCAGCCGTCCTGAAGCCAAGTGACCAACTGCAGGCACCTCCTGAAAAATAAGTAACTCGAGCAACTGGTAATCTCCGGACTATAAAACTACTAATATCTCTACAAATTCTATGTTATACAAATACTCAGATAACTCCAATTCCACTATTCTTTCCTCTTCAAAACGATAACGGTACAGACCAGCACTCCCTCTTTTAATTAATTTTTATTCGCCACAAAACTGCTACTATTTGCTATCTCCAGGTACAACTTGACTTTCAAAATTTACTCGTAACTTTTTAAATGAAATAAAACTCAGAACAGTACAAAAACACGTCTATTTTTCAGTAATATAAATTTGAAATCCTTTATAAATAAAATTCGTCTTCCTTTGTTTCCGTTGCCATAACAACTATCTCTACGCACACTATACAATTTATAATTATTAATAATTGATTAATAATACAGTTGTTTTCTCTAGATACATTCATTTTCTAGATGGTTTAATGATCCAGTGATTTATGTATATTGAACTTTTTACAATATTGAAAATAGCTAACAAACTTCGATGGTTCAGCTTTTAAATTATACGTGACAGGCATTTATGTCTTATTCGGTAAATGTCCTGTCATTACATAACCAATCTTTAATTGTTACAAACATATTCAAACTGAACTTCATTTACAAATTTTTCAGGAGTATCACTTAACTCCTTAAAATTTTAAAAGCGTGCAGTATACCAAGCAATTTTGATATTTGTTTTTACATTCAAAAGGTTCTGAAAACGCTAACTCCACATTAAATAAAGAAATCGTTTTTTCTTTATTATGAAGAAACTACTGAAAATAAGTACATCAACCCTTACATCAGGGTAATCAGAAAAGAAAAACCTTTCCATTTGGGTTATATTGAACTATGGTTTCCATTTAAAAAAAGTGAGGTTATGTTTGTAGCTTGAAAACCCATTTCCAATTAAAATTGTCATATACGCTATTGAATTCTACGTAAAAAGTTACCTTACAAGCAGTTTTTATTTTCTCTATAGGTTAAACCGTTAAAAAGTTATTAGCGTTTGAAGAAAATGGCAAATTTCAGTTTTTTTCAAATATCTAAAAAAGTTGAGCATCTAGGTGAGTTTTCAAAAAAGCATCAGACTACTCGTAAATTTCTCTTCAACTTTGCTAATTTAACCAATATTGTATCTTCTATAATAAAAAAGTTACCCATATACGGAGATAGATTGTGGGCACCCTGTATAATAACATGCTAGACCACGAGTAGCTCGCCAAAGTCACAAAATTTGAAGGATCTTAAAGTTTTGGAATATATCGCAAAGTAAAAGAATGTCGCATTTTAAATATAGATCCGCGTAGTCGCCTAAATTTTTGCATTTAAAAATGCTCCATACTGTTTGCGCATGAATATATTCCACGTATAGGCAATAGATTCTTAGACCTGCATAAAAGAAAATGGCACTTTCACATTAGTAGAGTATAATTGGGGCATCCACTACCTCATTTCCCCCAGAATCCCTCATTTCCCCACACATCTGGACCAAAAAGTTTTCTTCGACTAACCATTTTCATCTTTCGAGATAAACCTATCTTAAATTTTTTATGTTTCGAGATAAATGAGCATCCTCATTTCCTCCCACATCTGAACCAAAAAGTTTTCTTCGACTAGCCATTTTTTTATCTTTCATCTGAACCAAATAGTTTTCTTTGTCTAGCCATTGCATCTTTCGAGATAAACCTATCTTGTTTGGTATCAATCAATATTAGAATTTTCTCAGCTACCCGAATCTTTAGGAATTTTTTAGATTGCATCACCCCCAAGGGAGCTACCCCAATTTTAAGATTTCTTACCTGTAGCGACTTTTGACCGTTCTTATAAACTTTTTTAGTCATGCGATACATTAAATTAGCTTAGAATTTTATGCACATCCCGAATCTGCAAACAGATTTGAAATCGGACCACGCCCTGCAAAGTTACACATATACCCTCTGCGAGATAAATCTTTCTCCACATTTCCATCCACGAGATAAACCTATCTTGTTTGGTATCAATTAATATTAGAATTTTCTCAGCTACCCGAATCTTTAGGAATTTTTCAGCTATCATCACCCCCAAGGGAGCTACCCCAATTTTAAGATTTTTTACCTGTAGCGACTTTTGAGCGTTCTTATAAATTTTCTTAGTCATGCGATACATTAAATTAGCTTAGAATTTTATGCACATCCCGAATCTGCAAACAGATTTGAAATCGGACCACGCCCTGCAAAGTTACACATATACCCTCTGCGAGATAAATCTTTCTCCACATTTCCATCCACGAGATAAACCTATCTTGTTTGGTATCAATTAATATTAGAATTTTCTCAGCTACCCGAATCTCTAGGAATTTTTCAGCTATCATCACCCCCAAGGGAGCTACCCCAATTTTAAGATTTCTTACCTGTAGCGACTTTTGACCGTTCTTATAAACTTTTTTTAGTCATGCGATACATCTTCTTAGTCTAGAATTTTATGTAGAATCCGAATCTGTAAACAGATTTAAAACAGGACCACCCCTTACCATTTTACACACACCCTCTAAATTATAACTTTCCTGCAGCTTATACCTAAAAGAAAATCTAAAAACCATTCTTAAAACTTTTATTACAGACAATTTTACTAATACAGTTTAAATTTTGTAAACCACATTTCTAAATACATATTCACAATTTTTTATTTTGAACCTAGAACTTCTCATATCGGTTCATACTTATTAATATTTATTTCTAAATAGAGCACCTTTTCCAAAGACCAACCGGACCCGCATGTTTCAAATTCCTCTGATTTTGTTCTTATGGTTTCGCTTAAGACCTCGTACATATTTTCCAGATTACTAGAAGACGTTATAACCACATTTTTTGTGTTAAAGGATTTCACATCGGTAGTCTCTTCCCCTATTTTGATGTAAACGCCGTAGAGTTCGCAATAGACTTTTACTGCTGAATGTTGTATTCTTTTTTCATTAATTAATCGAATAAATCGCTCTTTCTGCTTCCAAAGAAACTCGGGCACTCCATCGTCGACACTGGCGTTCTTTATGCGATAGCTAGCCATACGGTTGTTAAACGCTGTACTAACCATTTCTACACCATCGTCGCTAGTAGCGGTAACTGATGCATTTTTATGTTTGTTGCTCCTTAAGTGTGCGGCATAGGTAGTTTTTTCCATTTCGAAATCGCATACTGTACACATAATTCGTGGTTGTTTCGTACAAGATCCTTTAACAGCTGGCGGCGTTGAACGTTTACGGCTTAATAACATACCGTGCTGTTTTTCCTTGTGTCGCTGTAAGTTGCCCATTATCGTAAAAGCGATACCGCAAGTCTCACAGTTTAAGTACTTTGCTGCGGACGGCTTAACCGTGGACGATGTTACGTCACAACATTTCTTCTGGTGCCGTTTGAGAGCATCTTTCCAGGTATAGGAAGCACCGCAAGAGTTGCACTTAAAAACGTTTGCAGATACCATTTTAGTACAAAACAAAATCCGCACTATAAGACTTGACTGTAAGCGAACTAACTTATAACTAAAGAATTTACTCCAGCGTACCTGCTTTATGTACCCTATAGAATGCAAACCGAAGGTTTCCGAAGACACCCGAACGAAGTTGAGGATTCATCGGGGAACTAAATGACGTCATAATCCTTACTGCTCATCCAATACATTTAGCACCAATGCATGCACCCGGTTCGCATCGTCGATGGTGCGAATGCCGTTAGTAGAAACATCGGAAACGTCTTCCATGTTATACGAATTGCGTGCATATTAAAAATCCAAAAGGGTGATAGCACACGCACACAAATTGTGTGCAAGTCGTGCTGTAGAAGATGCAGTGCTACTATAACCAAAAACACTTTAAACCATTACTAAGAAAATACCAACTTGCTGTCTACAGGATACTTACAACAATTTAATTTTAAATAGCTTCTACGTCATATTTTAGGTAGGCTTGAATATTTTTCAAATGAATCACCAAGCGAAAGTATATGCTTAGCAGTATTAAAATTAACCATTAATTTCCCATTTTTACGACCATAGTTAATTATAGATTAAAATTTAATTTGTGTACGTTCGAGCTTCTCGTAAACTAACATATTTTATAGCAACTGTATAATACATGCATACCCCTTCTCTGCGCTACTGCTATTCTTGTAATTGCTAGAAAAAGTCACTCTCCTTTTTACTGTTAAGACTGGGCAAAGCACCATTTTTTATACTTTCTATAGCACATCGCGCACTTTTTCGTCTGATAATTATGCTTCTGTAGGCATTTACACTTTCGCTTATTTAAACATCTAATACGACCACTTTCGATTATTCTAACGGAGACCACCATACGCACCGTTCTTTTTTGAATCCTATGGGCTTCCACGCACTAACACCTGACGTATCTTTCCTACTATTTGTTAAACAAAAACTACCGGTATCGCCATTGTGGACGTAAACAGATGTTTGTGGATGTGTACGAGAGTATGTATCCATATACATTAACCAGTCTAAGCTATTTTATTTAGTCCACGAAAACTACTATTTTTCTAAACCACAATTAATAATCGTCTTTATAGCTTCCACATTTCGACCATTACCCAATGGCTGGTGCTACGTACATGGAAACTTTAATTTCTTATTGGAGAGAATTCTTATTCTCCCGCGCACTGCTACGTAGTTGCATGTCCATTCCTTTTGGAGGTATATGCTCGTTATAAGTTGTAAGACCCTCGGTTTTACTTAACTACAATTCGTGAGACCCCTTTAATCTTTTTAATCGTATCTTTCTCGCCTACAATACAGTAGGACTTAACATTACTACCAACAAATTCTAATACTGGACCCCCATTAAATACGTCTTTAATTTTCCTACAACTTTTTGTTGACAAGTGTTATATTGTATTTAATATACGCGGGTAGTCACTCTTTTAAGATAAATATATTTTGCTAGGTATCAACTAATATTAAATTTTTCTAGGAACCCCAAATCTGTAAATAAATTATAAATAGAACCAACCCATACAAAGTTATACCTTTTAAAGACTAATTTTGCCCATCTTTATTTAACGCCATCTTTAAAACCCTTTTTCGCTAACCGAGACATATGCTTTAACTAACCATCCCCTAGAAATCTAAAACCGATGTGCCCGCGAATACCGCGTGGAGATAACACGTATACTCTGTCAACCAGGATAGAAGCAGAGGAAGGATTTGGAAGGTGGGCGAGGAACTTAAAAATTATGGAATTTAAAAACTAATATATACAATAGATTTACAAAATCTATACAACTATCTTATATCTTTATGCCCCCATGCGTAGATTGTTGTACTATTAGGAATGATGTACCTTTTGTCATCTTCTGCCGATAAACTAATTTTATTAATAAGCTGCGTATGCAAATCGTATTTTTTACTCCGGATACATACGCAGACAAGTACTCCACACCAAATAAAGAATTGGATGCTTGGTGACTGTTAACATCCGCTTCCCTCGTGTACGCCCAGACACATCCCAGCCCATGAGCACCCCTGCGCATGCACACCCTTGCCCATGCGCGCCCATGCGCGTGCACACCCCTGCCCATGCGCGCTGCCCATGCGCACCCCTCTCTGTGCGACTGCTATTTCGTGGTAACGTCACAGCCTTTTATAAATAAAGAACAATGTTATATACTATTATAAAATGTTTATTCTGACATTATACATAACAAATTTAAAAAACAACTAATTTACAAACTGCGGAAATGTGCACAGGAAGTACTCTAAGATGTACAGCAACACCTATCTACTCAGATGGTAAAGATGATAAAGAAGTTTGTAAAAGAAGTTTTAGGATGCAAAAACAAAAGTTTAATATTGAGGAAATGAACTCTGCAAAAAATAATGAACATGCTCGTCATAAACTATCAGAGCAAATAATAAATGAAGCAAGTTCTATGGATTACACTCCAAATTCTGAAGATGAGGATTCAACACAGGAAAGCAATAGTCGGGACACTAAAATACCGACGTATATTCACTTTAATGTGCATGGGCTGATTGAAAGACTGCAGTTGCTAGTTACTGTTGATTATCACAACCATCGAGATATGCATAACCTAAATGGAATTATCTCTATAATATCTAAACTTCGACAAAAAGGGATTATAAAATAGAACGACAACAAAGTTAGATGGGGTAAATATTTATACATAAAATATTTATTGAAATTGTAAAATTGGAATAGTCTGCATTTGCATTTTGATAAGTAAACATCGTAATAAGATGAGCGGGGAAAGAATTATATCCTTAGATGCTATAAAAATTTTAGAAGAAGTTGTCAAGGAGATGAAAACAAGTTTATCAAACAATTCAACTAGCCAACATTTGAATGGTATGTCTAATGAATCTCTGGTAAATACTAAAATAGTGCAAGATAAACCTACACATGATAATGTTGATGCGAAAGATCAGAACATAGACTCCAAGTCAGACGTTTCTGACAGAAAAAGAAAGAGACAACTTAAATCGTATACTAAAGAGGATTTAAATAAAGCCCTTGACGAAATAAACAAAGGATGGATTACTGGTTCAGAAGCATCCGAAATCTACAATGTTCCAAAAGCTACACTCTATACGAAACTCAGATCAAAAGAAAATCGTGTGCAAAATTTGGATATGTATACTACACATTTACCAATTAAAAGGAGGAAAAAGTGACTTTTGTGTGTATTAGTTTTAATGAATAAAAATATATTTCTATGTGAAGTGTACCTGTTAAGTATTTGAATTGAAATATAAATATTGTTTCAAACGTTTTGGGTTTTATTTAAATATAATGGTATTGTTAGGATGCAATAAAAATACAGGGGTGCGCGCGCGCGCAGGGATGCGCATGGTCAGGGGTGCGTAGGGGCACATTACGAGATAGAGGTCTTGGTATAAAATTTCCAGTTTTATGTTAAAATTTTTCTAAATCAGAACTACTAAAAATTTCACCAAACCCCAAAATATTCGAAATCTAAAGTAGTTACAAAAATGCCGAATGTATTCGCTCTGTTGCTCCAGACACCTCAACTTCATTCACTAATAATATGCATAACCATACCCCTAATAGCTTCGCATACTACATTAAATGCAGTTATGATGACAGGGCATATGTTGGACACCCTCATATCGCTTACATCCTCTTGATTAGGAATAGTTTTGTTATCCGATCTAGCTCGGATTAAATCCGCAATTTCACCCTATTCTGATGGAGATAAATTCGAGGAACTTTACCATTAATACGCCCCACAACCAGACCTAAATCCGATTATGCAAATAAAGAAATAGTTTAATATTATTACAATATCACAAAAGTTATACGCAACAACAAATTTTAAAAAAACTTGGGGGGCACCAAATATTTCAACATTTTCAACGTTATTTCACAAATTCCAGCTACTTTTCAAGATAATTGTATTATTATTAACCGTTTGAGCACATTACACCCTAAAATAGTCTTTTTATGCTAACTTGCAAACAAATCAAGATAGCAGAACCTATACAAAACACTCATCATCTATATATTGGGAGGGTTAGCAATTGCGTTAGCATACCGAAATAGTGCATGATATATACCAGAATACAATTAATTGTTTCTGTATTATCATCTAACAAAGGTACATCATCGAATATTATAAAAAAAAAAAAAAAAAAAAATCTGAATTTTAATTATGTTAAACAAGATGTATGTGCTCTAACATATTTATTCTTATTCACACCCCATGTAAATTCTCGCTTATAACTAAAAAGATTCTATTATACCCACCCGGTATACCAACATTTCCTAATACACCCGAAGTTAATTTAGCACAGCGAGGACTATCAATTATATCATCTATAGAATCCTCAGTTGACAACACATCTCCATTATATATTAATAATCGAGCGGGTCCTAAGGAAACACTAAAATAAAAATAAATATATAAAAATATTAAATAATCTATCGATGCATACATACCTATAATTAAAACTACCTCCTACACCAAGCATTCGTATTATAAAATATACATCAAATTCGTTCTGATCATTGTTAACTGTTTTTAAAATTGATGCTAAATATTTATATACTCGTCGAAATTCTTCCTATATCGACCTTTATCCAAATCAAAATCTTTCACAACAGTTATAAAATTATGTTTTGAGTCACCCCAACACTGTAAACACATTTCTTTAAATTTCGGATATGTCATGTCACCACTTATATGATCCGAAAAGATATGCCCGAGATTGGTTTCATCCTGTTTCCATAATGCGATTACATTGGCGTTATCTCTGAGTCTATGTTTTAAGGCACTAGCGTAAGTTTGACATAGATAGAACGAATCTATTGCTTTATGTCTACCGAACGAGAAAAATTGAGTGATTTTACTTTGCTCGTTTACAGGTATATCATCGAAAACCATAATTGAATCTTCTTTGGTATCTCTGGGTTCGATCAAATCATCGTAATTTTCAAACTCATGGTACCCAATTTCTTCTTTTAATGGTGTAAAAACGTTTCTTAACAATTCGTATTTCGGTTGATGCAAACTCTTCGAAAATACATAGACATTTTGAAATCTAAGACCGTTCTCGTGCAGGATCAGAGATATTAAAGCGTTGGTCTTCCCACAACTCGATGGTCCCGCGAAGATAGCTCGTATGTTAGACGGGAACAATGAACCATGTTTACCATCCTCTCTTGCACTAGCAATAGCAAAGTTATCATAATTCTCTATAGGTATTTTAACTTCTTGTATAGCATCACCCATGTCTCTCACATTTTCCGACCTAGGAGCACCATTCTTCTTTTGAGGTTTACGGAGATTCAAATGCCTGCTTAACGTTCTTCTGGGTATACCATATAACCTACTTGTAGAGTTAACACTTATACCCTTTTGTATTTCACTAACTGCTTTCTCTAAAGATTCCTTGGTGTACATCTTTCAAATATAAGTTTAAACTGATTCAAATTGAAAATAATATTCCCTTATATACCAGCATGGGCAGGGGTGCGCATGGGCAGCGCGCATGGGCAGGGGTGTGCACGCACAGGGGCGCGCATGGGCAGGGGTGCGCACGCGCAGGGGCGCGCATGGGCAGGGGTGTGCACGCGCAGTGGGCGCGCATGGGCACAGGCGTGCTTAGGCGTACACCGGAGTACGTGAGAAACTGCGTTGGATCACCAAAAAATCTTATTAATATTAAAACAACATAGATTTTATACAATTTTATTAAAAATATATACAAAATATTTAATTGTGAATAAATCTATTAACAATTTCCGTAAACGGATTATATTCAAACATAGAGTCATGTATAATTAAAGCATAAGCCTTCATCGATGATTCAAAATTTCTTGAAGCTTCTAACTCCATTCTTACATCAACCGTTGCATCCTTGATGCTTTCAAATTGATGACGACAGTCGATTACAAAGACGGTGATTCCTTAAACCTGTTGTAGTCCATTAAACATTTATTTGACGATTTGTTCGGGTAGTATTTTTCCATAAAAGATGCATAAGACAGGTACGCTGGCAAGTAGTCATTCTGCTCGAAATCCAAATTTAATCGACCTTGAGGGAACATCTGTGAGTTTAAAACACTTTGACATTGGTTATGTTGGCATTCGTAAAGCTTGACGCATTTTCTTCTTTCTTATCATATTTTCCATTTTGCAGCGCCAGTAATATCCACCGAGCCTTCTCTGTTTCATTCGATACTTTAATTCTCCATACTTGTGACTTTGATTGTGTTAGAGATGGTAATTCGTGTAGTTCCCATTTCCTGAATGCAACCATTATAGATGATTGATTTTGCATTTCCGAAAGCAGCGATGCCTTGGCAAAGTCGCTTAATGTTATATGCGGAACCTCCCATGAAATACGTTGTATTTTGAACGTTACTGTATTTCCAATCGACTTGTAGCAATTTACGTCCGACTTGGATCTGATTAAAATCAGCTCTTGAGGCATGTTGACGATAGTTTTCTTGTAATCTTCAAAAACCCAAAATGGTTTTAGTGGTATAGCACAACTAAACCGTCCATCTTGGAATATGGTATCGGGTTTCCACCCGGTATGTGTAATAGATTTTGTTTCTGATTCTTCCATGGATACTAAACCTTTAATAGTTCTTGTAATTCCAGGGATTCGACAGACATCTATTATTTGATTATTACCCAATTTGTATTGAATTTCCTCAAACAGAAAATATGGTGCATTTCTAGTAAACTCGTAAGCTTTAGGGTCTGGTTCTGCTGCTCTAATCGGGTCTACAGTTGTTGACGCTTCTCTTAATGTTTCCGTAGGTTTATAGGTCCCCCTTATAAATATGAAACTTTCATGAGGGTATGTGATGTTATCACTGCTCTGGATTTCAATTGAAATTCGATCGTTGTTTTCTGCGTTCAATGTAAAGGAAGATATGTATAATAATCTTCCTTTATTATGGTCTCGTCTAATTTATAACCTCCAAACACATCCAATTTGGGTACGTCCTCATACTTAAGCCTTCCAAGTTTAACGTTTTCATCACCGTGGAGATCTAAGCTGCGTTTACTTCTGCCCCCCATCATTTATAACTTCTAAACCCAAAGATTTTAAGAAACGTATTTCTTCTGCTGTAAGTCTCTCGACAACTTGACGCTTTGACGTCGTATTCACTATTGCTCGTCTGGGGGCGTTGTAGCGTGCTTTATATACAAAATCGATAGGCATTTTCAACTACTTTTTATTTCCAGTCTTACACAGGTGTATGTTTCCGGTGAAAAGTTTACCAATTCACCCAAATGATCGACTAGTCTGATTGTAATATTATCAATTTCTGTCACGCTCAGAGGATAATATATGACGTGGTTAGGTTCCTTTTCCAGATTATACCCAGGTGGTACAGATAGACTGAATTCGAATATGCTGTGCGTAAGAAAATTGTTTCTGAACGATCCGCTGGTGATATTGGTTTCCACAAAAATGTTTGAGACCGATATTATGTTCACTTGCTGATTAGCGATATGTACGGTATCTGCAGCCAATTTGCGGTTGGTAAACCCCAAGATGCTTCAATATTGTTTTACGGTTTGCTCCAAAATCAATCGGTATACTGCTTCGTATAGAACACTTTAATGTATTATTGTTGGCACTCAGTTTAAAATATTTTCAATGTTCTCGTTGATGTCCGGCTTCTGACTGAACCATTTTTGAAGACGTCCTGTATATATGCATTTATTTCTTCTAATTCGTATGATCCAGGTTCAATGGTTATTTTGCGATGCTCTGGATCGTTAAAGTATAAGTTGTTGTTTCCTGGATGTATGTTTTGCACAGTGTTACAAGTGTACAGTCCCACTAGACCCAAAGCATATTCACCATCTTGTTTCAATTTAATTGGTGGGTAAATGGATCCTGTCGATATGACATTACCATACCCGAACACGCTCACTGTTTTAGCCATTGTCACTAAGAAACTTTAACACTAAATGTCCACAATTGTATGTGTTGTAAGTCTGCTCCGGTGCACTGTTGTAGTAAATTTTACAACCTCGAAAATATCTCTTTACTTCTTCCGGCGGTCTCAAGTCTCCAAACGAATCGTAGTAATACACACTATTTCTACGTTTTCGGTACCCCACCAATGTGTACCCGAACCTTTGGTGGTATCCAAATTAATCACTCCCGACTCGTTGACATGCGGTCTAATCTTCTGTAACTGATCTCTAGAAAAGACGTTGCGAAAATGAGGAATGTTAGATGCGTGTTTCCTTATATCTACATCGGTGAGAGCTCTTCGAGGTAACTTGCTTAGTTTTTTGATACTTTTTTACAAATGCCACGCCCCTGTTTGTATGGTTTCAAGAATAATGCTGTGCCTTTTTTGTATGGTTTTAAAACATTCCATTTCCTTTTTCCCAACAGTAATGGCTTCCATAGATCTGTTGTGTCGTTCGCTCTCCTTAAGCTGTTCGTTGGCTGTCTTGACATCATTTACTGCTTTAGCTATCCCGCAGCACCACCTGTTAGCGCTCCTAGGGCACTTAGTCCAGCGAATATCGGAATCAATGGTAGAAAACCTCCTTTCTGTGGAACGGGTATAATACGTGGGACTTTAATTTTGCTTTCCCCACCGGCTCCTTTTATGATTTTTTTTCCAATTAGAATACCAACATCTAACAGCTTTTTCAAGTTGTCGGAACCAACTCGGTCTACTGCGGAGCGTATTTTCTTCAAAAATCCGCCTTTGAAACTTATTTTCTTCTTTAACCCCATACCCATTTTTCTCTTCGCTTTCATAGCGTTTGTCACAAACCAAGCTGCGGCTTTTTCCCCTAACTTTGCGTTTTTAGACTTAACTCTCCCCCAGGCTTCTTCTTCTAAAATTTTATCTGCTCGGTGTCTGGCTGGAAGATCGTCGGGGTACTTGGAGTATGCAATGTCGTGGTCTTTACACAATTTATCTAATTCGTTTATTCCAGGATCACCTCTTGCTAAGCGCTCATCCAACTTTGTACCAGGCCCGCAGTACTGATAACCTGGAAAGATGCTCTCAAACGGCACCAGAAGAAATGTTGTGACGTAACATCGTCCACGGTTAAGCCGTCCGCAGCAAAGTACTTAAACTGTGAGACTTGCGGTATCGCTTTTACGATAATGGGCAACTTACAGCGACACAAGGAAAAACAGCACGGTATGTCATTAAGCAGTAAACGTTCAACGCCGCCAGCTGTTAAAGGATCTTGTACGAAACAACCACGAATTATGTGTACAGTATGCGATTTCGAAATGGAAAAAACTACCTATGCCGCACACTTAAGGAGCAACAAACATAAAAATGCATCAGTTACCGCTACTAGCGACGATGGTGTAGAAATGGTTAGTACAGCGTTTAACAACCGTATGGCTAGCTATCGCATAAAGAACGCCAGTGTCGACGATGGAGTGCCCGAGTTTCTTTGGAAGCAGAAAGAGCGATTTATTCGATTAATTAATGAAAAAAGAATACAACATTCAGCAGTAAAAGTCTATTGCGAACTCTACGGCGTTTACATCAAAATAGGGGAAGAGACTACCGATGTGAAATCCTTTAACACAAAAAATGTGGTTATAACGTCTTCTAGTAATCTGGAAAATATGTACGAGGTCTTAAGCGAAACCATAAGAACAAAATCAGAGGAATTTGAAACATGCGGGTCCGGTTGGTCTTTGGAAAAGGTGCTCTATTTAGAAATACATATTAATAAGTATGAACCGATATGAGAAGTTCTAGGTTCAAAATAAAAAATTGTGAATATGTATTTAGAAATGTGGTTTACAAAATTTAAACTGTATTAGTAAAAATTGTCTGTAATAAAAGTTTTAAGAATGGTTTTAGATTTTCTTTTAGGTATAAGCTGCAGGAAAGTTATAATTTAGAGGGTGTGTGTAAAATGGTAAGGGGTGGTCCTGTTTTAAATCTGTTTACAGATTCGGATTCTACATAAAATTCTAGACTAAGAAGATGTATCGCATGACTAAAAAAAGTTTATAAGAACGGTCAAAAGTCGCTACAGGTAAGAAATCTTAAAATTGGGGTAGCTCCTTGGGGTGATGATAGCTGAAAATTCCTAGAGATTCGGGTAGCTGAGAAAATTCTAATATTAATTGATACCAAACAAGATAGGTTTATCTCGTGGATGGAAATGTGGAGAAAGATTTATCTCGCAGAGGGTATATGTGTAACTTTGCAGGGCGTGGTCCGATTTCAAATCTGTTTGCAGATTCGGGATGTGCATAAAATTCTAAGCTAATTTAATGTATCGCATGACTAAGAAAATTTATAAGAACGCTCAAAAGTCGCTACAGGTAAAAAATCTTAAAATTGGGGTAGCTCCCTTGGGGGTGATGATAGCTGAAAAATTCCTAAAGATTCGGGTAGCTGAAAATTCTAATATTGATTGATACCAAACAAGATAGGTTTATCTCGAAAGATGCAATGGCTAGACAAAGAAAACTATTTGGTTCAGATGAAAGATAAAAAAATGGCTAGTCGAAGAAAACTTTTTGGTTCAGATGTGGGAGGAAATGAGGATGCTCATTTATCTCGAAACATAAAAAATTTAAGATAGGTTTATCTCGAAAGATGAAAATGGTTAGTCGAAGAAAACTTTTTGGTCCAGATGTGTGGGGAAATGAGGGATTCTGGGGGAAATGAGGTAGTGGATGCCCCAATTATACTCTACTCACATTTATACTGAAAACCAAAAACTGTTCTTAATGGTGATACGGTAGATTGATCTGCAAATCTAAATGACCTAATACCGACTGAGATGCTTTCGCTAATATTATAGAATACTTTTCGGTCGTAATTACATAACTCAAAGACCTTTTCTTTCATGCGCTCCACGTCGGTGAAGCAAAACGCTATTATGTTAGAATCCGAATATTTTAAAGACGTTAAATAGTCGTTCAAATTAAACTGCGTGCAGAATAGAAAAAGGGCTCGAGCCCCAATCAAAAAACCGTCCCGATATTTAAATTCTTTTAAATCCGCTGGCAATTCCTTGCATGTGATCCTACAAAAATTATGCGAATAATCCGCAATTAGCATATCATGATTGTAGAAAGTTGTTGATCTAATTTTATATATTATATTACATTTATATTCAATACTCATAACTTTAAAAATCAAGATGGAGAAATACTAAAATTATAAAAATTAATTGCCATGTATAGGTATGCTACTGTAAGATTCTAGTGTGATGACGATGTGGATGGCTTTTTGTTCTGTTGTTTTTGATGTTGCTTGGGATCCGTGAGGGCTGATGGATCCGTTTTTTTCGCCCATGCACCACAAGGCAATACTTGCCGAAGGATTAGGTATACCTTTAAAATAAACGAATTTCATATTAGTTTTTAAATAAAAGTTAAAAAATTAAATACTAACCAACTTCGAATGTTCCTAGGTAGTGCAAGCAAAGGCACTCCTGTTTGTTCATATCCTGGATATCATTGTCACTAATTGCGTTCACGATTCTCTGCGGAAGGAATACAACGCATTCCTCCAATTCGACGAGAATAAGTCGAGAATTTTTTTTCGACTGTAGAGACTTAATGTTGATGACCTTATAAGGGCGCTGTAATTCGAGATCCTTCACTCTTACAGTTTTTTTCTTTTCGATTCTGCTTACTGAATTTATCCTTTTAATTAAGTCCATGTTATTTCTACTTACAAATATATATAAAAATATAATTAAATAAATACAAAAAATATATTTAAAAATTCTTACCTGTTTAATGCTGGTTGCACTGTGAAAAACACGTTGATGCTTATGTAGCTTATTTCACAAGATGAAAGAGCGTTACAAGCGATCCTGTATTTATATCAAACTAAAGCCATAAAATTAATTACACATCTGATTAGCTTCCCATACGCATACACGAGGCTGACATTAAAAATAGCAATTAATTAAATAGCAATGCCCTTGTCTGGGCAAAAGAGTCCATTAAATTAAACGATCTCTTTTAATAGCAGACTATTGAAATATTTATCATAGGGGCCGATCCCTGTTAAATCACAAAAATTATTATTGTATATTTTATTCAAATATGTAGTTGAACAATTTTCGCGACTTGGTATAGATAAGGAACATAAAAATTCAAGCCTCTAATATTTCAAGGGTCTATAAACCCATATTCGTTAAAAATAATGGATTCCTATATAATTAATGGTTCAAACGATGTGACGGAAATTAAAATCTTCAATACGTATTTACATTTAAAGGCTATTAAAACTATCTAACCCAAAAATACCTATTTATAATTATTATACTATAATTACACCACATACAATGTTGTAAATTTTTTCAGCTGAATCAAATTAATGGATTCCATATATATTACATGTTTACGATAATTCTATTCATCGGGGCTCCTTTGATCTGTATAATATACTAACAGATATTTTTTAAGCAGACTAAAAATTTAGTTCCGATGTCGTCACCACCAAGTACAGTATTTCTTCACTGTAAAATACACAAATTAATCTTGTTATTAAATTATATTCGTCGGCTCATCTTTGACCTTTATAATATCTTAACACGTTCAAAGAAGCTATTTCCTTGTGCATACAATGTTAACTCAAAAGCGATTCCCGACTTCAAATACTATAATAAGTACCGACACATACTTAACTTTTATATTGAACTCCTAAAAATAAACGATTCCTATTACCAAAACATCCTGCAGACAGACTTTCGTCGTCGTATATGCATTGATTCATACAATGTATACGAATTTACGAGGAGACTTTTTTCTTTTCAGCAAAAATACACAAGTCCTAAACCACCTCTCTACTGAACAATTCAATTTACAACACACACCTTTATATTTTTTCCTAATCTAATTACACGCGAGCGCACACACGGCGACGACGATGACAATACCAAAAAAAACAACGCATTCTTAAAACACATTCGCGCAACTTCCGCAGTTGTTACAATATTCACCTTAGACTAGAACAATGCAAACACGCACAAACCACACGCATACATGTACATAATAGTACATACCCTTATTTTCAAAAAATAAACAACTACCTGATCCATATTTACACTTTTATCATAAGGGCGTCGCAGCTTCTCCATTAACATACCCTACATGCTTCCACAAATCACTTAGTATCAGACCTACCAAATCCAAACACACACACCTGCACATACATACCTTTAACACTTACATACTTTTCTTTTCAATAATACACATGCCCTTTACAAGATATTTACACCTTTTTAAAAAGGGCTGTCTCAATTTCTCCATAAGACAACTACTGGCGCGCGAGCCAGGCGATCCTCCGCAAGATTCCATCACGAATAAAAGGGACCAACTTGCGAAAACTCTTTTTAAAGGGAATCCGAAATGAATGGCTTCAAGCTCGATAGCAAAATAAGATTGTTGAATATACGCAAACAAAGGGATCAAAGCATTGTGCAATTCAGAAGATGACAACGGTCCGGAATACCTTCCGAGTGGGTGACGTAGATTATGGCGTAAACGGAGAATCCAAGCAACGATGCGCGTAATAAAGGGAAAGGAAGGGTGATTTTCTAGAATTGATTGAATCCAACATGAGTGGATAAAACAATAGACCGTTGTTCGGTGATAACTTTAGGAGCATCTGAAGATGGAATATGTGGACTGTAAATTTCGAAGGACTGGTACAAGGTTGTGAAGCCGCCCATCATAAAGAACATTGGCACAAGTCGATAGGGAGTAAACCACGTGACCCAACATCGACAGGATTGTCGGTGGAGGGGATGTGATGCCAAGTGGCGTGAGACGTGTTTTCCTGAATGTAAACAACACGATTGGCGACGAAAGTCTTCCAACGCTGCGACGGGGAACGAATCCTCGCAAGTATGTCACAGGCACTTTTACCGATAAATAAAAGTACAACTTTGTGTTTTTTAAGTTTAATGGTTCCAGTAGTTTTAAAGGCATAAATCATTAATCCGACAACTTACAAGTATCCAATGCAATAAAATCTAAACATTTACATAAAACGAAACACTTTAAAAAATCCCGTCTCAAAGTATCTTAAAGCAATTAATTCAATGTTCCGGCTAACTACATCCGTCTCGGGCGAGCGCGCGTGCCCCACTCTCTTTATTCTAAAACGCATTCTCTCAATTCGTCAGGACCGGGCTTGCTACAAGTACTACCATGGAGTCATGCCAACAGTAAATTTTATGAAAGGTAAGGTTAGAATCAAAGGTTTTGTTGACAAAGATTAATAATTTTGATGCCAATGCGGCGGCTAACAATTCGAGCCTGGGGAAAGAGATTGTGCGAAGAGGAGCGACCTTAGATTTGGCGCACACTAAGCGAACCTCAACAGTGGAAGGGGTAACAAAGCGAAAATAGACAACTGCGCAGTAACCACGTTCGGAAGCGTCAGCAAAGCAGTGAATTTCGCAAGTAGTAAACTGTGGCGGGATTAGCAAGCGGGGTAGAGCGAAATCCAAAAGAAGCGGTAACTCATGCAAGTATCTTTCCCACAAACGGCGGAAGTCGTGGGGAATCATCCCATTCTAATTTTAACGACCTTAAACTTTGAATTAAGTGTTTTACTAGGAAAGCCGAGGGGGGATAAAAGTCACATAGGTTGCGCTTGGTACAAGAGATGCTTAGTGGCTGAACTAGAAAACAAAAATTATCTGAGGTGGGGTTCCATTGAAGATATAAGGAGCGAGGTTGCGCGAATTGTTGCGTAGCGGAAAAATCTTTTAATAATTTGAGATGATTACTTGACCATATATGAAGTTCGAAACCACCAAGTTTTAAAGGGCAATTAGTTGATTACGTAGATCGAGAGTTGATTCAATAGAATCTCCACCAGTAGCGATGTCATCAATGTAAGTATGGTGACGAAGAGCGAAAGCGGTTAACGGATAAGAATTCCCTTCGTCTACGGCCAACTACAGAAGCTTGCGTTTGGCAAGAAAAGGAGCACAATTGATTCCATAAGTAACGGTATTTAATTTAATATCCTGAATGGACTGCTCGGGGGAGAAGCGCCAAACCATTCGATGATAGTCACACCGAGCGGAATTAACAATAATTTCTCTGTACATTTGACGAATATCGGCAGTGACAACATAAGGATATAACCGAAATTGTAACAAAATTGCGGTAATATCTGGTTGCAGCTTCGGCCCAATAAACAAGCGATCGTTTAAGGATGATTAAGAGTTTTAGCTGAAGCATTGAAAACAACTCGTGCGTACTTATGCTTTCTGGTTTCACAACGCAATGATGCGGGATGTAAAAGAAAAGTCCGAATGAGACCCAATAACGACAGATTGCATATGTTGAGAATCAAGATATTCACGCATGAACGAAACGTACTGCTCGTAAACACGAGGTTGCTTAAATAAACGATTTTCTAGAAAAACAAATCGCTGTAATGCAAGATCACGACTACCTGGAAGAAATGGTTCTTGATCTCAAAACGGCAGTGAGACGACATATCGACTTTGTTCCTTGCGGCGAAACGGATCAACAAAATGTTTTTCAACAAGAGTTTTCTTCAGGCGTGAAAAGTTTAATGGCGGGAACAGCTTCGACTTTCCAGAATTTAGCGACAATATCTTCCAATGGGGAAATAGCATCTGTCAAGCGGGCCAGGAAGGTATGCTTTCCATTAAAACATATCCAAACAGTATTCATAGCAACAGGTTGATCGCTAGCACCCTGGATGCGATCGTCTAATAACACTTGGGGGAAAATATCCGCGCCAAGTAAGAAATCAATGGGCCCAGATTAAGCAAGAAACGGATCAGCTAGCTTGAGGTTAGTCAGATGACTGAAATGTTCTAAAGAAATATTAGAAGTTGGTAAATTTTCACAAATTTTGGAAAGCACTACAGTAGGTGCTTTATAGGTTCACGGCAAAAATCCCGATCCCAACGTTTTGAACTAACCTCACCTCAAAAAGCCTACTGACCTAACCTAAGTCCAGACAAGTCGTACTAACCTCAATCCCAAAAGAAGTAACTAACCCCAGCCAATCCTTCCACAATTATTTGCACATATTAAACCCTTCATAATATATACAGTATTTAACCCCTTAATGGTCTCTATTCTATACACATGCCAACCCTTCCACATAACCATTATATACTATTTGCACTTATTAACCCCGCAAGTAACCCCTCATTACAATACATTTGCGAAAATTTACAAATAACCTCTTATTAATTCCGCATTACTATTTTATTAACCCATTCATCATATTATCTAATATTAGTCCACGATTATTTTATTAGCTCTTTCACAATAGACATACGCTACAAGATGAAAAATTGCACTTACAATCTCAAAACTATATTTGCAAGTAACCTCTCATATTACACTTTTATATGCAGTCAAAAATACAACGAATTTGCTAACTCAACAAATAATTGCAAGTAATTCTGAATAGAAAAAACCGAAAATGTACATCTTTACATATTTGGTACTATAATTATCTAAAACATATAGGAACCCATCAATATTATTTTCCTAAAAAAACATAATTCATGTTGTAAACTTGTACAATCATGGCTATGACCTCCGCTTGGAAGACAGTTACCAGCCTTGAAATGTAATTAGTTAGTAAAGCTCTTCTTTACTGCACGCTCTACGTTGGTGGCGTCAGTGAAATATTTATTTTGGGCACCAGTGAACTGTAGTTTTTTTTTTTTTGGTTAGTTATGGAGTGAGTCAATTAGTGAACAAAACCTCGGTGGACCCACGAGCTTTACTATATTCGCGGTCTAGTCTGGGAATTACCCCAAGGGTGAGCAATGAGTTTGGGCGTGGATATAGGGTGGGCTCGACTACAAACGGGAACAAAAAAAACGTAAATGGACGCCACTGCATTTATATAGACAATGAACAAAACTAAAGTATCCTTTAGGAAAACGCAGAAACCTTGTAACAAAATTTTTGTTACGTTAAATATCTGTAAAGAAAAATATTACTAGCTGTTGTTGTTTTACGAGATTGTCCTTTAGCGTGAAATCGTTGAATAATTTAATGTACTATAAGGAAGAACACCCCTTTCCGTTTACATTATTTTTCACCTATAAAGAGTATTTAATGGGGACTCCTATACTTTCGATATCGTGGATACCTTGAACGTAACTTGAGTTACATAAACTACAGGCGTTTTGACGCCCACTAGAGCGATTGTTAAACACAACGCCTGCGCGAAAAGGACGCGATAGCTAAGGTTGTTGGCAAAGAAGGAACACAGCCATTTTGCAAGCAACTACGTGTACGTAGACTTCATTTTTGAAGATGGGAAGCTTTGCTTCCAAATGGGAGCTAAGAATAGCTCTAGGCTAGTGGAAGAGCTTTTGGTTGTCGCGTGGAGGCTTCACGAAGGAGCTCTCGTGAAAGCTGCCCAGTCAACCTAGAGCAATAACTACGACACGTGGCGAGGGAATCCATTAGTGGTAAGCATCATGTGATTAATCAGCCTTGTTTAAAACTAATACTTGGTTCAATTTCTCTAGCACATTTAAGTAACACGCTTAGTTATGGAATTAAAATTTGGTCGAGTACGGTGAAATTGTTTGATTTGGGGCTGGCCGAAGGATTGTAACTAATACAGGCATGTTTTGTATCTTTCTGTATTTCAAGAGGATGGAATGCTATGTGTCTTAGTTCATCTATTACGTTCGCCAACATCGCCGTTGTACAATTAAAACAAAAGCAACCAGGTACTTATGAAACTATTTATTGAAAATTAATTTTGTGTACGAGTTACGGTTAAAGTTTTGATTTAACATTTACTAAATCACAAGAAACTTTTGTTAAAGAACGTAAATTTCAAGTTTATTTGCAAGATGTAATTATGCTCAAATCTCATGTAAAAATCAGTTTGAAAATTATTCCCTAGATATTTGATAAGTCAAATACCTTTCGTTCAGAACTAAATTTTTTTATAAGAGAAATTTTTGAACCTTTAGATAATTTAAAAGTTGTTATTCAGAGCACAAATATGATGCACATGTTAATTGTTAAAAATATGTATGAAATTCACCTTTGATTGAAAGATGTTTCTTGCAATATGTTGTGATTAGTAGAATACCTTAGCTGCTTTTAACATATGTTGAACTGACTTTTATTAATTTCATGCTTAAGCCATATGAACTGTTTATGTAACAAGTTCTTTAGATAAAACTCTTGTAAGCCAGAACAGATCTGTTTTATGGATGTTTAAGGACCTAGACTGTATTACATAATTTATAAATGCTAAGACCTCTCTAAGTAGAGAAGCAAATTTAGAGATTTATTTTGAAACTTACTTTATGTTGATTATTTTGATTATAGAGAAACACATTAAGAAATTTTTGAAACTTATTATATATTGATTATTAAATTTTTTATAAATAATTTTTGCAACAAAAAAGAATTCCATTTAAATTATATTTTGAATTAATACTTTCGTCTTTTTATTTCACTAATTACAAATTAACATTGTCTAAATTAGATCAACAAAATTTTGAGTGTAGAAAAAGTTGATACAGTACCAGGTAATAGAAACGGGACAAGTAATGTCCAGTAGAGTATTTTTTTTATAGGTAAGGTGTTATTGAGATTTTGAATTCAGGCCAATCGATCTATAAAGGTCGAAATATTTTGTTGTTGTATATCCTATAGGTTTCTGCGTCTTCCTGTAGGATACTTTAGTTTTGTTTATTGTCTATATAGATGCAGTGGCGTCCATTTACGTTTTTTTGTTCTCGTTTGTGGTTGAACCCACCCTATATCCACGCCCAAACTCATTGCTCACCCTTGGGGTAATTCCCAGACTAAGCCGCGAATATAGTAAAGCTCGTGGGTCCACCAAGGTTTTGTTCACTAATTGACTCACTCCATAATTGAATTAATAAAAAAAAAGGTAAAGTTTCACTTAAGTTCATTGGTGCCCAGAACAGTTTCAACCTATAGGATATAATGATTACCAAAAAACATACAAATTACAATAAACAATACCTCTGGAAACCTCTTGGACCTCTGCCCCAGCTTCCACGATGTCGGACCTGCAAGAAAATGTCACACAAAAAAATAATATATAAGACACTGTTTGTGCCTTACAATAACAAAATATTTCGATCTTTATAGATCGATTGGCCTGAATTCAAAATCTCAATAACATCTTACCTATAAAAAAAATACTCTACTGGGCATTACTTATTCCGTTTCTATTACCTGGTACTGTATCAACTTTTTCTACATACAAAGTTTTGCTGATCTAATTTGGACAATGTTAATTTCAATTAGTGAAATAAAAGACGAAGGTATTAATTCAAAATTTAATTTAAGTGTAATTCTCTTTTGTTGCAAAAATTATTTATAAAAAAATTAATAATCAATATATAATAAGTTTCAAAAGTTTCTTAATGTGTCTCTCTATAATCAAAATAATCAACATAAAGTAAGTTTCAAAATAAATCTCTAAATTTGCTTCTCTACTTAGAGAGGTCTTAGCATTTATAAATTATTTAATACAGTCTGGGTTCTTAAACATCCATAAAACAGATCTGTTCTGGCTTACAAGATTTTTATCTAAAGAACTTGTTACATAAACAGTTCATATGGCTTAAGCATGAAATTAAAAAAAGTCAGTTCAACATATGTTAAAAGCAGCTTAGTTATTCTACTAATCACATAACATATTGCAAGAAAACATCTTTCAATCAAAGGTGGATTTTATACATATTCTTATCAATTAACAAGTGCATTATATACGTGCTTTGAATAACAACTTTTAAATTATCTAAAGGTTCAAAAATTTCTCTTATAAAAAATTTAGTTCTGAACAAAAAGTATTTGACTTATCAAATTTCTAGGGTATAATTTTCAAACTGATTTTTACGTGAGATTTGAGCATAAATACATCTTGCAAACAAACTTGAAATTTACATTCTTTAACAAAAGTTTCTTATGATTTAGTAAATGTTAAATCAGAGCTTTAACCGTACTTAGTACGTAAAATTAATTTTCAGTAAATAGTTTTATAAGTACCTGATTGACTTCGTTTTAATTATACAACGGCGATGCTGACGAACTTAATAGATGAACTAAGACACATAGCATTCCATCCCCTTGAAATTCAGAAAGATACAAAACATGCCTGTATTAGTTACAATCCTTCGGACAGCTTTAAAATAATCAATTTCACAATACACCACCAAATCCTAATTCCATTGTCAAGCGTGTGTCTTAAATGTGCTAGAGAAATTGAACCAAGTATTAGTTTTAAACAAGGCTGATTAATTACACGATGCTTACCACTAATGGATTTCCTCACCACGTGTCGTTACGGCACTTCCATTATGGTAGAGCTATTCTTAGCTCCCACTTACAAATAAAGTTTCCCATCTTCAAAAATGAAGTCTACGTACACGTAGTTGCTTGCAAGAATGGCTGTCTTCCTGCTTTGCCAACACCCTAGCTATCGCGTCACTTTTCGCGCCGGCGTTGTGCTTAACAATTGCACTAGTGGACGTCAGAACGCCTGTAGTATATGTAACTCAAGTTACGTTCAAGGTATCCACGATATCGAAAGTATAGGAGTCCCCATTAAATACTCTTTATAGGTGAAAAATAATGTAAACGGAAAGGGGTGTTCTTCCTTATAGTACATTAAATTATTCAACGATTTCACGCTAAATGACAATCTCGTAAAATAACAACAGCTAGTATTATTTTTCTTTACAGATATTTAACGTAACAAAAATTTTGTTACAGCCTGCCCAGCGCAACACTTTCATGAAGGTCTAGGTCATCGGAGAAAATGCCTGCCCCGGTGCCTTCATTTGTTTTGAAACCATCTGTGTAGATGGAGATCTCCGTTAAGGAGGCGTCCTCAGTGTTTAGGCAAACCCCAAAGCGCTTCCTGGAAATCATTATGGGTGCGATCGAATTAACCACTTCTCCCAAGATAGGGGTGTTCTACACCGCCTCTCTTAGTATGTTGTGGTGTCTACCACCGCCTCCCTTATCGATCCATAGACCTTTGAATCGCAGCCTCAATGCCGCTCTCAAAGCCATCTCCTCCACATGTAGGTCCAGCGGAGTGAGGCCTAGGATGGCTTCTAAGGCTGCAGTAGGCGTAGAACGCATTGCACCTGTAATCCTTAGACAGGTCACTCTTTGGATATGAGTAAGATCTTTGACTGTATGGGCCAGTCTGGTCCTGGGCACCAGACTACAGCGCCATAGCAGAGCATCGGCCTTACTACCATGATGTATAGGCACAGGACAGCCTTTGGTGGAAGACCCCAAAGTTTGCCTATGGCACGTTTGCATTGCCAGAACACTTGGTTGGCTTTGCTAGTTTTCATTTGTAGCTGTTTGGCTCAGTTCAGCTTCTTATCAAGTATACTGCCCAGATACTTTACTTCTTCTGATAAGGGCAGAAAAGTTTGGAAGAGTGTAACAATTTTATTTTTGGTTAATAAATCCCTTCATCAAAGTGCGAGAATAATAAAACACTTTTATTAAAATAATGGTAAAATACATTTAACAACTTAGGTAATACGTTAAAGCAGCATCGTCCTTTGGTATTCTATTTGTAGTTGAATATCTGTGTCTTCTACAGCTATTCGCAAGCGCGTTTTGGTTTGACAGCCCCCTCCTCGGACGCCCCGGTCGCCCGAGCTAGTTTAGCAATCAGTCGGCCATACGTGGAAGAAGCAATAAGATGTATCAAAAATTGCAGGCCGGCAATTTGCGTATCCACTTTGAGGAGTCGGGACACATCTTTGAATAGCGCGCGTACGATGTGATGAATGCAACCATCAAAAATGCAACTTAGAAACAAAATTTAATCCATTTTATCAAGACCACTTTGTTATACAGCGTAAAGATGCTACTTTGGTGAGGCGGTGTGATTCAACATCCGGATTGCAGCGGCGGTCGAATGTATCGTGACCGTATTTAATTCTACACCTGGAACAACTCCATTAGGTAGAAGCTGTTTAGTACGAGCTTGGTTTACACTACATGCCGTAAACTTCGCATGATATAACAAGTACCTCATCAAGGCGAGAAAAGCAGCTTTTGGTTCGTAGTTAGCTTTAAGTACTTTTTGGTGTTTCACATTAGAAGCACGCTAATTTGTTCTTATGTGTAAAAGCATGATTATTATAAAAGTTTCAACTATTGCTGAGCTGGATTTCCAGTGTCGAAATTAAAATTCACTAATTTGATGTTTTAAGAAACAACACGCGTGGTTCAGTATGAATCGTTAGTTACAACAACAGGCGTTACTGACGTCACTTATTTTTCTGTAGTATACTGCTGACAGATGTGTTCTTGAAAGCAAATGCTTCGAACAGCGTTAGCACAAGTTAAGTAAACAAGAATATTTTTGTGATCTGCTTTTTGAGAAATTAAAACTAGTACATGTAACTTAAAAAGGAAAAGCTTCAGTAGTAACATTTTTAAATGTAACCTGCCTGAACAGATCTGCACGGGTCGGAGTTTTTTTGTGTAACAAATTTACACTATACTGTAGAATGTTTGATTATGAATAATTTAGATAAACCTGAAATTAAAATTCACGAAGTAATTCAGTTATTAATTAAATTTTGTTGCAATTCATTTTATTTTAAAAGAGATTCTTTTTAGTAAATAATTGATTCAAGATTAAAGTTTTTTATTTTGATCAGGTATGATCAAACCTAACCACTGAAAGCTAACATCTTTAAGAGTAAATTTTTGATGCCAACTTTATATAGAAAATATCTTTTTAATACTTCTTTATGTATGTTTGCGGAACACAAATAGTGTTCCACTTTTTTATTAATCTAACTATTATAATTTCTTACAGGAACAGCGTCTCATTTTATTAAGACAGGTTTTTATCATCAAAGGCGATCTTTTTTCTTTGGGTCTCCACGTCCACCCTTAGAAATATGCCATGCCATTATCCTAAATAAGTCCCGACTTGGTGGCGCCTATTTGTCTGAGATTAAGTTTGACCTACAAATAAATTTCGACTTACCCCCCCATTTCTTATAGCTCTACCCAAGGAATAGACCCCTAGTTATGTCGGAAGACGACGTTACACTGGCGCCCATGAGTGAGGCTAGCCCTTTAGCAAAAAAATTCGTAACAAGAGCATTGGTAATTTGGTTACCGCCAGCTTCCTTTTATTGGAAAACAACACCGGCGCCGTTTTGTTAGGGTTGATGGTTAAAAAGTTATCGGAGCACCAGAGCTCCGTGATCGTTAGTGCTGCTTGCATCAAATTACACAGCACTTGTTCGAATTTGCCGACTATTAGGATAGCTATGTCGTCGGCGTAACCTATCGTGTAGAAACCTGCCTCATTAAGACGTTGGAGAAGGCTGTCCACTACTAAATTCCATAGCGGTGACAGCACGCCCCCCTGGGGACAGCCTTTACCTACCGCCCTAATTACTGAGGTTTCCCCCACATTGATGTGTACCCGTCGACATCGCAGAATCTGCATGGTAAACTACCGAAGGGTGTCCTCAGCTCCATGTGTCCGTAGAGCTCTATCGATGCTTGCGAAAGTGGTTTCGCTGAACGCACCCTCAATATCAATAAATGCGCCTAAGGCGGACATGTTATTATCTAGGGTTTTTCAATCCGTCCTACAACAGCGTGGAGGGCAGATTCCGTTGATTTTCCTGGTATGAAGGCGTGTTGATTTGGGTGAAGTGGATAAGAAAGCATTATCCTCTCCCTCATATCATTGTCGCACAGTCTCTCCAAGGTCTTTAGCAAAAAAGACGTGAGACTGATCGGTCTGTAGGATTTAGCCTGGGAGTAGTCCTTCCGGCCTGGTTTAGGAATGAAGACAACTCTAACCTCTCTCCAACTGCTGGGGATGTATCTAAAAGCAATACAGCCCGTAAAAAGTACCACAAGGAATGGTGTCAGCCTCTCCACTCCTCACTGTAGTAGGGCGGGGAAGCTGGGTTGATCCACCCCGTATGACGAAGGTTGTGTTACACTACCTGGAAAGTGCGTGTCCACGAGTAACTTCGCTATTTCTGCCTCGTTGGTGGTATATGTACCATCCACACGTTTCAGACAGCATGGTTGATGACAAGGGTCTTTGGACAAAATCCTGTTAATGCGAGAGATCGCAATGGTAGACTCGACTGAGTTACAGAAGGTCTTCCATGAGTCTCTCTGTCGTCTTCTAATTGTCGTTTTGTATAGTCGCTGGTGGCTTTTATACGCCTCCCAGTCAGCCATACTTCTGGTGTTTTTTGCCTTATTAAACAGTTTGCCCAAGGTCTTGAAACGACCTTTTTTTTTTGCTAAGGGCTAGCCTCACTCATGGGCGCCAGTGCAACGTCGTCTTCCGACATAACTAGGGGTCTATTCCTTGGGTAGAGCTATGAGGAATGGGGGGGGGGTCGAAATCTGTATATAGGTCAAACTTAATCTCAGACAAATAGGCGCCACCAAGTCCGGAGTTATTCAGGATACTGGCATGGCATATTTCTAAGGGTGGACGTGGAGACCCAAAGAAAAAAGATCGCCTTTGATGATAAAAACCTGTCTTAATAAAATAAGACGCTGTTCCTGTAAGAAATTATAATAGTTAGATTAATAGAAAAGTGGAACACTATTTGTGTCCCGCAAACATATATAGAGAAGTATTGAAAAGATATTTTCTATATAAAGTTGGCATCAAAAATTTACTCTTGAGGATGTTAGCTTTCAGTGGTTAGGTTTGATCATATTTGATCAAAATAAAAAACTTTAATCTTGAACCAATTATTTACTGAAAAGAATCTCTTTTAAAATAAAATGAATTGCAACAAAAATTTAATTAATAACTGAATTACTTCGTGAATTTTAATTTCAGGTTTATCTTAATTATTCATAATCAATTATTCTACAGTATAGTGTAAATTTGTTACACAAAAAAACTCCGACCCGTGCAGATATGTTCAGGCAGGTTACATTTAAAAATGTTACTACTCAAGTTTTTCCTTTTTAAGTTACATGTATTAGTTTTAATTTCTAAAAAAGCAGATCACAAAAATATTCTTGTTTACTTAACTTGTGCTAACGCTGTTCGAAGCATTTGCTTTCAAGAACACATCTGTCAGCAGTATACTACAGAAAAATAAGTGACGTCAGTAACACCTGTTGTTGTAACTAACAATTTATACTGAAGCAACGTGTTGTTTCTTAAAACATCAAATTAGTGAATTTTAATTTCGACACTGGAAATCCAGCTCAGCAATAGTTGAAACATTTATAATATTCGTGCTTTTACACATAAGAACAAATTAGCGTGTTTCTATTGTGAAACACCAAAAAGTACTTAAAGCTAACTACGAACCAAAAGCTGCTTTTCTCGCCTTGATGAAGTACTTGTTATATCATGCGAAGTTTACGGCATGTAGTGTAAACCAAGCTCATACTAATCAGCTTCTACCTAATGGAGTTGTTCCAGGTGTAGAATTAAATACGGTCACGATACATTCGACAGCCGCTGAAATCCGGATGTTGAATCACACCGCCTCACCAAAGTGGCATCTTTACGCTGTATAACAAAGTGGTCTTAATAAAATGGATTAAATTTTCTATCTTCTAAGTTGCATTTTTGATGGTTGCATTCATCACATCATACGCGCTAAATAAATTATTTCCAATTAAACAAGTTAATAACCTTCATACTATACCAACCGCTATTCAAAGATGTGTCCCGACTCCTCAAAGTGGATACGCAAATTGCCAGCCTGCAGTCTTTGGTACATCTTATCTCTTCTTCCACGCATGGCCGACTGATTACAAAACTAGCTCGGGCGACCGGGGCGTCCGAGGAGGGGCTGTCAACCAAAACGCGCTTGCGAACAGCTGTAGAAGACACAGATATTCAATATAAATAGAATACCAAAGGACGATGCTGCTTTAGCGTATTACCGAGTATCTCCGTAGCTCTTCTATTGTTTTTGGGTTGTCAGTACCTTGTGATGTCGAAAGGCGTTGCTCCAAGCTGTCTAGGTAGACAGACCTGTTGGTCTCTTTTGGGTTCCTATATTTTTTACAGACAGCTACTGCTCCCTTTAAATTAAAACTTAACAATCTGTGATCTGACAGTGACGCTTTAGGCGTCACCTGCCAGTTCAAGATATGCCTTGAAATGCCTGACGATGCCAGGGTTAAGTCGATGACTGTCTGGAAGCGAGATGTCACAAACGTGGGTTTGCTGCCCCAGTTAAGAATCTCCAGATTCTTACTCGATATATACTCGAGTAGTATTTTTCCACGGGGGTTTGTATTTGCGCTACCCCATACCACATGGTGCGTGTTGGAATCGCATCCGATAATCAGATGCTTTTTGTGCCTATTACAATGATCAACTCCGGAGGAGGTGGGTCATGGTCAATTGGAAAATAGGCTGAGACCAAGATTATGTTCGTAATTCCTCCTATCCTGCAACTAATCTGTAGGGCTGCGACGTCACGGCCACTCAGTTGTGGCAGAAGGAGAGCATTTAAGTGCCTGGTTATGTAGATGCATGCCCTAGACTTAGGTTGGTTACTCGCCGCAAAGATAGTACCATTTAGGCTTCCCAGTCCCAAGATTCCTGAGCAAACCACCCAGAGTTCTTGGATAAGGGCGATGGCCTGGTTATTGCTCAGGTGTCTGCATAACGATGCAGCCGCCCGGCAATGTTGCAGGTTTAGTTGTATTAAGTTTAGTTCCGCCACTGGACTGCGATGGGTTAAACTTACTTATCAAGCCTCACTGGGCGGGCTGTCCAGTGACGCTTTACTGTACTCCTCCGCAAGCCATCCCACTAGCAGCGGATCGGAGTCTGCTGTGTCCATCTGACTGCTTGACGCAGTCGATGGTTCGCCTACCTCAGCCTCCTGAGGTTGCTTTAGGAGCGGAGCTCGCTTTAGCTGCTCTGGAGGTGGAGGTTGTGCCTGCTTGTTGCGCGGCAGCCCGTTGGGCTGCCTCTGCGGCAGGTTGCGATTTTTGTATTTTAAGATTTAGGGAGGTGAGCTTGTAGTGTAGCTTGCCTCACTTTCTGTTGATGGTCTCCCTCGCGTCTTCCCCAACGCCAAAGACTATCAGCCTCCCTGGAGGTTGATCTCTTGTGGTGGTGTGGAAGACGCACCACTTGGATGTGTCAGCCCAGGGGTTCTGTACACGCAGACGCCTTTGGACGACCTCCATATCTTCCGGGGGCCCCGGAATCCACAGCGCCGCCTTCAGGAGCCTAGGCAACAGTCCCACCTGGACGACTGTAAGGCGTGCAGCCTCCCACAGTTGTGGGAGGTTGCCATTCGCCTCCGTAATCCATGTTAGGGCTGGTCATCTGCGCACCAGGTCCGGAAGATCTCGCCCGAGTACGCCCACCTCCTAAAGGTCGGGGGAGCGCTATCATTGGGAAGGGCGAACAGATGGTCGTCCAAAGCCTTCTCAATTGCTAGTTGCAAGGTCTCTGCTTGGGCCTTGGTAATCTTACCCCAAGAGTTATTTTTGTCTATGACAGCCACCTGAAGGTGCCTAACAGCTGCCTTCACGTAGCTGCCAGTGACGGGCTGTTTAGTACCAGTCTGACAGCCTCTTATCCGCGGTCTACCTTGCGGAGGAGTGCCCTCAGATCTGGCTCTTTTCATGCTCTGGCTTAACCTTCTCCCCACCTTGGGGCTGATGTTGTTGTTCTTTTCGTTACAGTTCCTGTGGGACCTGCAACAAAACTTGAGGGGTGTCCGAGGACGCCCCTCTAGATTAACTACATTGACTATAGGATCCATATTTTTAAAAATAAAGTTCACCTTCCCAGTTACCACGGAGCCCAAGTTTGGAGCGTGTAAAAAAACAACACCAGGGCTACCAGGAAGATATAGCTCCCCGTAAGATGACTGACGTACGAGCCCGCAAACCGCTTTGTAGCAGCACACATGTAGCATGTGCTGCTCACCCACAGTACCGGCTGCACGCCCTTCACCTCCAAGAGCTCACCCAGTCGGCGGTATGACCCGACGACATAGCCGATTGATCGAGATGGGTTAGTCTCGACCCATGTAGCAGTAGGGGTTTGGTCCGCGATGTGAAATTAACCTAACCATCATCATGCGGGGTTTAGTCCGCATTGACGTACACTCGTTCCCCCGCATATTGTAGGTTTTATGCTACTCAGCGCTCTGGATCACTACGAGTGCTAGGCTTATTCCTGATGGCAGCGAACGATTACTCGTACGGTGACACTGGGTCCCGCCTATCCGCCACCTGGGGACGCGTCCGATGGGTAGCCACCAACCACACGGGACTAGTTTCGTTATGCATAAGTGGTTTTGTGTGATACCAATTTTTTTTTTATCCTGAGGAGGATTGTTGAATTATTTGTATTTATTATGGTGGGGTGGAATTAAGGTTATGTTGTAGGGCAACTTTTATTTAATCGTTTTTTGTATCTCGCCAGCTGCTAAAAAGAAGCATAATTTATTTTCACGGTTAGGCTTAAGCTAAAACAATATTTTCACTTGGGCTTCCTTGTTGCTGGCCAGCCTCACGCATGAGCGCCAGTAAAGTGATATTTTATTTTTTTTATTTTTACTTGCACTAGTTGGATATAAGTGAAGCCTTAATTATTCGCGGCTAAGTCTGGGAATTACCCCAAGGGTGAGCAATGAGAAAGGGTGTGGGGATGGTCTAAACTCTACAATAAACTAACAAAAAGAAAATGGGTTGAGCGCCACTGTATCTGTATGAACGGTTACACTAAAGATTCATTACTCCTATGAGAAGATACAGAAACTCACGGGATGTGAACACAATAAATAAACTTACAACTTACTGAACTAATGTATCTGGAAACCTCTGGAACATACTTACGACCTCTCCGATCTTGATGAACCTGGAAGAAAAGAATGCACAACAAATTCTCTATTAGAAAGACACAGTTTGAGCTTTCCAATAAAAAACATACTAATAATTACAGGTGGATAATGTTAAGATTACCACACCAAAGATATTTAAATCAACAATGAATGCCTAGAACAAACCAGTTGTAGCATATCTGTGCTTTTTAAATTACTTCAGCATTCGTATAATTTCATTGTTGAACAAACTTATTTACTTTAAAAGTTTAGTAAATTTAATATAGTTTCTCTTTCTGGAATTTTTTCTTTAAATATGTTTACAAAATGAACTAATAAAATTGGGTTTTCAATACATCTGTCTTTGACATAACAGGACCTTAAGTTAATAATATTTCAAAACAAGTTTTGGCACCAAGTGTTCAGATCTGAGTATTGGTTCACATATGTGTCTCAAACATTATTTCTTAAAAAATTGAATCACATGTAGTTAACTTAGACAAACAACTTTTCATTTAATTCAGGTATTAGAAGCTTATTAAAATTTTAATATGTGTAAATAAATTTTTTTGAAAGCAAGAAACGGACTTTGAAATATCATATTGTTAGCAAGTGAATTTATGCAAATTTTACAAAATTATTACTGTAGCAATTCTTAACTATTTTCTCTCACGCTGTTCTATACATACAAAATTTAACTTAACCAAACGATCCTTGAAAATTATTTATGTAAGCATTCACGAATTGTCGCAAACAAAGCAAAAAATAAGGTTTGATACCTGTAGGTGTTGATGTTTTCAAATCTAATTATTAAACGTCGACGTACATGCTTCGAAATGTGCTCATCAAATTGTTGTAACGAAACATTAAATCACGGCTGTAGTTGCCCTGATAAATGAACAGCTTTCCAACCTTGGATTCAAATATAACACCGTCCTACCATATCATAATGTTATTGCAACATTTAAAAATACTTTTCCTACATTCTAGTCCATCATTTTAATTCTCCATTCTGTCATACGCTAAAGTGATAAAAATATTTTATAAGTTATTTAGTTAAAGCGAGCTTACCGTTAACAAATCCTAACACAACAATTCAAGGGGTGGCGCGTTTCATTGCCTTGCCGGTGTCACAGGAGCCTGGCGCTTCGTACTGTGTCCCAAGGCAACTCGTCCCCCTATTATAACCACCCCACGCCAATCCGGAGGCCCCACTTCTGCAAAGAATGGAGATTCATCCTTCTTAAGAAAACACTGCCAACTGGACTACATTTAGAAAAGCAATGGCCGTCCTCGTTAGTACGACACACCTTATTTGCGTGGCGCAATACCTCGTGACTAGTACACGCACGCGCTATCCTAATTCTACCGAATGAAGAGGAAGAATTCGCCTGTAAGGTAGGCAACACAAACTACTAGACCCCATATAAATACGTTCCTTGAAAATTATAATATTATTAAATATCTCCGTGCAAAGCATTTAAGTTATTTAAGCGAACATGGTTTCCCGTTTTCATATAGAATTGTTTCTTTTAGACATTATAGCATCAAATACGAGAATTAAATACCACAGAATAAATCTATGCTGAAGCGATTCTTACAAACATGGTGCTATAGAATATATATTCGTTACAAAGCAACCATTGGCTACCAAGATGCCTAAAGCGGGTGTGTTCATTGATTGATGTATTTTATCCGTTTACAATGTTCGGGTGTAAATGAAGTTGTGTCATGGTAATGCATAATCAATCGATTGTTTATATGTTGAGCGCAGGTGAAGGACGAAGTGTAATAAAGCAATTGAGTTATGCTATTATACATAGACATGTGCCCAACATCATATTGTAGTTATGGAACGTCAAAGTGTTGTACACATAATGGACATTTGTAACTTCCCATTTGTAATCCGTACTCAATAGAGCACACAACGTGGAAGGACCTCTTGCACAAGCAACACGTAGTAGTTTCATTTGTAGTAGTTGCATTTCCACATATATAACAAATTCGTTTTATACATTTAGATTTTTCCAGAATTTGCGTTCTTATGTTTATTCTCATTTGTTCCCATGTGTTCTGCGGCAGGTGCGATAAAGGTAAACATTTTGACAATTGTTGAAAATAATAGATTACGAATAAGCCGCAATTAAAAGCATCTTTTTGTCTAATACGAGGAGATGTATTTATTTTCTTTATATTAGATAATTTCCAGTGATTCCGTGCTTTTAAAAATTGTAAAGGGTTGTGGTAATGGCTCTTCATTTCAGAAGTGACAACTCCGTCCTCAACAGAATTCAGAGAATTTCAACCAAATAAATGATCCTTGGGGAAAATCTATTATCCCCAAACACCAGTGATTTTGTGATTGGTTTACCGGAAGTATCACAATCTTATCGTAAGTTGCACATCAAAATCGTCTAGAAATTGTCCTTCAAAGATAACAGTTGCTTTAGAACAAGAAATTATTTGAAATCTGTTCGGATCGTTTCCCATTTGCCACACGGTATCTATAACATCGCCGGTCGGCCAATTTTTCGAAACTAAACTGTCGAAGTCTGTTTTATAAAATTGCTCGAAGTCTTTAACTGTAATATCAAAAATTCCAATCGTGTAATGCAAGTGTTTACCTTTTTTGTCAAACAATTCTTTATAGTACATAGGATCCTTCACTAAACCATTGTCATAGCAGGAAAGTGTTCCAATTTCGCTTTGGTGGAGCATAATACGTGGTGCTGATTGGATATCCCAAAAACGCTTTTTTACAACATCTTTGTTATCATCGCGTGGGTCGACAAGTTGGGGTAGTATATAGTATAAATAAAAAGATGTCAATTTCAATTCCATGTCAGCCCAAAATTTTCGTTCTCTCTTGATTTTTATCACACTAATTCCTCTCAACGTATATATTACTAGATCGCACCAGTCTCCTTCTGTAATTTCTAAATGCCCCTGAACTTGATAAAAATATTTGTGTTCCCGCTTTATGGTTCCATCCTTATTTAAAAGGTCGATCTTTCCAGATTTAATTGCTTTTTTTGGTTTCAGATGTCTCACTTTAAAAGGACATTTGATTTCGATTAAACCGTAGCTTCCGATAAGACCGCCTGGAGAACTAGCTAGAAAAGGTATTCTTTTATGTATCATTAGTCCACACCTATGTACAGTACTATGTGGATTTAAACTTTGATAAGCTTTTATTGCTTCATTTTCAAATTTCGCACAATGTCGAATTGACGGCAAACTACTGATAATAGATGACGGAGTTAATATTCGATATGCAGGTTTTTCTGAAGATTGTTCGGTCATCGCTTTGGCAACGTCCCCAAAATTTGAAGATGTTAACCGCTTCGCTCGTTCCAAAAACCATTGAGAATTTTGCGCTTGTCCAGAAGTTAGTTTTTCAATGTTTAATATATCTTGATTTTGAAAATTGAACAAATACAAGGAACATTTTTGCTGTAAATTATTGCAAGGTAAATCCGTTTTATTATTTAAAAATGTGTTGTTGCATTTCATACAAATAAACTTCCCCGAAAATGTTCTTTCCGCATTGGACGCTATACAAAGCTGGTGAGACCATCCATCGCAGTTGTTGCATTGGACCCAGTGGGAACCATTTTCTTCTGGTGAATTACAGTACGCGCATATGTATACCTTGGATCTGCTATCAACATCCATAAATTTGCTCTGCTACTCAATTATGTCATTTACACTACCCACTTTTGCAGTTTGTAGTGATTTCTCGGAACCTTGTGCAATGTCCAAAGCTTTCCTAATCTTACATTGCTGAAAATAACTTGGCAGAGTAGTTTTTTTGGTTTTTTCCCATGTTTCTTGGCTTAGCACTCCGGTGACGCTCACGTCAGGTGAAATGCTCATCAGCGGGTCAATTTTATCGCATCAGCTTGCTAGTCGCTTTTTTAAAGTTTTTTAAATATTCCTTGTGCTAGCAATTACATGTCTTCTTATTTTTCTTAATACACGGCTACATTTTTGATTTGCTTGTCCGCCTAGTATTGAGTTTTTAACAATACCAAAAAATCGTTCTATTGGCTGATTATTTGTTCTTTGACCGCATGTCAATTTGGATGCCCACAATGGAAGGAAAGCTAAATATTTTTCTAAAACAATATCCATAAAAGGACAGTAAACTTATTTAGTTTGCCATTAGCACAGTCTTGATTATATCCACCTGATGCTAGTAGAGATTCAAAATGTTTGTAAAAAGGACTGCCACTCACTAATCCCTTTTTTTTTGTGGTAACTATCCGAAGTTATATTTTCAACATATACGTATTTGGAGTATAGGGTTTTGTTTTCATCTGAATTGACACAATGTCGTAGCAGTTCAGTTAGCTTTTTATCGACTTCAAGGGAAATATATTCCGATGAAAGAACAACATTAAGACCTTTAATCCATAGATCAAACATTGTATTCGTGTTGAAACTAAAACAGGAAGCAAAAATTTCTTTTAAAAGCTTACGGGTAGATAAATCAATGAAATTGCCGTCAATGCAACATCACCTATATAACAAAGCCTCACAGGTCCTTCGTGACGTCACTACTAAGAGGCCTGTAAACCACTATTGCGTATTAAGTGTTTGTGCGTTGTTCATCTTAGAATTTATTTTTGTAGTAACAACAAAAACAAAACAACGGTATCATGAACAGCTTAAACCTACAGATACATAAAATGTATATAACAAAGATACCAAACGACACAAAATAGGTGTATTATCGAAAATGCTAAATATCGCATTGTTGAATATTTTAATATCCTGTGACATACTAAGTACTTTTTTATATGTATAAATAGATGAACCAAATGATGCATCAACACCGATAAAAAACTTAATTTAATGCAATTATGAAAACATTATGGTATGCTTAAAAAATTGAAAAAATTCTTATTGTAGCCCCAATCGTAAAAAAAAGCAAGACCTGATTAGCGTCTATACAGTGTGATTGATTTTACATGTCCTAGCAGATATCTCGGTTATTAGGGTAGATACAAAAAAAAGGTAAAAGGGAAGAGTTACTTACACTAAGAGGTTGTATTAACAATATTTAATCAAAAATATAATTGATGAAAAGACAAAAGAATAACCTAAAAAATTTTAATTGTTTTTAAAGGTAAAGTATGTGTTTGGTTCAAAATTCTAAAGGAGCTTGAACTTCTTTTTACAATGATACTAAATTATGTGTTCACTACTTAAAAATTGAAGATACATGAAGGTGTTAACAATCAATCTAGACAACTCTGAAAAGTACAACAACAACTTTGAAATTGAAGCCGCTGCCACACGGAAACAAATGACAAACGAATCAAAGTCAAATAGCATATTAACATCGTTAATTGTATCACCTATTTTAATATTTCATCTAGTAATTATAATTGACCTAAATATCGGGTTTTTACTATTTGTGTAATTATTTTGTTGCATTTTTGAAACACTAATCAAAAAACGAAATAAACCTTGACGTTGAGGACTAAAAATGTTATTATGTTATTTGACTTTGATTAGTTTTGTCATTTGTTTCCCTATGGCCACCGCTTCAATTTCAACGTTGTCTTACTTTGTTATTCGCAAAACGGTAAGATAACGATATTAAAAACGGTAGTTAAAATTTAAAAGTTCGATAATTATTACACCGGTAACGTGGTATACGAGACACTATCAGCAGTTGGCTGCACTCATTCTTATACAGATTTAGAGCGCGTCAACTACTGATGATATCATCGATATTGCGCAATAGTTTGCAATATAAAAATTAACAATTAAAGATAAACGAGTCATTTTAACAACAAATTAATCCATTTTTTATACAAATAAGTAAAGGAGTACTTACATAAGGTATCCTGTTGTCGCCTGAAATTTCACTCGGTAGGCTTCCAACGGAATTAGAGATGGACGTCGACGCTACCAATTGCGTACGGAACGGCTTCGGCGGTAGACATGAGTCCTCCTCAGGCGTGGAGTTCGGTAGTCCCTAGGTGACGACAGATGTTTTACCTATGTAAGGTTTGGCGGGAAGGAGGTAAAGGCAGACAAACAAAACATAATTAGGAGGGAATTACATAGGTAAACCCTATCGATACGTTACCAGAGGTAAAAAACGAGCACTTATCACTCCGACGATATTCGGTAAAAAGCCACGTTATTTCGCGAGAAGCGGAGAACTCTCCCACCCTTGTCTAGTATAGTCCTAACCCTCTAGGGATAAGCGCACTACGCAAACTCACTACCATGACGTGCCGGAAGCACCGCCTAGTCTATTTTAAAAATTCCCGCGTCTCGCGTATTTGAAAATTTGGCGGGAAAACTTCCGTACATTAAAAACTAAACTACTAACATAATGTTAAAGTGACCCTTGGCACGTAACAACTTTCCAGAGTTGTCTAGATTGATTCTTAAAACCTTCTTATAACTTCAATTTTTAAGTAGTTAACTCACAATTTGGTACCATAGTAGAGAGAATTTAAAGCTCTTTCAGAATTTTGAACAAAAAACTATCATTTAAAAAAGTAAAGTTTTTTATGTTGCTCTTTTTCCCGTTTTCAGTTTTTGCTTTAGGTTTATTGGTGTTTAAAGTTTTTTGTTTTTTGCTTTAGATTTGTTGGTAATAACTTCTTTGTTTTTTGCTTTAGGTCTATTGGTAAGTGTTTCAAGTTTTCTGTTTTTTGCTTTAAGTTTGTTGGTAAGTGTCGCAAAGTTTCTACTTTTTGCTTTAGTGAATTTCGTTTTAGAATTTTCTATTGTAGTATTATTTGTAACCTTACAAAAGTTATTAAGTATAATATTTACAGTAATAAAAATTATTTTTTCCCGCAACATAAGATATGAATGCTTAGAACATATATTTTCTACAGCTACGTCGAGGTACTTAAGAAGTTTTTTTTTAATTACTGCAACAGCACTTAACCTTTGATTTTTAAATTTCAAGAAAGATTCACTTGTTAGAAGTTGCTGTAAAATTATAAAACTGTACATTACGACCAACAAGGGATCCCTCCGTGGAAACAATAAACCATCTCTATCTTTCTTGAATTTAACCTATGCGACACATTACTAGTCATTTCTTTGGCTAAGGTAAAAAATTCTTTACAATCATCGCACTTTAAATTTTTTGTAATAGAATAACAGCAATAACCAGATATATAAGTTAAAACAGGCAAATCTGGTTCAATGGCTTTCAAATCGCTATCTGAAACGGAAATATATTCAAAATCCTGAGAGTTGTCTTCACTATCCTTAAAGTTGAAATTAGTATTTTCGCCTCCATCGTCTAACCTATTTATTATTATTTTACCATTAGACTTTAATGATAGATCGAGCATGCTCAATGGTTTTAATTTTTTCTCAGATTTAAATATGTCTTAATGACACATGATACTGAGACCCTGACAGTTGTCTGTAGCGACCAAATCTGTCCTCGAGAGCATCGGTCTGAATTTTTCAAGTTAGTAAATATGTCATTTTCAATTCTTTAATGCAATAATCGGTCATTTGCAATAAGGTATAAGTAGTGTGCTTTAAGGCACTGTGCGTGTCTCTTCTGTGAGTTTCCCGTATATATTCAGAGATGCCCATTTGCCTAACCAGAGCAAGAATTTATTTAAAAATTTATACTTTTCATCAGATGGATCGTTGGTTAAAGGCTTTTGCATTTCGCTTTCTAGTCTTAAACATTTTAATGGTGTTTTAACATTGACAACGTTCCACCATGTTCGTATTGTATTTATGCATTTTGCAGTATCTTCATAATTTTCGATGTTATTTGCGGGACCTAACTCAAGTAAGCCATACTCAACATTTTCATTAAAAATTTGAATGACTAGTTTAACGTTTTGTTTTTCAATTGTTGAAAGCCACAATGCTTTAAGGCTCATCAGTCCATAGCCAAATTTTAATAATTTTTTACTTTCGTAGTTATATAACTCTCTGACTGATACAAAGGAAGCAAAGCGTAATACTCCAACGTCGTCAAAGTCAGGAAAGCAAAATGTTAAGCCAGAGTTTTTCAAATTAATCAATTATTGCGAATACACTTAAAGATGTGTACGGCGTCTTTACGAAAAACAACGATCGGCTACTATCTGCCGGATTTGGATACACGATGCTATTTTGAGGAGGATTTGCAAAACTAGAAATTGCTTTGCTATTAATCTTATTGTCTGAAACAATCGCAATAATTTTGAGGTCGACATTTTCTAATCCCAACAACCCAGCTTTTATTATGTCAAATAAGTTGCAAGCCTTCATTTTATAAACCGGCAAAACGTGAACTACATCTTTAAATCCTGATAACAAGCTGTGGATCATAAACACATGCGCTGTTGTGGCAACATTTACATCATCATAGGCTGGCTACCTACTAAATTGCCACATTTATAATCTACATAGGTTTGATATGAATTTCGTCGAGCATTAAGGTGACATGGCATTCGAGAGATTGTAACAAACTTTGCTTTTCTTTAATATATTTCATAAAGAGTGAACTGTTTGGATCAACATTTAGATTAGAGCATATATTTCTAATACTGTTCAGATGTGGCAAAATAACTATTCCAGAGTTCCTCAAAAACCTGTATGCGTGAGGAGAAATAAAAAGTAAAATAGAAGATATTATTATAACCTCAGAATCAAAACAATAACGTTCTTTAGCTGCCACACACAACTGAATTTGTGTTTTCAAAAATTGAATGGTTTTTTCTTTATAGCCGTCAATCTGCAGCAGATTAAATAAATTCAAAATAGTATCTGCTACTAGCTTATTATTTTCTTCGCCTGATACAAATCGCTCCGAAACTTTATTAACTTCGTCTAATTTCATGACATTGTGAACCAACTCGGGAACACCATTAATTTTGATTCATACACCTTTAAGAAAGACATTAATGTTTAAATGATTATTAACAAGAATATACAAAGTATCGTGTTGCGTGTTCTGAAAGTTTATGTAACAGAAAATTGCACAGCTCGATTTCTGAATAATACTCCAATCTTCGGTCATATAGTAGAAACTACGAATGAAGTCCTCTACGTCATAGGTGTCTAACTCAATTCAAAACATACGTTTAAGATTATTTAAAAACTTAACTAATGTATATGATAAAGATAGTAATACGATTTGTACGTGTTTTAAATAAAGACATACATGAACACGTTCATCTGGGAAAACTACAGAGAAGAGTATGTGCAATATGTTTTGAACTTTATACTTAACTGGCTAACCTTTGATAAAATTTGCCTTTTCTTTAAAATAGGATATTTTTCTTACTTTTTTTTGTAAATGGAATATACTTTTTTAAGTTTTATAGAAGCTTGACGGAAACTTCCGAAACGGAATATTTATTGGGTATTTATGAATTAGTTGCTACATTGACTTAAAATTTTCAGCTTAATTCATACGAATACAAGTGATGACGCAGACGACTTCTTTCATGGTTTCGACTATACTAATTTTTCTTTAAGTTCTTCAAAACTTGTATAAGTAAATTTCTCGTTATGATATGTTGCAGTTCTTTTAATTTCGTCTATTGCAGATTGTACAGCTTTGGATTCTAATCTAATTCGCTTCTCAGACGGAGAATCTCTTGGCGGACCGCTTAATTTACTTAAATAGGAAGGACAATTTGGCAGTAAACTGGGAACGGCTCCATCTTTCAATCTGGACCTATTTAAAGGCGCTAACAATGATTTACGCGTTTTCCAAATAGCTGTATAGTCTATCGTTTGTAATATTACTCGTGGTGAAATGTTTGTGACAAACCTGCAATTCAAATATTACCCGTCAATATGGTGTATTACAATAAGAAATTGTAGTATGCTTTTAACAAATTCGGTTCATTTGATTACACGAATTACATCAAAATTGAATTGCCCCGTTTGCATTTACCTTGTATTAAAACTACACCAAACAGCAATAAAAAAATTATTTAAAATGAATAACAAACACTCCGTAAGCAATTCTATGCGCTGCCTGTACTGAATGTTTAGAAACCTTGAAATCTTTCCTGTGAATAGCACGTAACCACTTATTTTGTAATTCAATATTTTTAGGAAATTTAAAAGTATGCACTTTCTCGCCTCTACTCTTATTGTTACCGGAACAACCTGGAGCACAACACTTATTTACCATTTTCGATATTACACATAAAAGCAATTTACAATATACAGAAAGATCAACACCAAACCTTAAAACATATTAGTAGTAAAACTTTATGTGGACTTATAATTTTTTCTTTATTTAATTTAATTATGGAGTGAGTCAATTAGTGAACAAAACCTCGGTGTACCCACGAGCTTTACTATATTCGCGGCTTAGTCTGGGAATTACCCCAAGGGTGAGCAATGAGTTTGGGCGTGGATATAGGGTGGGCTCGACTACAAACGGGAACAAGAAAACGCAAATGGACGCCACTGCATCTATATAGACAATAAACAAAACTAAAGTATCCTACAGGAAGACGCAGAAACCTATAGGATATAATGATTACCAAAAAACATACAAATTACAATAAACGATACCTCTGGAAACCTCTTGGACCTCTGCTCCAGCTTCTGCGATGTCGGACCTGCAAGAAAATGTCACACAAAAAAATTAAATATAAGACACTGTTTGTGCCTTACAACAGCAAAATATTTCGATCTTTATAGATCGATTGGCCTGAATTCAAAATCTCAATAACACCTTACCTATGAAAAAATACTCTACTGGAAATTACTTATTCCGTTTCTATTACCTGGTACTGTATCAACCTTTTCTACATTCAAAATTTTGCTGATCTAATTTGGACAGTGTTAATTTCAATTAGTGAAATAAAAAGACGAAGGTATTAATTCAAAGTTTAATTTAAATGTAATTCTCTTTTGTTGCAAAAATTATTTATAAAAAAATTTAATAATCCATATATAATAAGTTTCAAAAATTTCTTAATGTGTTTCTCTATAATCAAAATAATCAACATAAAGTAAGTTTCAAAAAATCTGTGAATTTGCTTCTCTGCATAGAGAGGTCTTAGCATTTATAAATTATTTAATACAGTCTGGGTTCTTAAACATCCATAAAACAGATCTGTTCTGGCTTACAAAATTTCTCTAAAGAACTTGTTACATAAACAGTTCATATGGCTTAAGCATTATATGAAATTAAAAAAAGTCAGTTCAACATATGTTAGAAGCAGCTTAGGTATTCTACTAATCACATAACATATTGCAAGTAAACATCTTTCAATCAAAAGTGGACTTTACACTTATTTCTATCAATCAACATGTGCATTATATACGTGCTTTGAATAACAACTTTCAATTTATCCAAAGGTTCAAAATTCCTCTTATAAAAAATTTAGTTCTGAACAAAAAGCATTTGACCTATTAAATTTCTAGGGTATAATTTTTAAACTGATTTTTACGTGGGATTAAACATATCTTAAAAAAAAATTGACATTTACATTCTTTAACAAAAGTTTCTTACGATTTGGTAAATGTTAAATCAAAGCTTTGACCGTAATTAGTACGTAAAATTAATTTTCAGTAAATAGTTTTATAAGTACCAGATTGATTTTGTTTTAATTATACAACGGTGATGCTGACGAACGTATTAGATCAACTAAGACACATAACATTCCATCTCCTTAAAATACAGAAAGATACGAAACATGTCCTTACTAGTTGCAATCCCTCGGACAGCTTCAAAATAAGCAATTTTGCAATACACGACCAAATTCCAATTCCATTGTCAGGCGTGTTTCTTAAATGTGCACTAACGGACTTCCTCACCACGTGTTGTAACTGTTGCTCTAGGTTGTCTGGGCAGCTTCACGAGAGCTCAATCGTGACGCCTCCACGCGGCAATCCATAGCCCTTCCATTATCCTAGAGCTATTCTCAGCTCCCACTTACAACCAAAGTTTCCCATCTTCAAAATGAAGTGTACCTCCACGTAGTTGCTTGCAAGATGGCTGTGTTCGCTTCCTTGCCAACACCCTAGCTATCGCGTCACATTACGCGCAGGCGTTGTGTTTAACAATTGCACTAGTGGACTTCAGAACGCCTGTAGCTTATGCAACTCAAGTTACGTTCAAGGTATTCGCGGATATCGAAAGCATAGGAGTCCCCATTAAATACTCCTTATAGGTCAAAATAATGTAAACGGAAAGAGGTGTTCTTCCTTATAGTACATTAAATTATTTAACGATTTCACGCTAAATGACAAATTCGTAAAATAACAACAGTTAGAACTGTTTTTCTTTAGAGATATTTAATGTAACAAAAATTTTGTTACAACCTAATCAAATAATAATATAAACAAGTTCTTACTACTTTGACTTCGCAATGTAAACTGAGCATCTCTGTAATTCAATGGCCTGCAGTGGGTGACGTCACTTACACGTTTGAATGCAGTTGTGAGGATTTGTTATATAGGTGGTGTTGGTCAATGTCGTCACATATTATTTTGAAAAAATGCGTACTGCAAATATATATTTTAATCAAGTTGTGAAAAGAAATCTCTTCGTTCCTATATATAAGTGCAAACATGATTTCCAAATAGTTTGGAAGCGTCTTGTGATTCCTCGATTCGCAAACAGCATTTATTAGCGCAAAACTAAAATCTACAGTAACCTTAAAAAACACCGGCCATTTTTTAACCGTTTGAATGACATAAAACTTGAAATATCCTAGCCATACTCCAATTGTACCGGCAAAATGGAATGTATTTATCATTTCCAATATTGGGATGACTCTTCTGTTGAGTTTGAGTTGTACTAGACCACAGTAATATTATACAACATTTGAATTGACATGTGGTTTTCTAACAATTTTACCTGTTGCATCCATATGAACAAATAGATCAGGGTCTTCTTTAACAGCCTTTAAAAGTATCTGTAATTGTTCTTTGCTAAATACATAGGTAAACATTGGGTAACCAGTTAAGTGAATATATTCGGGATGTTCTCTACCCATTTCGATCATATCAACAATTTCATCTTCATGCCGGTCGTTCTTAGCTTTTTGTTCAGAAGCAATTTTTCTAGTTGATGCATCTGATTCAACTGTTTTCTTCCCTATGGGGCGGTAACCCTGGGTTAAAAAACACTGGTCTCTTCTTGCGACTGAAGGTCACTAAAAAGAGGTTTTTTCCGGTCTAACTAGGGGTCTATTCCTGCAGAGGCATGAAACATGCAGGGCGGGGTCTAAATTATACAAAGCAAAAATACCGCTGACCTAACTGACTCAAAACTAAAAAGGCGTCACTGCGTCTAATTTCAGCAAATTTTAGATAATTTAAGGGAGAACGCAGAAAACCGTTAAGTATTTCCTTTAAGACACAACTTTAGACTTCAATCTATGTTTCGCTACTGGTGTTATTACTGGACCTGTAATAAATGCATGATTATAATTATTTATAAAACAAACAATTAGAACACTTTTTGTGCTCTCAAATAAATACATCCAACTCTAATCGAGGATATTTTTCACAAGCAAATCAGTAGACTTTGATGCCTAATATCAACGTAAGTGTTTTGAGAAATAAACATGCAAGCTTGAGTTTTCTCTTGCACCCTACCCTTTTTCAGGCGTTATTAAAGGATAGGTGCACGACAGAGCATAAAAAATTATGCTCTGGCACAGCTAGCATCGACCGTCGTGGTTGCGTAGGCTGCATGAAACTTAAAATCTCGAGGGAAGAGAATTGGTGAACTAATAACTGTAACATTAATAACTGAGAGAAAACTATAGACAAATTAATTATCGTATTTATTAAATTTTGTTAGATATTTAATTTTGAACAAAAATATCATAAAAGTTCTATGAAGTCATTTGAAATAGAATAGATCAGTAAAATAATGAAACTTGTTTTTATGTAACTAAAAAATGTAACTGTGCTTTTAAAAGCGTTAATAAGTTAATGAATGAACTTGACTACCATAAGTTTCATGAAACATGTGGCTTACATATGGACAGTATGCGTCCAGTACGACTATGTATAATTAGGAATTAAATATTGCAAATAGTAGATAAATTGTCTGTAATATTAGTACGTTTTACAAATGAAAAATGAAAAGAAAATTTAATATTTGTAGAAATCAGTTCACTTTAATTTTGCGTGGATAAATATTACTTTAGTTTGTCATTCCTGACACGTGCATCGTAAAACATGTGTTGTTACCGTAAAATTCCTTGAACTGACCATCTGTGGAAATCCCAATTAAAGGTGTATAAACTGTAGGAGTCCCAGGTAGCATCGACGGCAAATGATGAGGTAGAATTTTGTGTGTAACTTCATAGATCCATTATTTTAAGAGAAATATTTAACCAAACTAAAATCTGCATGTTGAGGTAATGTAAATCAAAATACAACGGCATTGTCATCTCCTTTAAAAAACGACAGCAAAGCAAATTTGCATCATAGCGGAACTTAAATATAGGTATGAAGACACGAGGGTAGAGAACGACCCATCGGAAAAGTAATCCGGTGGGATTTGTAGTTTATTGAGGTAAGGAAAACGCTAAGCTAGACATCTTGAATTTAAGACGACCTGTTGTGCACAGAACCCAGACAAGAAATGAAAACTTTTGCCAGTACGCTTTGACATGCAAACATCTGTTTTAATTATCAGAGAGGGGAATTTGAAGTTATAAGGAAAGGAAAGACCACAGAATTCTTTAGCAAAGTTAAACTATGAAAATAAATATCAAGAACACTGGATTATAGGCAACTTTACTAACAGGTATAAATATTGGAAACAAACACGGTACTTTACGAAATACTCATACATTCCTATGTTCTGTGATTGTAACTTATCTATTAGAAGTAAAGTATAAATTAGGGTTCGATGGACTTTTCTAGGTAAAAGGTGAGGTTTAAAGAGAGAAATAACTGAAGCTGTAACGTGGCATTTACCATAGGTAAAATGACATGTTACACTCTATTAACATTAAGAATATTTGCAATTACTTGTGATTTACATTAATTTATTTACAGTTAGAATTAATTCATCCCTTACTGAAATGATTCCCTTTACGTATTTTACATAACAACTTATTATTTTACTTAAATGTTCTCTGTGATTATCGTTAATACCTCCTTTATCTTAGCTGTTTACACAAAAATTTACAGAGTTGAATAAAATATGTTCTAATCCTTTATTGCAACTTACTTAATGCTTTTTAGTAGTCTACCATCGATGTATTAGCCATCAACAGCCCTATCTTACCAAAGATCTTTGATAAAGATTCACACTACTAGTTAAATGTGCAATAATTATAATATATAATTATCATCAAAGCTGTTGTTAAACAGGTTACGTACACATCATGTGTGATTTAAGATTTTTATTGAATAATTATTGAAATCATTTTTGAATTTATTACTTTAGTCTTTTAACAATTTTGATAAAAAGTGCGGACCGTATACATTATCAATATATGCTCTACATAATTAAATTTCAAAATTTTAGTTTTCGAACGACACAATTCCGAAACACGATTAATATTTCTGCCCTCTAGTATGTCATCTCGAAACGTTCATTACAAAAATAGCTTTCTACTCACCATGGTTTCAACATGTGCAAGCCTAACAGATGTCGGCACGTTACTTACGTCGTATTAAAAATCGACCTTGACCTGTTTTATGTTATTACATCCAAACATGTGCTTCTTATTGTAGTGGAATTTACCAAATAGTAGAAGGCTTCAACAAAACGAAAGATTTTCTGCACTTCGCAAATAATCTTCTAGCATTAATTTCAAAATCATTATTTGCATCTACATTCGGATCAACTAACGAACCATAACAAAACCATATTGCATAAGCGAGGAATCGAAAGAGAATTAATTTATTCAACCATTAAAAACTAATCACTAAATTAATTCGCTAAAACAGATTTACATAATTCATTTTGTTTTAAAGAATTATACTAACCAATACTAAATTATTAAGCACGTTGAATAACTATTAAACAATTATTTCAATACATCACCAGCCTTCCTTTTATGGCGATTCTGATCTTCCACCTCCAAAACAACATCATCGTACTTTCGCGGCACGAAGTTTTATTTTATCCGACTACATCTGTCAAGGTACTCTTCAAAAATGCGCTTTTATTGACGTGTTACTTCCTGGGTACGTGGGGAATAATCTAGCTACAATATTGGTAACGCTTATACTTTGTACTTGTGGCATTTTCCACTGAGTATTTATTCTTACCACGGTTAAGAAATTTGACACCGTACATGATTTAAAATTACCTAAATTTCCTCGCTTTGCTCTATCCATATTTAATTTATTCAACCGTTCATCTTGAAATTGCAAAGGCTTTTTATTTTGCAGTTCTTGCATTAATTTTTTCCTTTCTATGCCCCGTACGTGGCTTGTCATTTACCTCGTATGGTGATAGTTAAGCGACGAACTAAATACCATAAGCTGATGGTCAAAGTGATGGTGCTCAAATTTTGACACGTTGCAAATAATTATTTTGAATTTTTTTGCAGCCAACTTGAGCACATTTTCCGTAAATTACAAATTCGTCGGTTCGTTTTGCAAATCTTTTGCTGTGGAAATTAAGAAGGCAAGTATTATTTATGGAAACAACTTTATTTTTTATTATTACATTATAATTTCCTAGAATCAACGTATATCCGTTAAACATTTTTTGCATATCCTCCGATGATAAGGTTGTTTCTGCTTCCTTATATGTGCAAGCGTTATATGGGACTTCTGGGACTGCATCAGAAAAAATGTCGTTTCTTGAATTTAAGGACAGAGTTACTTTAAAATCTAATTTTTCGACATCTATGGGTTCTATGCTAATTTGTTCTACATCGCTCGAAATATTTTTTTGCTCGAGAGTTGTTCCGATGAGAGATAATATTTTTTCTTCAAACTTTGAAGAATTGGTAGATTTAGTGTTTTCTTGTACTTGTGAAGTTGTTGAACCGATTGAACCATTTTCAACCACAGTTGATGTAACCAAGTTCTTTTGTAAATAAATGCCGTTAACTTGGTTCCATTCTTCAAATGAAAAAGATATTTGATCCTGTTGTTTATTGTAGTCCGAAGCTACATTTTTAAATTCTTTATGAATATCAAACCGGTGAAAGTTTTTATTATTCGACGTTAGAGTCTCAAAAGAGTCAATATTCGAACATGTATGTGGCGCCAAGTTCTTTTCAATAGAAGTGGTAACTGTAACGTCGGTCGTAAGTCCATCTGAAAAACGACTAGTCTGACTTGGATTGCATAATTTCTCAACGTTACGGTGGATTATCCTTAAAATAACAGATGGCGACTTTGTGGAACTTTATAAGTATTTTTTATAGACGCGAGTTAAGGTTCGTGGCTTCGAGCGGTCCTTTTTAAAAAGACTTCTTTGGTCATTAACACATTTATTTGATTTAACGGATTTGAGCAATTACAATTTCAATTAATTTATTCTAAGTCGAAATACATTAATTAATTTGTACAGTGAGTTACCAGTGAACTGCAAGGTTAAAGCTGAACGTCTGATAAACTGACTAGGAGTGGAGCTCCCAGTCCTTATATAACTTTCTCCCCCTCACATTTCTGTGGGAACCTGCGGACGTAATGTCCGCTTACACTTTATAATACATAGTTGCTATCTTGAAAGCTATTCATAATTACAATGCTGCAGGCTTATTCTGCGTAATCTCGGTACGTGACATCCGTCGACCGTCTGTGACCTGACTTTTGCAGTGTCACTTATCCTTGTGCTACTTTGTAGCGTTTCCACTCGTGGGAACTGAAATCATCATAATAATATGTAACAAAATGTTGCAACGACATTGTTGCACTGTCCTAACATTTCCTAATGTTTCCTAATATTTCCTAATACAGATATTAGTTTTATATATATAATAGATGGGGGTTCCTATAACTCGCGTAACATTTCAAAAATAAACGATCGTCTTTACGTAAAGTGGCTACATATAGTAACTGTCTGCGCTGGGGTTCTCTTCAAAAATTAATTTCAATACTTTTTCAGCAATACCGTAATTAGAGAGAACCATTGTAAAAAGATGCGAGAGTAAAAAGTAGTTTGATAATATTCAATCCGAAACCTAGATACTAGATTTAGTCCAGATGAAGTAAGACAAAATACCTATCAAGTTTCTCCTTCAACTGCTGGATTTGAACGATGCGTGTTTCTTCTCCAGTTTTGGTTTTGTTCTGCCAAAATCGGAATTGAAATTCCCGGACCACCAGTTCCTCGAAGTTGGATTCGCTAGTGCCCTTTTGACATCCGTTACAACTGCGCCAGTTAAGGTTCGTTGCCTCGAGCGGTCCTTTTTAAAAGGACTTCTTTGGTCCTTAACACATTAATTTGATTTAACAATCTTGATTTGCAGATCGGGTAGATTTGCTAATTTCTTGCTTTGTACCGGATCTTGGTAAACTCTAATTATTTCATTTTTTAATTTTAAATAACAATTTTCCTTAAGGGTGATTAATTTACTTCCGGTTAATGCTAAATTACTTTCATCTTGATTGCAATACATTGTTGCGATTACTTCGGTGGGAAAAATGGCTATCCATTTATTTTCCGTTACTTTCTGAATTTTCATGTTGTTGATTGATACAGGTTTGGCTTCACAATTTTCATAGTGGTTGGTAAATTTTAGTAGTTGTACTTCGCAAGGGCTTTTTTCTTGAATTGTTGTGGTTGTTAATGATTGGCATAAGTATTGATTGGGTGTGACTTCATTACATTTGTCGTTTGTATAACTATATCTTTGTTCATTTAAGAATAGGAATTTGGTTTTTGGAATAATAACTTGGTATGTGCTAGTCATTTTCATTGGAAAAGCAAATAAATGATAATAATTGTAATTGTTAATCTCTACTATTGGTATTTCTATGAAAAATGTTATATCGTTATTTTTTACATAGCCTTTAACTATAGCTATTTTTTCAAATACTAAAGTGTTTGATTCTATTACATCGAAAGGTAATTTACTGTTAGTTATAAAAGATTTTATTCTCAATAATTCTTTTAATAAATCTATTGGTTCTATTATACTTGAATGTAGGGTATTTAATTTTGCAAAGGTTACTGCGTTTTCTAATGTTGCTAGGATTTGTTGAATTAAAGTTAGGGTTGATATTATCTGGTTATATATCGTATTGAATCTGATTAAATCTCGCATGCCTAACATGGTAGTTCGCATGTTATTTTCTAAGGTTTCTATTCGATTGGCTATACTATCTTGATTTCTAACTAATTTTCTAAGGGTTTCATTAAATTTGATGATCGTTGATTGTGTTAACGATATTTGATTACTAATTATAGTTTTAATGTCGTTTTGATTTTCTATCAATTGTTGTATCGCGTTGTCATAGCGTTCTGCGTCTTGGTTATCTAAATTTCCGGTAATTGCTTTAATTACGTTTCCTAATCCGTTGATTAGTCCTTGTTTTCTTCTCGTCATTTGTTCTGTAGGTATTAGTCGATTAAATTTGTCTTCGATATTTTTCAAGATACTTTCTGTTATACTGTCGTAGTTCATCATTTCGATTGCGTATTCTTTTCCGAATTTTGTTGTGTCCATTGATTGTTTTAGTCGAAAATAATTATTTTTGATTATTTGAAATTCTTGTTTTAGCTCGGTTAAATCGAATTTTTGTGCAAAGGTCCAATAATCTATGGTGTTTTGCATACTGCCTAATTTAATTGGTAGTATACCGGGGTTATTCTTTATGTCTTCAATTATAATTTCTGTGTCCGTTCTACCTGGGTGGAGGTTGACGGTAAGGGTGACGATTGTCCATCTGAAAGTACAGGGTGTCTTAAATTTTTGAGGTGAACATATTTAGTTATCTTGCCGTCGTCTATCGCGGCTACGTTTTTGTCGGATATTCGTTTGATTTTAAAGGGTCCTAAATTTCTCGGTGCCGTTTTGTGTCTTTTACTTTGGTAGTTTTTCTCGAATACGGTTTGTCCTATGGAAAATTTGTTTATGCCTGAGTTTTTATTACGGGTCGCGGTAATTCGCTCTTTATCGTTATCTAATTTGTCCTTTACTTTGTCATAGGTTATTTTTAGTTTCTCCTTGTGGTCTTTAGCGTATTGCTGATAGATTTCTTTGTTATAATGTATATCGTAGGGGTTGCGTGAATCTGAATGTCCTAAGGTTAGTTCTAAGGGTGTAAAATTTGTAGTTGAATGAATCGTGTTATTATACGCGATTAATGCGTATGACATTAAGTTCGTTATGTGTTCTTTCTTGTAATTTATTCTTAATAGTCTGATCTGTTCTAATAGGGTTGAATGTAGTCTCTCAATTAGTCCGTCTGATTCAGGGTGGTTTTCCGTTATAAAGTGTATTTTTATTTTGTGTAATTCTAAAGTGTTATGAATTGTTTCGTTTTTGAATTCGCTTCCGTTATCTAATGTTATTGTTTCGGGTGTTCCGTAAAATGTAAAATAGTGTAGAAATCCTTGGGTTACGTCTATACTATTTTTAGAAGTGATTGGTATTGCTTGTCCTATTTTCGTAAATGCGTCCACGATTGTTAGGTAACTTTGTGCTTCTACTACTAGAGTATCTGCATGTAATTTCTGGAAAGGTTTGTCTGGTGTTTTAGTTAACATTAAGGGTATCTTTGGGGGTTTTCTGTCATATTTGGCTTTATCACATAATTCGCACTGGTTGATAAAGTCTGTAGTTAATTCTTTCATGTCCTTGAAATAGTAGCGTCTCATAATTTGTTTTAGGGCCTCGTTTATTCCTCGATGGTTGGTCTTTCCTTCGTATTGGTTTCTTATTACGTCATTTATTTCGTCAGGGTCGTCTAATGTTATTAATTTTCTCGTGCATCTTATAAGTTCGGGGTCAGAATTGTTAAATAGTTTTACATATATTTCTGAAAATCGTTTGTATAGGTTTTCCGTGTTGGAGTAAAAGTAAAATCGTTTTTTCTCGGGGGTGTATTCCTTTAATATTTTAATTATCTGTGATTCATTGTCGTCTTTAGTTATTTGAACTTGGTAAATTTTCTTATTGTCCACTTTCGTGTATTTAACGGGGTTGGGGTTGTTTAAAACTTCTGTGATTATAAATTGATTGGGTTTCATGTCAATAGCTTCGTTTAAAATTTTTATTGCGGTTTCCGGTTCGTCATTCTGTGTTGAATGTATAGTTTCCATTTCTTCTGGGTCTTCTCTGACTTCGGTTTCGTCTACGTTTCCTGCTAATGATTCTGTCTCAAGTGCGTTAAGTTGGATTCTACTTAAGGCGTCTGCATTATTGTTGTAAATTCCCTTTTTGTATATGATCTGATAATCATATTCTTCTAGTCTAATTCTCCATCTTTGTAATTTTGAGTTAGGTTCTTTGAGTTTGCATAGCCATACTAGTGGTCTATGACCGGTATATATATATAGAATTTCCGTCCGTATAGGTACGGTCTAAAATATTTTGTTGCCCAAATTATGGCTAACAATTCTTTCTCTATCGTACTGTATCGTTGCTCTGTTTCATTGAGTGTTCTTGATGCGTAACTGATAGGTTTGTCGTTACCTACTGTTCCTTGGCTTAATACTGCGCCTAAGGCTACATTTGATGCGTCTGTTGTTAAAATGAATGGTTTCGAAAAGTCTGGGTATTCTAATACGGGGTGATTTGTTAAAATACTTTTGATTTTGTCTACTGCTTTTATAAATTCTGGGGTATGTACAATTTTGTTTCCCTTCTTTAAACAATTGGTTAGGGGCTTTGTTATTTGAGCATAACCTTTTATAAATTTTCGGTAATATCCGCTAAGGCCTAAAAATCCTTTAATCTCTTTATTCGTGTTGGGTATAGGGTAATTTAATACAGCGTTTGTTTTGTCGGGGTTTGGCATCACTCCTTGGGGTGTTATTACGTGTCCTAAAGAGGCTACTTCTTTCTGTAGAAATTCACTTTTGTCTAGTTGTACTTTAAATTTTGCGGTTCTTAATCTTTCGAACACTTCTCTTAATCTTTCAATGTGCTCCACTAATGATGTTGAATACACTATTATATCGTCTAAGTACACAAGGCATTTTTCGTTGTGTATCCCTCGAAGTATGTTATCCATTACTCGTTGAAAAGTTGCGGGTGCGTTCTTCAATCCAAATGGCATCCGTTTATACTCATAGTGTCCTCTAGGTGTGCTAAAGGCTGTTTTCTGTGTATCTCCTTCTTCCATTTCTACTTGATGGTATCCTGATGCTAAGTCTAGCGTCGAAAAATATTGGCATTTGCCTAACTTGTCTAATATTTCTGTTATGTTCGGTAACGGGTATTTGTCGTCTACCGTTTTTTCATTTAGTTTGCGGTAACCTATTACCATTCGGTATTTCCGTTTTCCTGATGCGTCTAGTTTCTTTGGTACTATTAGTACGGGGCTGCTCCATGGTGAATTGGAGTGTTGTATAATATCTTGATCTAATAGATCGGTTACTTGTCTGTCAGCTTCTTCCTAACTTGCCTGGGGTAATCTGTATGCTTTGGTGAATAGGGGTTTGTTATCCGTTAGCTCAATGTTGTGTTTAACTGTATTTGTAAACGTTAGGGGTATTTCTTCGCAATGGAATATATCGCGGTATTCATAACATAATTTTTGTATTGCGTTTTGTTCTTCGTGATTTATGTCGCGGTTAAATCGGATATTATTTAAATTTTGTTTTAACATTTCGTCATTTTCTACGGGGTTATAATTTTCGTTTGGGGATTCATCTATTTCCATTTCGTCAAAGTTTAATTCTTCTACGTTAATCGGGTTTGTTAAAGATAATTCTACGGGGTAATCATTTGAGTTTAATATTGTTGTTGTGGCGTAATTATTTTTGATTTTTACTAATGCGGTTGGGGTTTCTACTCCTTGTTGAAAAGTTATGTGGTTTATTATTCCTAAGTTTTTATTTGAATTTACGGGGATTCTTATTTTTTTTTCTGTTCGGGGTTCTAATGTATATTTTTCGTCTATTTGGGTATTTTGGAATTTAATGGGGATTCGTCCATACTTGGTTCTTAATAATCGGTTTTTGATATCTATGTTGGCTCCTAATTTTCTTAGAAGGTCCATTCCTAATAGTCCGTCATATTTGTCATTAAATTCAAATATGCAGAATTTGTGTTTCATCTTTACGTTAAAGGTTTTTGGTAAAGGTATGTTTGCTACGAATTGGTGTATGGTTGTTTGATGGGCGGTTTTAATTTTAAAGGGTTCTCTCTCTACGTAGTTTCGATAAAGTTTTTTTACTGTTCACGGGCTTATTAATGTTTTAGAAGATCCGGTATCGATTAGTAATTTAAATTCAGCGTGGGGTATTTCGATATAGGGTAATACAAGGTGATTCATATTATTTAGATTTATTACGTTAGGTCGTTTATAAAATGGTCCATGTGAAAATTTGAACATGTGTTCTCTTCGTCGTCTTCCTCGTAATTTTCGTGTGGTTCTTCGCGTTCATAGTGGTTTGATTGATTCTGTTCATTATTCGTACACGCTTGATTATTATTATTCTGTTCATCTTCATACTCTTCTACTTCTTGGTGAAATAGCTCTTCTGAAGTGAAAGTGCGTTTTTGATTAGGGTTTGGTCTTATGTGCGTTGTTTTTGTGTTAGGTCTGGTGTTACCAGATGAGGTATCCATTGGTGTAGGTTTGTAATAGTTATTGGGATTATTAGTGTTTATCATCGGTGAGTTTCTATTAGGATTCGCGTTAAATGTTGGTATTTGTTGATTTATATTTTGGTTAAATCTCGGTTGAAATGCGGGTCTTGAAAAGTTCGAGTTAAATGTTGGTTGATAGGTGGGTTTTGAAAAGTTCGGGTAAAATGTTGGTTTTGTAAATTGTTTGTATTGGTTGTTAAAGTTTGAATTATTAAAATGTGGATTATTTGTTCGCGTTTGGTTTGTTTGTGCATTGAATGAGTTAAATTTTTGTTGTGGGTTTATTTGTCTTGCGGGTTGTTTAGTTTTCATTGGCGTATAGCTTTTATTCGCGTTGGGGTTATATAGTCGGTTTCTGTAGTACATTACGTTTTCTTCTTCGATTATCATATTCATTGCTTGTTCTAAGTTTTGGGGATGTTGAAATCTAATTTTATCTGAAAGTCTCTCGGGTAGTGCATTTAGATAGGTGTCTAATGCCATCTCGTCATACATTTTAGTTTTTATTAGTCTCACGTTTGGGCCGGTCTCTTCGATTTTGAGTTTTGTCAAGATTAGGCTTACATCTTGGCATCTCATACCAAATTGATAGGGTGACTGGTTGTGTTCCATTCTCAGTCCGGTTAAGTCTCTTATTAAACATTTTAAGTTACGTTGATCGCCGAAATATGCGATTAGTATCCGTTTAAACTGTTCCCATTCATCTACGTCCTCGCGAATGGCTATTAACGTTAGTGCCCTTCCGGTTAGTTTACTGGTTATGAGGCGGGTCAGTAAAATGTTTCTGTCGTTGTCACCTGGCTTATAAAAGGTCTTTAAGAATATTTCGCTTGCCGAAATGTAATTACTGAGTAAGCAGGTATCATTTCCATTAAATGGCGGTATCATTTCGAGGTACAGCTTCATTTCATTAGTCATCTTGGCTGGGGTAATATTTGGGTAATTTTAAAAAGTAAATTTTTTTTTTTTTGAAAAAATTTGGTTTTATTTTGTAGTTTTTGGGTGTTATTTAACGAGTTTTACGCTTGGTATTAGTTTGGTTGAGTTTACTTTTGAATTGCCGATTTTTAATTTTAATTTCTGAAGTTTCGATGGGTTGGGTTATTTTTTGTGGTAATTTATCGGGTGTGAATGTTTTGCGTTATTTGCGTCAGTTATTACTTCTCTAATTTTTTATTATGTCGATTTTATTTAGGTGCGTAATAATTGCTTGTTGGTTTATGCGATTGTAAGGTGTCTGTAATGCTTACAATGTTATCTGCTGTTACAGGATGTTGTTAGTCACTTAGTTGCATTTGCGTTTCTATTATGAGTTATTTTTAATTTTAACGTGGGTGTAATTTATTACTCGCAGTGTTTTTATAAAATGAATTTTTGTGCGTCTTTAATTTATTGCAGTAAAATTTTCACGTTATAATACGGTTGTATTTTAAGTTTTAGTACCGTACTTATTTATTCTTTCTGAGTAGTTTTAGATTGATAATTAAATAAAGTTTCTGATCGTAATTTTATGTTACTTTTAATTTAACAATGATGAAAGGTTTCGCGATGTATTTAAATAGCTTTTGATGTGATTTATTATTAGATTTTTATGCGTATTTATTCAAGGTTAGTTTCTATGAAGTATGAGTGTTAGTTTTGCGTTCAATTTGAATTCGCGCTTACTTAATTCTCGTATTAAGATGTGGTTTTTTAATAATAGAATGCGATTTGTCTATTTATGGATTGTATTTGAGTTTGAATCGTGGTGTTGCTTTCGCGTTTTTATTCTTGGTGTATTTTAAATTATTTCTGTGCGTCAGTTAATTCTTTTCTTGTGGGATTATAAATTTTTATTTCTTGTGTTAGTTGGGATTGTAGAATTAGAAATTCTAAAATTTGTTGCGCCAGTTAAGATTGAATTAGAAATTCTAAAAATTTCTTGCGTTAGTTAAGTTTTGATTCAAAAATTCTAAAATTTTTTGTGCCAGTTAAGGTTGTCGAGTTAGAGGTTTTAAAAATTTTTTTCGCGCCAGTTAAGATTTAATTCCGCAATCTTAAGAGGTTTGGTTTTGTTTTTTAAGAATTTTTCTTTCGTTAATTAAAACGTGATCTAGTCTCTTGCGCTTTGCGACTTTTTTAATAATTGTCTCTAGTTTTTGTTTCAGAATAATTTTTCTCAGTTCTTTGTCTCAGAATTTTTTTTGTTGTCTCAAGTTTTCATAAATTTCTCATATATACAAGTAAAATAATAATAAAATTTCAATAAAGGCTTGAAGATAATCTCTAGCAATTGCTAAGTCGATTATTTTCAACAATTGGCATAAAATATTTGTAACAATAGTTAACATATACACAAATAAATCATAAATCATAAAACTAGCAAATATCAATTGTCTTTGTTAATAATAAAATAAATTTTAATTGGTTTAGGAAAATGAACTTACACTATTTGCTTGGTTGCTCTCATTGATTTGTTTTCTTTGTTTCTGTTTTTTCTTTTGGGCTTCTTGGATTTGATCTATTCTTGTATCGCCTCCAATTTTTCTTTTGTTGAATTCGAACTATGCTTGTTTCTCCTTCAACTGCTGGATTTGAACGATGCGTGTTTCTTCTCCAGTTTTGGTTTTGTTCTGCCAAAATCGGAATTGAAATTCCCGGACCACCAGTTCCTCGAAGTTGGATTCGCTAGTGCCCTTTTGACATCCGTTACGACTGCGCCAGTTAAGGTTCGTTGCCTCGAGCGGTCCTTTTTAAAAGGACTTCTTTGGTCCTTAACACATTAATTTGATTTAACAGATTTGACCAATTACAATTTCAATTAATTTATTCTAAGTCGAAATACATTAATTAATTTGTACAGTGAGTTACCAGTGAACTGCAAGGTTAAAGCTGAACGTCTGATGAACTGACTAGGAGTGGAGCTCCCAGTCCTTATATAACTTTCTCCCCCTCACATTTCTGTGGGAACCTGCGGACGTAATGTCCGCTTACACTTTATAATACATAGTTGCTATCTTAAAAGCTATTCATAATTACAATGTTGCAGGCTTATTCTGCGTAATCTCGGTACGTGACATCCGTCGACCGTCTGTGACCTGACTTTTGCAGTGTCACTTATCCTTGTGCTACTTTGTAGCGTTTCCACTCGTGGGAACTGAAATCATCATAATAATATGTAACAAAATGTTGCAACGACATTGTTGCATTGTCCTAACATTTCCTAATGTTTCCTAATATTTCCTAATACAGATATTAGTTTTATATATATAATAGATGGGGGTTCCTATAACTTGCGTAACATTTCAAAAATAAACGATCGTCTTTACGTAAAGTGGCTACATATAGTAACTGTCTGCGCTGGGGTTCTCTTCAAAAATTAATTTCAATACTTTTTCAGCAATACCGTAATTAGAGAGAACCATTGTAAAAAGATGCGAGAGTAAAAAGTAGTTTGATAATATTCAATCCGAAACCTAGATACTAGATTTAGTCCAGATGAAGTAAGACAAAATACCTATCAAGTTATAGTTATTTATGAATTTATACTTAAAATTATAATACATGTAACACAATCTAAAAAAACCTACTTCCTTGGAACAAATAGTTTATGCAATAAAATAATTATGGATATGAAATTATACATGACGTGGTCCAACTTATCGTTTTTTAACAGCGAAAACTGAAAAACTATCTAAAATGACAGCGATCCACTCAAGTACTTCTTGACTACTTCAATTGTGAAGGTAGAGTAAATACTAAACAGAGAGGTATGTTTTATGTGTCTATCAGTAAGGTGGAGTGGGGTAAGATCGGACCGCTTTTTGCATAGTTTCACTTTTAACACATTTATTTATATGTTATTTGTTAAATATTTAACATATATTAGTATCGGCGTAAAATAGAGTTAATACTCTATAATTTGTTATGGAAAAAAAAACAATTTTTTCTTGGAAATTTTTAATTACACAGAAAATTGTAACAAGCTGCACCCACTACGAACTTGCCCCGAACGCGGGGCAAGTTCATGAATGGCTATTTACAATCTATTGAAATGTATCTTGCTGTGTTATGGGGCAAATTCGGAATTATTCATAAATTATTTACCGAATTCCATTTACCGTATTAAAATTAGTTGATTTGTTTAAAAATTACACACTTTTAAAGAAATTCCTTAGAGAAAGAAGTTTATTTAAAAAGAAAAACTATATAAAGCATCAGAACATTTTAACATTTTTGTAGCAAACGCTAAAAGTTTCAAAATTCAACTCACAAAACATATTTTAAACAGATAATTTTGGTAATTTATATCAATAAAAATTTTCAAATTTAATCTTCATCAACGCATCTTTCACATTCATACCGCATTTTCTTCTGATCCTTTATTGCACATGCCACAAACCCATTTCATGCAAGTTATGAATTGAATCCATGATCTTCTATCAGTGTAATATTGGTAATCACATTTGCATATTGTACATAAGTTGTCAGAACTGTGATTATTTTTTACTACACTTACGGTTTTTTTTTGTGGGTCGCTTGTCCGTACTTAACATATTCATTATTTCTTCTGAAGTAATCACTTCGGCTCCTGTTCCCACTCTTTTCTTCTTTTGAATGTTTCATTTAACGTTTGTCTTTACAGTTTCCAATAATAGATTTTCAAATGTGGCTGATGTTGAGGGTTGAGGACTATCACAGACAAAAGGAGAACTGTTTCTTGAAGAATGTGGTAACATTTCAACACTTCTTTCTTTAATAAAGCTAACAGTTTCCTCAACTGGACTATCCACGTTGCCGAAAGGGAAATCAATGATTATAGGTGGATGAAAAGGGCTTCTTCAATAACGGATAGTTCCTCGTTCATTTTAGGAGGATCTTTGGCGTTTGCTTCTTGCCATTCTTTCAGGGTAATGGCAGAGATCATGGAATCTGGAACGACATTCCTTGAAAATGGAGAAATCCCCGCTTTCTTGAAACCATTCATAACTATTTATGGGTTTAAATCGCGTCAAATATCTCCAATCATTAATGAAAACTGTTGTTTTGGGAGCTTTACTCCAATATTTCTTCTCTGCCACGTGACTAATTTTTGGTCCCAGGTTGACTTTAATGGTTTAAAGACACTTAGGTCTAAAGGTTGGAGTATGTGACTTGTATGTGGTGGAAGTTTTAGAATGGTAATATTTGATTCACGAGCTTTTTCTATTAATTTGACGCTAATATGGGTAGCATGCCCATCATATATTAATAAGGTTGGACGGATTGAATCAATACATTTCAAAAATTGCTTTTCAAAATATTTTTCAAAAACCGTTGATTCTATCCAACCATTCATTGGCAGTTGCAACATAGGTGGTTCCAGAAAAGCCAGTATTCTCGGGGGCAACCCATTGGTCCCAGATATTTTTTCCTTTAAAAATAATAAGTGGTGGGACTTTTTCACCCGAAGCAGATGCTGCTAGTAGTACTGTTATGTTATTTCTTCCAGGAGCACTTATTACCCGCGTGCAAGGCACGTTTTTACCACCAACCACTTTAGTTTTAGAAGGGTCAGTGCAAAAACTAGACTCATCTAAATTCCAAAAACTGGAAGGAGTGTTTTCTAATCCTAGTTCTTGTATGGTGTTCTCCAGTAATGTAAAATATTGTTGGACCGTAAACGGATTACAACCTCGTTTACGGGCCACTTCTACCGCTTGCGGTTTTTTTATGCTTAAATTATGTCTCTTTTTAAAACCTAGAAACCAATCTTTTCCAGGGAGATCGTCTTTGAATGGGGATTTTAGTTTGTTTTCTTTAATAAACTGCCTAACTAATTCAAACACCTCTTTTCTAGACAACTCGAACTCATACTTTTCCACTGTCAAGAGGCAATCAGCAAGCTGTTGTTCGTGTTCTTTCGAAATGGCAGTTGATCTGCCAAGTGACTTATTTATGATGCCATGTTTACCTTTTAAGCGAACCATTATGGTGCTGATCGGAATTTTATATTTTTTGCTGGCGTTAAATGCATTTGTACGTCCAGCTCTAATTTCTGCTAAGGCTTCTTCAAACGTCTCTGTTGTATACGATCTTCGACTTGTCTTACTAACGTAATTCGAACAATTTCGGAACTAAATTTTTATAAATAAGTGTTGAAAGAAAATTTCAGAAGAAATAACCAAAATATATGAACAACACAAACTACTGCGATCTTGCTCCGCTGCATACTTCGGTCTTACCCCGTGCACTAATATTTTCGGGGCAAGACCGAAGTAGTGGTTTTCTCAGTAAATTTTGGACAACTGATCTAATTTATTTATTTAATGTAAACTTTACACAATATTTTCCATACTTACCAAAAATAGACTAAAAAAACACAAGATTTCCTTAAAAATCACGACACTTTGTTGGACAACACGAATTTATATGTGCACTGCACCAGAAGATATACTTTTTGATGAATATATAATAAAGTAATTCCCCGCATAAACGAGAGACATCTCTAGGAATCGCTTCATATTAATTTAATGCAGGTTTCTAACTATGAGTTATTATATTCGCATTTATGTATGAATAAATATAGGCCGTTTACGATCTTACCCCACTGCACCTTATATTAAATACAAATACATAGGTTTAATATAAAAGAAAAACATCTGCAGCGACAGTGCGGTGTAGTTTTATTTAGCATACGGATAAAACATCTCAAGGCGGCTAGTAGATAGGTAGGGCCAGTCCTAATTCAAAACGTGTTCAGACGTATTTTCCATATGTAAAATACACGTGCACCGTTTTGAATTAGAATCGCCTTATAATTTCAATGTAAAATAGTTTGAAAACATTTCAATGTAAAATAGTTGTGAAAACATGAATTCTTATATACTTTCAAATGTAAAATACTTGTGGGCACGTTTTGAATTAGGATCGGCTTTATATTACTTTCAATGAAACATATTTCAAAACACACGTATGTTGAAAAATGTAAGTGCAGAGAAAATGTGTAGATGTTTTGAATTTGGTTTTCTAGCTAGAACTTATAAAGTATGACAGATGCAAAATATTGCATTCAAGTCAATTGTGTTTAATTAAAGTGGATTCTGATTTATGTTTAGAGGCTGCAAATACACACATGGGCCGGTTTCAATTCAAAATGTGTTCACTCTTGTGATAGGTTGAAAAGTGGTTAGCAAAGTACGCAGATGGTGGTAATCTGCTATATAAGGAGATTGCTCTAATATTAATTTAATTAGTCAAAGAAAATCAAATATGGATTTTAATACTCTTAATAAAACCACATATCGCAAACCTTATGTAAATTCAAAAAATCTTATAGTGAATAAGAGGTTTAAAATTTTAAAAGTGGAAACAATCAAGACAAAATATGGAGAAAGAGTATTAGTGGAAACAGAAGAGTTCAAGAGTATATTGCCATTGAGATATTTTGAATACCTTCAAGCACATGGAGTGAAACAATTAAATGGAAGTTTGGCTCGAACAAACACGTATACATAACTAGTAAGGGATCGATCGGTCTAACTGTCAACATAGAATTTTCAGAATAATATGTCACTAATCTAAGAAATTAGTTTATTATTATAATAATATATATCTTGTTCTTTACTGTTTAAATTATTATAATCTAAGTCGATTGTATAAAGAATGATGTATTAAATTAAAGTGGGTTCTGATTTATGTGCGTTTTACTTTGAGTTTACTATCTTGTTTAGAGAAAGTCTTGTTTCAAAAGAGAAACTTTTATAAAATACTTTTTTATTTTACAAATTGTTGAATATTTTGATCTAACTATTTATAAATGAAAAAGTATTTATTAACTCCCGTTCTTAAAGTATCTGCTGCTCCCTCGCTGCTAGTTCCTCTCTTTTTTGCTTTATTATTTCTAGCTCCAAATCTATACGACGCAGTAGCTTCTCTCCACGCTTTTTAAATGCGTTAAGCAACTCTACTGTATCATCTTCGTAGGATTTGTCACAGCAAACAGCCATATTAGATTCTGTACATAACTTTTTCATAGCCGACATGTTTTTTCCTGATCTGTGAGCATAACATAAAAGATTATTGTAGGTTCATTTTTTCTTTTGTATACTACCTGATGTTTCTGAGAGGATCAGAGTGTGTCAACGATCCGATGATAGCCTCAGAATTTCCAGAATGGTTTTTTGATCTAATGTTACTTATATCATTAGTAGTGTTTTAAAAACACATGTATAAATGTGAAAAAAGCACTTACCGTGATATATCTATTACGTCACTATCAAAAATAGCAGCAGTGTCGAGTTGAGTCGAAGAAGAACCAAAAACTTCTTTAATCAAGTCTTCGTCAGAATGTAATATAATTTGCTCTAGAACTTTTACGTTGGTACTATTACAATTTTTGATTGATGATAAGTTACTCATTTTTAAAAGTTGCTCTGTCGTCATAACTATAGCGATAATCTTATTGATAAAGAATAACAGATGTCTACAAATTACGTGAACAAATTATTCATTAGTATGAAATAATTTGTGGGGGGTCTATGAGCTATATATATATATATATATATATATATATATATATATATATATATATATAAATTATCGTACAATATAATTTTTAATGGGCTTTTAACTTTTTAATATAACAATTATACTGTTACAGAAAATTAAGTAATTATTTAAGTTTTGTAAAATATTATTAAAATATAATGCAAATTCTATTTATTTTTATTTTTTATTAAATTGATTTTTTTTTGTATTTATTGCATGGTTACCTGACTATCCTCGCGCCTGGGCAAGTGTAACGAAGTCTTCCGACATAACTAGGGGTCTATTCCTTGGGTAGAACTATGAGAAATGGGGGGGTAAGTCGAATTCTGATTGTAAGTTGAATTTAATCCAAAACAAATAAGGCGCCACCAAGTCCTGAATTAATTAGGATAATTGCGTAGTGGATTTCTAGGGGCGGACGTGGAAACCCAAAGAAAAAAAATCGCCTTCGCTGACAGAAACCCGTCTTAACTGAATAAGACGCTGCTCCTGTAAGAAATGGTAATAATTAGCTTAATAGAAGGGTGGAACACTATTTGTGTACCACAAACATACCTAAAGAAATATTAAAAAAAGATATCTCTTATATAAGTTGACATTAAAATTCCACTCATACGGATATTAGTTTCTTGTAGTTAGTTTTGACCATATTTGATCAAAATAAAAAAGCTTTAATCTTGAACTAATAATTTACTCAAAAGATTCTCTTTTAAAACAAAATTCAATGCTACAAAGTTTCATAAATAATTAAATGAGTTCAAGGATTTTAAATAAAGTTTCACTAAAATAGTTACTAAGCAAACATTTTAAAATTTAGTGTAAACTTGTTACAAAGAAAAGCCGACTCGGGCAGATCTGTTCGAGAGGGTTACAAATTAAAACATAGTAAATCAAGTTTCCTTATCTAAATTAATTGTGTTAGTTTCAGTTTCTAATAAAGAAAGATCATAAAAATATTCTTATAAACTCAACTTAAGCAAACATTGTTCAAAGCATATGTTATTGGAACACAGGTGTCAGCAATAAACTGCAAGCAAACAAGTGACGTAACAAAACATCTGTCGCTGTTACCAACAGGACAAAATGAACCACGTGTATGGTTTCTTAAACCATTAAAATGCTGAATTATAATTTTAACACTGAAAATTCAGCTCAACAAATAATCTATATTTTATAACATTCGTGCTTTTATGCACTAAACAAAAATAGCGTGTTTCTAATTTAAAACACAACCAAATTTCTTAAAGTTATCTACTAACCAAAAGTGAAGAGGTGTTGTGAAATCAAAAGTAATCACCATACTTCCATCAGGTTTGTAGTAATAAGTTCTTCTATTAATTATTCAAATTCTCCATTATCAAAGCCGCTTCCTACGGACTGCAATACAAAGTGGTTTTACATCTGTGGTTGGGATAGTCGTTTCTACTTATGATTTTATGGTGGTTAATTACGCGCGCTTTTTAAAGATGGATCTCGACTCTTCAAAATGTAACCGCAAATTGGCGGCCTGCCTCCAATCACACACCTTAATTTTTCAAGCTTACAGGACCGACTGGTCATCCTCGCACGAGCTACGGCGTGTTCCCGGCCGAGCCTTCAACCACAACGCGCCTGCGAACCGTTATTGAAAGCACAGACACCTGACTATTTATAGAAAACTATCTATAGATACAATTTTAGCGTATTACTAAACTTGTTGCATGTATTTTACTAATAATTTGAATAAAAGCGTTTTATACTTTGCACTTTTATGGTTGGATTTAGTAACTAAGAAATAAAATTGTTACAATAGCAACTAATAATTATACAAGAGATCTGATTGAATACTGTTGGTAGAATCTACGTGAAGTATTTATTTTAAATAATAAACTGATCAGTTAGAAAAAAATTAAAAATTTGCATCGTTTTCTGAAAAAATTCAGCTCTGTAATCTATTCTAATGAACAAAACAGTATGTAAGCGAATATAATTATACCTCAGCAGAAATAATGAATTAGATTCATTGTCTGAAAAAGAAATTGCAATGAAGGCACATAATAAAAACCTAAATTAGATTAATTTCGTTTTATATTACTGCTAGCATCATTTATTTTTCATAAAAAAATTTTTCGTTTTAAAAATAATGCAATGCAAATGATCCTGAACTAGTAATATATATAGAATAAGTTTATATTACCGCTGACACAATTTATATGCATATATAGGTAATTTGTGTGTTTATACGATTTTGTCGAATAAGAAATTCTTTTAAGGCACTGTTATATGATAAAACTGCAGAATGTTTTTTTAATACTGGGTTTTTTAAAAACCATGAGTGCGTGTAAATTATTATTAAACAACATTGACGGTTTAATCTGAGACATTTTTTCAAATTTGCTTTGTTTTTTATTAAAAGATTTCATATGTAACTATAAAAAATAGCGCTGTAATGATAGTGTATTTTCTGTACACACATCATAAATCAAAGGTCGTATAAAACATTTTTATTACTATACTGCAAACAAGAAATTTTTTGTCGTAAACGCAGCTGAATGAAAAATGATGTTGTATGCTAATTCTTTTTACAGTTGTTTTGCTTACATCAGATGATATTTTTATATAAATAGTAAATAGAGCTATACGTATAAAGTAGTGTATTTGATTTGTATATAATCATGAATTCTGAAACCGTGTCCGAGATTAGTAGCGCTATTTTGAAATTAACTGTAAAATGCGTGAATCTAATCAAGTCAGTGAATGAAATAACGAAACACATTTTAATTATCAAAGCAAATATTAGTATATTGAAGTTTGCTATTAAAAATAAGTATACGAAGACAATCGACAAGAAAATCCTAGTAGGCTGCAATCTAATTTGGCACATCTTAAAAGCTATCTTGTACGATTGAGGCACTTGAAACGCTCTTTGGAATATCGTGGTAAAGGCGTTGACGCAACGCTTTCTAGAGGTCATACTCGAAAAAACTTGATTTGGCATGATGTACAATCATGTTTTTGAAGTCGAATAATTACGGGACTTATTACCAATTTAAGTTATAGAGATCCTCTAGTGTTCTTAGACAAGGCGTTTGCTAGTTTTAAACGCAAGATTGTTGCTTGCTTAAAAAAGTCAATGTTGAAAGTTAATGTAATATTTGCCGCTAACTTTGTTAAGCCTACAACTGGCGAAATAGATTTGAAAACGTTTCCTACTGCAAATCGTCACATCGATATAAATACCAATCATAAGCTGTGGTATAAGGAGAACGTATTGAACAAGATTTCGAAGCGATTAGAAGAATTTTGCGAGAAGGATTCTGGTTGGGCAATCCAAGAAGTTTTACACTTGAAGGTAAATATAAACAATCATGATCCACTTAAAGGAGGGTGTTCAACGTTTATACCGTTTCCGGACTTTATAAAAAAAAAAGCTGTGGTAAAATTAATAAATAACGACCAACATTGCATTCTTTGGAGCTTGGTTTCCGCTTTATATCCTGCTAAACAAAATAGTCAGAGAATATCTAGCTATCCACATTTTGATTCAGTATTACGCTACAATTCAATTCAGTTTCCAATCGCATTAAAAGACTTAAAAAAATTGAGAAGCTTAACAATCTCGCAATTAACCTATATTGTATAGAAAATACTAATATACTACCATTTTGTTTAAGCGAAAATTTTAAAAAAATTGAACCTATTAATCTGTTAGTTTTAAATAACGATTCCTTACAATATTCTCGTCCGACAAATGCTAATGAGAATCACTTTCATTTTACTTGGATTAAGGATATGTCAAAATTATTTGCAAAACAGTTGTCTTCACATCACCATAGAAATTTTTTTGTTATAGATGTTTAAATAATTTTAGTACAGCAGCATTACTTAAGCGTCATTCGAATTATTGCGAAAAACAGAATACTTGCTCAATAAGATTACCCGAAGAATCCGAAAAGTATCTAACATTTAAACATCTCCACTATGAAGAAAAAGTATCATTTGTAGTTTATGCAGATCTCAAATGTATATTAGAAACATGCAATGAGTCGGAAGTAATACTAAACACAGTCTCTTACCAAAGGCATATACCCTTTAGTGTAGCGTACTATTTGAAATGCTCGTATGATAATAAATATTCCAAATTTCAATTGTATCGCGGAAAGGATTGTATAGAATGGTTTGTTGCTCAATTGAAACTGATTTCAGAAACGACTAATAAAATTTTCTGTAACCCAAAACCTATGAATCCTTTAACAGAAGAACAAAAGTCAGCATTTAAATTTGTCCTTCACTGTCACATTTGTAATAAACCTTTTAGTATAGATGATATTAGAGATCGCGATCACTGCCACTTTACAGGTGAATTTCGAGGAGCGGCTCATCAAGATTGCAACATCAATTATCATAATTCTTATATGATACCAGTAGTTTCTCATAACTTATCAGGCTACAATTCGCATTTCATTATTAAAAAAATCTCGTTAGAGTTTGCAGGTTCGTTAAGCATTCTACCAATAAATAAGGAAAAATACATATCTTTTACAAAATATGTAAAAGGTATGAAAGTTAGTTTTAGATTTATCGATTCATTCAGGTTTATGGCATCTAGTATCGAAAAATTAGCTTCATACTTAGATGATAATAAAAAATCCATCACCAGGGAAAATTGTAACACCGATAATGAGTTTCAGTTACTTACGCGTAAAGGTATATTTCCCTATGATTACATTAACTCTTGGGATAGGCTCAATGAAACCGATTTACCCTGTAAAACAGCATTCTTTAACACGTTCGCTGCGTCTTAAAAATTATATACTCTTCCCAGAAACTGAATAGATTTTTGAATCACTTCGGAAAATTAAGAACTGCTGAAAGGTTTTAAGCATCTTATAAAAGGTTTTCATTATTTATTTTGTGCCCCCCTCCCTTAGCGCCAATTGACCACATTAGCATTGCTCACTGATTTTAATTGTCGGATGCTAATGTCGTACATTGGCGACATAAATAGTCACAGCAAAACAAGAAATTAATTTTTTACAAGCAACTAAAAACTTACAGATAAAATAGTTTTTAATTTTGTGAGAAGATTTATAAAAAAGAATATAAGTAAATGTATAAATATATATCGATAAAAAATAGAACATAAAATATAAAAACAAACTAAAAAGCAAAACACTTCGAATTGGTAATATCAATTTTAAAAAAATGCACTGAATTCAAAAATGTTGTAATACAAAAAAATAAGATAAGAATTGCAAAAATGTGTTATTTTTGCAAGTTCCTGTGATAAATTACAAAGCATTGATCAATACATAAACCCGGTAAATCTGGGCAGATTTTGCAATGGTAAATTGTTTCTTTTCTAATGTTTTTCGAATGACACTGTTTGCATCGTTTTCTTATTATACGGTCTTTTTTTTTTGCCGTAATTTTGGTTGGAAAGTGGTGTTTTTTTTGCTAACTAGAACGCTGACAGATTCTTTTTGTGGGAGCAGCGCTTTTAGAAGTTGCATGCGAAAATCGTACAAATTTAATTTTCTTCCAGAGAACTTATTGAACAAATTGAAAGAATTTAGAAGTGCTAATTGAAAAATATGGATACCTAACTTTTTATATCATCGTACAGTCTTATGGTCAGATGGGTAATATGCCATCATCTGATCCTGACGACCAATACCACCCATATTCTTATTGTACTCTAGTATTGGTAGAGGTTTACATTTTTGCTGACCCCTTTTATTGGTGATTTCAATCATTGTATTTTCAAATTCCGTAGTAATGTAAACAACATCACGCTTGTCTTTCCATTTGCCGATTATAATTCCATTTGAATACATGGATATTGTTTCTCCAACTTTAAGTTTTTTCTGAATAATTTCTTTTGGATTGTATTTTCTATCTAGTCTAAGGGTACCTGTGCAGTAGGTACCCTTTTCTAATAAACTTTTTGCAAGTAAAAAGCTATTATAAAAATTATCCATGAATATGGAATGCCCATTATTTAATTTTTCGTGCAACAAATGTAACACAACTTTTTCCGCATGGCCTTTGCCACCCATATCATCTGACTGTCCTGTATAGACAACAAACTTTATAACAATTCCATTTGGCTCTGTCAACATGTACAGCTTGATGCCATACTTATGTTTTTTATTTTTGATATATTGCCGAAAAGCCAAGCGTCCGCGCCACAATACCATGGATTCATCCAAAGAAAGTTGTTTACCTGGGTAATAAACCTCCATCATTTTTTTATTAAAATAATCGACCAATGGCCGTATATTGTAGAGACGGTCTTCTGGAGTTACATCCAAAGGTGATGGATTTTTAGAAAAATGTAAACATCTTAAAATCACAAGAAGCGATCCCTGCTCATATGTTCTGAAAAGCAAGTAAGATTAAACATTCGGTTTTTTTTCCAATAATTTTGCAATCTGTTTATCTTTATTGTCCCTGTAAGCAAAACTAATGCTATAAATTTTAAAAGTTCTGGAACTGTAAGAAGCTTCCATTGCGAAATTCGCGATCTTTCAGTTTCTACTTTTTCAATAAACACCTGCTCAGCATATGCATTAGTTTCTTCCACTATTGATTCTAAAATATTTTTGTCCAGCAATAATAGAAAATAATCAATTGGTTCGTTTCCAGGTATAGGCACAAGCAGTTCATTTTGTTTTGAAAACACAAAGTCTTCTAATCCTTCAGAAACAGTTTGCCAATTAGGTACAACAATAGGAATTATGTTTGCATTGTTAGGTGCATCTAAAACTGCGTCATTATCGGGCTCAAATTCATTATGTTGTGATTGTCCTTGACCTAATAGAAAAATGTAATAAGACAAATATAACTCATAAGGTACTTACTACCTGTGCTTTTACTGCTAGTATTCTCTTCATCACTGCCACTTTGTTTATCTAAAATTATTAAAACCATTAAATTCTAGAAGAAAACACGGGTATTATTAGTACCTGAATGATTGTCTAATTCTCCCCATCCATCGTCCTCCCAATCGCTACCACTGAACTGATAATCACTTTCCTCATCTGAAATATTTAATAGCAATGCCAGTTCTTCATCTGTGGGCTTATTTTTATTTTTAATAGACACTTTACGTCTTTTAGGTCGAGAAGGGCCGCCCCCGGAATCCATTTGTTTAATTTAAAACTGTACGATTAATAAAAGTCACTTCGAGAAACGAACTCTAATTTACGTTTAATACAATGCGTGTTAACAACGCTAAACAGTATCCAAGCACCCACGAGCAACGCTAGAATAATACTGAAGCTACAAACTGAAACATACGAATGTCGCCAATGTACGACATCAGCACTGCTGAATACATGCGTGTGTCGCCTATATACGACATACGCATTCAAGGTGTTAATCGTTTGCGCAATGAAGAAATCTCAGATGAAGATTACAATCATGCTAAACACGTTTGGCAAACATTTAATATAAAAACACTAGGGGACTATTCAGACCTATATTTAAAAACAGATGTACTGCTCTTGACTGATATATTTGAAAACTTCACGTATAAGTTAGATAGATCCGCTTCACTACTTTACGGCTCCTGGTTTAGCTCTAGATGCAATGTTAAAAACGACGAACGTTAAACTCGAGTTGCTTACTGATATTGAAAAAATAATGTTTTTAGAACGGGGAATTCGTGGCGGTGTTTCTCAATGTTCGAATAGATATGCTAAAGCAAATAACAAATATATGAATGCAGATTATGATCCAAATTTCGATTCTAAATATTTAATGTATTTTGATGTTAATAATTTATATGGGGCTGCAATGTCTGAATATCTTCCATATTCACAGTGACTTACCTTTGGCGCCTGAACATATGATACCACCATTACCTTCTAATAAATCAAACTTAAAGAAATTACTTACAACTTTATATCTAAAACTCAACTATATTATTCACTACAAGAATTTAAAAATGTATTTAAGCTACGGTTTAGAACTGAAAAAGATTCATAAGGTTCTTCGGTTTAAACAAGCTCCTTGGTTAAAAGAATACATTGATTTGAATACGAAATTAAGACAACAGTCAAAAAACAGTTTCGATATATGCTTTTATAAAAATATGATAAATTCGGTTTATGGAAAGATGATGGAAAACGTACGGAAAAGGAAAGATGTGAAATTAGTGACCAAATGGGAAGGACGGTTTGGAGCTCGTAGTTACATAGCGAAGCCTAATTTTCATAGTTGCACTGTGTTAGACAAAGATCTAGTCTTAATAGAAATGAAGAAATTAGAGGTTTATTTAAACAAACCCATTTATGTAGGTTTCTCTATTCTAGATATTTCAAAAACCTATTTATATGAATTTCACTATAGTTATATAAAATCGCAATTTGCAATTTGCTAACAAAGCAAAGCTGCTGTACACAGATACGGATAGTTTGATATACGAGTTTAGCGTTGAAAATATTTACTCTTATATCAAACAAGATATTCATAGATTTGATACTTCCGATTACGACCCTCATAACAAATATCATATTCCATTATCAAATAAAAAGGTTCCTAGTATTATGAAAGATGAAAACAATGGTGATATCATGCTAGAGTTTGTAGGGCTTAGATCTAAAATGTACACTTACAGAGTTCAGGATAGGATAATAAAAAAGTCAAAGGGATCTTCCTTAGCAAGTTTTAAGCAAATTTCTTTTGACGGTTATAAGAATGCTTTGTTTTATAAACAGACTGTACAGAAACAGCAATGTTTAATTAGATCAGTCAAACATGATGTATGTACTATTAAACAAAACAAAATTGTTCTTAATCCAAGTGATGATAAAAGAATTCTTAGTACCTCAACCACTGATACTAAACCTTGGGGGTATAACTATACACTCAGAAATGACTTGAAAGCTTCAACCACTGGCTCAAATAAAGAATGCAATTTATTTTATCTCGATTAACATATAATATTTTTTAGTTATAAAACTTCAATGTTATGTTTATACCTGCACAAGTACGCCGATTTTCGTTTTTGGATGTATCTAAAAATAGGATACCTTTCAATCTGCCCGAGTTTGAACTATATTAGTATAAATGTATTGTAGAGAAAAATAGTAGTAGTAACCGTTCTGTTTTAAAAAAAATCCAGTTTGTTACTAACATACCAGTTAGTTTATTTGAGAAATGTATAACAAAACTTTTATTTAAAATTGTCAATGTTTATGGCTGTTTACTAAATCACTTAATAATTCAAACATGTAAAAGATATTGTAAAAACATGTAAAAATATTAATAAATAGACTGTGATTGCTAAATGATTTATTGTTTTTTCATAATTTGTAAAGGTACAGTAATAATAATAAAGTAATTATAACATTTTTATGCTGTTTGAGAGTGGATTGTATTTGACTATCTTATCATGAAGTATAAGGCAATGACAAGATGTATTTGGCGAAACGTTTCTGCTAGTTTCAAATTCTAATCTAATATCGACAGTACCAGATTTTAACGCTTCGTTTTGTCTAGAACAATCTATGACTACTAATGGTGCAATACTTCGTAAATCTTCAGGATTAAAAAGTGGTTCATTTTCCTTTTCGTAGTATGATTGTTGAAACTGAGCATACATCTCATATAACAACGCAGTCTGTTTATTCTCGAACCTCAAATTTAAGTTATCGTACGGGAAAATTTCTGAATTTAAATATAGTTTCATGTTGGTTAAATAGCAATGATCAAAACGACTGTAGTTGCTCATGTATCTATTTTTCGGTTGGTTTGAAACCAACAATCACAAATCTTGGTTTTTCTAATTGTGTTGTTGTTTTAATGTTCCATGTATGACGTTGCGTTTCTTGTAGAAGTTGATATTCATGCAACTCCCATCCTCTAAACGGAATATGCAAATCCTGATTTTGTGCAACGCATTCTATTAAATTAATTCGTTGAGTATCATCAACGGCTACATGCGGCATTTTCCATAAAACTTTGTTTAAAATAACTTTTATTTCTTCATCGGGTGTAGGATTAATTATAGCATTAGTATCAAAACTAGAACGTAGTAAAACTAACTCATGACGGAGGTTTAAAATATTTTTTTTAAAATCTTCGCATAATCCGAGAACCATTGAAAGGTTTATTGCAACATTAAAATTCCCATTGGCATCAACTATTTGCGAATCATCCATAGGAAACCACCCAGCGTTTTGTAAATGTTTACTTTGATTGCTATTATATGAAACATATCCCTTCATTATAGACGTTAATCCAGGATTCCGAACACGATCTACAATGATACCACCAATCTCATATCTAATTTCATCAAAAGCAGCAAAATTCCATTATTTACAAACTTTGCTGTCTGAGACGGCGTTCCATCTGTTCTAATTAATTTGCCTTCTATGTACAGCATGCTCTTCGATGGTAAGGTGTATACATCTTGTTGTTGTATAGGGATTCGAATTTCATCATTATTGTTTAAAGATGTGTTAGCATAAGGTTGATGAGTATGTTTTTCAATATTAACAATTGCATTGTCGAAGTAAACTTTTTCACGCACGTTCAGTATTTCACTATTCATTCTACTTTTTAATTAAATAAATGCAGTCCTAACTATTGTAGAAACTGTTGGTTTTGTGTTGTTAGCGGTCTTGAAACAATCAATCGAGTGTCGATTGCTTTGAAATTTCCAGCATTTATAGCAATTCTTGACATGTTGCGTGCATTATACTTGATACCCATGGCTATTGCAGATTTTTTTAAATGCAACCTTACAGTTAGCAGTTCTCCTCTGAAATTAACTAAATTTCCATCTTGATCTAACACTTTAACTATTATTTCATTTATTATACGTGACCTGATTGGTAGATATATAATCGTAGGTGGGCACTCGACAATTTTAAAACCTGCAGTACTTGAGGAAAAAATTCGTGTATTACATGGGCTGGTTTACTATTTAAATAGGATCCACTTGCAATATTACAATCGATTAAAACTGCATTCACTTTACAAATGTTGATCGCGTAGTCTGCTTGATGCGTGACATATGCTAGCAATTTTCGCGGTTTGAAACCAAGTAGAGAACCAATTGAATCCTTTTTGGTAAAATCCACATCTAGACTACATTTAATACTACATTTAAGTGTATTATTGTCAGCTGTAATTTCTATATACACTGGCGTCTTTCTAGCGCTTCGTGATTGTTCCATACGACCACGCCATCTTTTATCACCTAAAGCTTTTGAAGATATTTATTAATTTCTCTAATCTCATAAGCACCTTCAGGTATTTCTATGAATTCTCCGTTAGATCCATAATAAAATTTATTATTTATTCCTTTTTCTATGTTTGGAATTGTGTTATAAGACTCAAAATTTGTTAATCCTAATACGTACTCCTGATTATTATCCAAGTTTATAGGCGGATTAAAATTGCTTGTTAAAACTGAAGTGTTTCCCGTTAGAGTAAAAGTGTACGACATGACAACTTCGTACGCAGTTCTATGCACTACTTAAAAATTGTAAGCATAAATGACCGCAAAACACAGTACCGTACGATTGTTCTTGGTTAATGTTATAAAGAATTTTACATTTACCCCCGCTATTCAAATAACTTATCAACTCTGTTGGCGGTCGCAGGTTTCCGTAGCTGTCATAGTAAATAACGCTACTACCGTACTTTTTATGAGGTCCAATGCGTGCCTAAACCTTCTATCCCATCTAAATTAATTATACCACATTCTTTTAAATTAACTTTCTAGAGAAGATTGTTTCTCATGAACACTCTACGGAAATATGGTACTTTTAATTGCTTAACAAACTCTATTAATTCTACATTGCTTAGTGCTCGATTAGGTAAAATCAAGTTGCGTTCCTTTGAGGTTTTGCAGGGGTTAAAAAAATACCAAAACCTTTTTTATAAGGTTTGATGTGCATGCCGTTTCCGACTGCAATGTCCTCCATTGCCTTGTTATGACGTTGTTTTTCCGCTAGTTGTTCCTTAGCTATTTTAGTATCTGAAACTGCTTTTGCAACAGCTGCTGCACCTCCAGTAAGAGTACAAAGAGCGCTTAGGCCTGCAAAAATTGGTATTAGTGGTAGAAAACCTCCTGTTTTAGGAATTGATATAATACGAGCTGATTTAATATGCTTCTTTTGTTTTGCTGTATTGGCGGCCTTAATTGCTATGTTGATTGCATCCATAATATTAGATCCTTTAGTCTTTTTTAAAGCTGTACGTGCTTGTCTGATAATACTTTTAATACCTAGCGTACTTCTTATTTTACGTTTCTTTATCAGTTTTCTTATTTTATTGATATTGTTTGTTCTCAGTGATGCACAGGCACCCATACCAAGTTTTACTTTAGCTTTCATTGCTGTAGCTACTCCAAATGCTGCTACTTTTTCACCTAAAGACGAGTCACCAGAATTTAGTCTTTCTGTAGCTAACTGAGCTAACTTCGAATCTGCTTGATGACGTTTAGATAGATCCTTTTCTTTTGTGTATGCAATATCGTGCTCCTTACAAGCCTCGTCTAACTTGTTTATTCCCTTGTCTCCCCGAGCTAACCGTTCGATTAGTTTTGTACCCGGACCGCAAAATTTGTAACCCGGAATATGCGCTTCAAATGGTAAATTGTTAATTACAGTATTTAATAGTCCGTTCCCAGTAGTTTTAGAATTATTATATGTAATCATTAGCGGACAACTATCCTCTCAAGCTGTGCAGTAAATAAATAAAATATTATGAATTAATGATTCTTTATATACTCGCCGTTTCTTATATATAATTCCACTTTTTTTACAAATCGAATTTAGTACTTGCAAACATGCGTATTGTGAAACAATCAACACCCTTAACCATAAACCATAATGACATTAGCGTGTAATCCTTAGCTAAAAAGAAAAAACATAGCGTTCTTCTGCCTTCATCTATTCGATGTCTAGTTGTTGGTCCATCAAATTGCGGTAAAACCAACGTTATGATTGGGTTGATAGAACATCCTAATGGTTTAAAGTTTGAAAACGTATATGTTTATTCTAAATCACTGTATCAACCAAAGTATCAATACCTTGAAAGTCTACTGCGACCAATAAAAGGGATAAAATATTATACATGTTCCAGTTCTGATAATATTATATCACCATCTGATGCTCGAAATAATTCTATAGTTGGTTTTGATGATGTAGCTTGCGATAAACAAGGTATCATTAGGGAATACTTTAGTATGGGACGTCATAAACAAGTAGACAGTTTTTACCTTTGTCAAAGTTATACTCGTATACCTAAGCACTTACTACGTGATAATGCTAATCTTTTAGTTTTATTTAAACAAGATGATTTAAACTTAAAACACATACATGACGATCACGTCAATACTGACATGAAGTATGATAAATTCCGTGAAATATGTGCTGCTTGTTGGCAAGACAAATACGGTTTCTTAGTTGTAGACAAAGATAGTGATCCAGGTCAAGGAAGGTACCGAATAGGTTTTGATCACTTCATACATATTTAAACCTTGAGAGACGCAAGTATCGTTAGTATCGAAGAATTTTTTTTATTACAATAAACTTTTTACGCAATGAACAAGGAGGCGAGAAAACTTAAAAGAATTTTAATTAAGAAAAGAAACATTGTAAAAAACAAATTGCGCCAGTTAAAAGATAATGAAGTCGTCCAAGTGGAATCAATCTTACCCATAACATCACGATTAGAAACTATTGCTAATAAACTGGATGGGGAAAGTGTGGTAAAGAAAGAAAAATTTAAAGAAGAAGAAGAACTGCCTCATAGCAGTGTAAAAAAAATTAAACCTAAATTGCTAGAAAGGAACTTTGACTATATTGATTCGCCGGTTATTGCCCAGCATATACCGAATATAAAAAATGATGCCATAGAGGACGATGATGATGATGATGTTGAGAATGAATACGAAGCAGAAGTTAATCGAAATGCACAAGAAGTCCAGGAATATATACAAAGCTTTGTCGATTCACCTGGTATGACACATTATCTCGAACAGCTACATCCGCTACCTCGAGAATATATTTACAATATGTTTAAAGATGTTAAGAACGAATTTGATCATAAATATGGTATTAGGTTTAACCCTGATACAAATGGTCTTATGATAGGCAATTCGAATTTCGTGTTTGATGATGAAAATGTTCTAATAAATGATTTGAAATATAAAGGTACTCCTGGATTATACGAACTACTGTTTAAAAAATATCCTGTCGGGTATAGATCGCAAGATCTAAAGTCGTACCTTGATATTGTGAAAAGAACAAATGCTAATAGAAGATATTATTCTGAAACAGAACAAATTCAGAGTAATACTTCATATAAGTACAAAAATATAATATCTACATTAAACATACTTCCCCAAACACCCCGTAGACCTAGAACATTACCCTATAGAAAGCGTCTTGGAGACGGTATGACAATGGAAGTATCAAATAACGCTATAGATTATTTATATTGGAATGATCCCAATGAACTTGTTGATAGATTACGGTTTTTAGTTTCATCTCAGACTGCTGGACACACAGGTCACGGCAACGAAATAAATTCGATCATTGAAGAATTGCGTGAGGCGAAAGTGATTAGATGATATGACAATTGACAAATTTGGAAGGCACTTACATAACCGTAAAACAGATATAAGTGAACAGGAATATGAAAACAAAAGTGAAGGTTTTGAAACCTTGATTGAGTACAAGTTACATATGCTACATTACACGGTAGTAGCAACGTTTTACTCTAATACATTCCTCGACGGTGATAAGACATTCCTTATTTTCAACATTAAACATAATTATGAATTTCCTTATGAGGAAGCAGTCATTGAGAATATTAAAGGATACCCGCAAGACATTGAAATTCTTATAAACGAAAAAAGTTATGTAATTGCACAGTTACAAGGATTTTTGCTTAAACGTATGGATGTAATCAGCTTTCGTGCCAGCGGTACTATTATAAACAATACCACAATGTTTCTTGATTTTATATTAAAAGTTCCTTTCAAAGTAAGTGGAGCCCACGACATTCAAACATAGAAGTATTTCATTAATTGTATTTAATAAATCCTGATTATAAAAAAAGTATTATGATAGTTGCTCAATCAAAAGTGAAAGAGGATATAGTAAATGAACTTCATAAACCAGCAAGAACAAATTTCAAGAGACGCAAAGTGTCTTATACGATAAACGGTAGTTGAAATGGTAATTAACATTTTAAAGTTCGATATTTACTACACCGTGAATGTGATGTAATAGACACTATCAACAGTTGGCAACGCGAACTCTTATACAGATTTAGGGCGAGGTCAACTATTGATACGTGTCAGATATTGCGTAATAATACGTAAATTTAAATAATTTCAAACACAAGAATAAGGCATGCAAATTAATTAAAGGTTACTCACATCAGGTATTCTGCTTTCGCCTGCAATTTCCTTCAGTAGGCCCGTAACCACGCATCTGGCTCCTTCTGGAGGAATTAGAGATGGCGTCGACGCTACCAAATACTTAAGGAACAACTCGGCTAGCTTCGGTTGACATGGATCTCTCCATCTACAAATGTGGAGGTCGGTAGGTCGTTCGGTGGCGCAGATTGTACCTATGTAAGGGTCTGACAGGAAGAAGGTAAAGGTAGACAAACACAAAGGTAATTAGAAAAAGGATTCTACATAGTTACGCTACGGTACGTCACCCCAAAAGAAACGTCTACTTCACTTCACATCACCAGGCAGAAAGCCACGTTTTAGCGCGAGAACCGCGAAACTCCCCACCCATTGTCTAGCATTGTCCTAACCCTCTAAGGATAAAAACACTACGCAAACTCACTATTGTGACGTACCGGAAGCCCCGCCCAGTCTATTTAAAAATGTTCCCGCGTCTTGCATATTTGAAAATATGGCGGGAAACTTCCGTACATCAAGAAAACTAAACCTAACCTAAAATGTTAAAGTGCAAATTCGATTTGCACGTAACAATCGCGACAAAGCCACAAAAGAAAAAACTTAAAAAAAGAAAAAGTCTGTTAGCACAGTAACAGCTTAAAATCTAAGTCCTAACTACCCTACATAAACCCTAACTTAAAACCTACAAAATGTTTATATAAGGCGCCACCTGGTTTTTTGACCGATAACATTGTCTACCGAAGTACCAGGAAACGGAATAGGTAGCCCGATAGTCTTTGACTACACTACTTACCGACAGCACAAATTTGTCGGGGAGCATGAAACACTACTTAAACTAACACGGGTGCGACAAGTCACCTAACCTATCTAAACCTATCTAAACTTATCTAACTAAAGCTAACATAAGTTGTTATATGCAAACACACATGAGTGTTGCATTGAAACTATTCTTCTTTTTTGGCAAGAAGTGTCCAAATTTAAAAAAATTTTCATGAGAGTGCGTCACCTTGCACTCTGGCAAATTTTGTTTCTGGTACTTTGGTTTCCTCCGATGCACATTTAACTTGTCCATGACACAGTTGTGAATCCACAAATTTACCAAAAGTACCGCCTGCTAAATCCTTATATGCTAACCTGACAAATTACATTTCTAAATTGGGTTAGCTTTTTCACTTAATTTTCAGGAAAAAATAATTCCCACATCTGGTCATATATACCACACGTTAGGACGATAAAAAGATAAGATAAGATCTCAAATTGATGTTAAAGATAGTAGATAAGATAATGACATTAAGCTTAAGTTGTTATCCTCAAAGGTAATGAATAAGATAACGGTATTAAGCTTTAGTTATTTTTTTTTTTGAGATACTCGATAAGATAACACGATATTAAGTTAAAGTGATTATAAGAGATAGTAGGTAACATGAATTTAAACAGAAGTTATTACTCAAGATAACCGGTAAGATAACGCGAAATAACTCGAAGTCATTCCTAACGGTAGTCGGTAAGATAACGATAAATTAAACCAAAATTATTACTAACGGTAATCGGTAAGATAACGATACTAAACTAAATTTATTACCAAAGGTAATCAATAAGATAACGATATTAAACCTAAAGGTATTATCGAAGATAATAAAGAAGACAAAGATATTGGCCTAGTTATTACCCAAGACAATGATAACAACAAAAGAGTGGCTCCAGTAGAGCCGTTGAAATGGGATTGACCCGTGCCCTCTAAAAAGAGAAACCTGTGAAGCAGGTCCGTTCGCAAGAACAGCACGGGGGACCGGCAAAGATCTTTGGGTGCATCCCTGCACCCAGCGGTATTTGATATCGGTGATCCTCTCACCCGATATCCATACGGTATAAAAGATATACACATTCACTCACACATTCACACACTCATACATACCTTCACTGCCAGAGCCCATGCACTGACAGCGGCACCGCATGACCTCACGAAAGATTCGCAGAGACCTGGTCCAAGTGTCTGTGGAAACCTCCCGCGCAACCACACGGTGACTAACAGAAATGAAAAGGTAGTAGAGAAACAGGAACGGTAAAAAAGAAGGAGGTTGGTTTTCTGAAGTGCATAAGAGGCACCTCTAGGTAGAAGAAAGTAGAGGAAGGGCTCGCATTGAGCAAAAGCGACAGAGGGGAAAGGTGGATAGCAAAGCGCTACTCAACCAACAAGTGTGGTCAGTAGCTCGGAATGAGGGAACATCATTCTTATGTGGCAGACGGGTGTTCCGGGACAAGAACAGGTCCACCGAGAGAAGAATAAGGCATAGCGTAGATAGCGGGTTAAGAAAAGTATAGTTTTGGACAAGCGTCCGAGAGAAAGTAGAGTTGTCCCTATTAAACACAGCGCAGTCTGAAGGACCACCTGCGATATTAATCCGACAAGATAAGATATACACATTTTAAAATTCACTAGACTCCTAAGAGAACTAGTTCGATCATTTTCTGACGAGTGCTTCAACTACGATAAGAAAATCAGACAAAGTTGACACAACAACTTACAAGTATCATTATAGATACAAACACACAAAAACAACTGTTTTAAGGTAGTTTTTCAAAACGGTAGCACCCTAAACACACACAAATGCCCAATTATAAGCAGTTAAATACAGATACACTGTCCCCATATGCTAAAACAACCGAGAATTTAACAAGATAACAATAAGAAGCAATAGCACCTCACCACAAAGTTCAATAAAAAACAACGAAAAAAAAATGTTTATAAGTTATGTTGATTTAATAGAAAAACAAATAAAGATATAGTGTAATGATGTAGTATAATGTGGGCAACTGCAATAATTCAGAAGAAAAACACACGGAATAGATAATCCTAGTTCTTGCAACTGCGAATATGAACTATTTCTTACAATGGCATAGGTCATGACTCCTATGTTGGCCCAAAGAAAAAAATCATCCACTCAACATCAGCTAAAACCAATCATAAAAATTCAATGGGTTATTTCAACCAAAGTTACGACAATTACCATACAATTAAACCATATAAGAGAAATACCAAAGACCGAACAATATGTAGTAGGAAAATTTCAAGGGTTAATTAAATGAAACGACAGAGTTAAATTGGGGGTGTAGAGGATGAAGTGATATATGAGTAACGGTATGGTCGAGGAAAAGTCAACCAGAAGAAAAAGATAGCTAAATTAAGGTAAGTAAAGTTAAACGTGTAAGAAATTATATACTATATGAGAGAAGGAATAAGTAATTAAAGATACTAATTGATGGTGAGGAGAAAAAATATTAGGTAAATTGAGAGGAGAATGGGACATGAAAAACTTAATTAGCATTTGGGTCAGCAGAGAATGGCTTAAGGTCTTTAATATGCCACCTGCCTTGGCGTTTTCCTTCAGTATCCTGAAGTTCGTAGATAAGGGACTAATAACACGTGTGACTTTACAAAGAATGAATTTAGGGGCCAATTTTGAAGAAAATTTCTTAGATGCATCCGATAAGACATAGTTCTTTTTCCAAACTTGTTCGCCCAAGGCAAAGGAAATATTTCGCTTACGCAAGTTATAATGGTCCTTGCTCTTTTCGTAAGCTTTTAACAAATTTTTCTAACGTCGTTAAAGATAGAAGGTAATGACTGTTGGTCCTTGTCCCAACGTACTTTATCGTCAAATTCAATTACGTTAGTATCGTCAGGCACTAAACCATAGTAACTTCCATCGATTGGGGTATATCTTCCAAAAACAAGAAAAGACGGAGTGAATTGGGTTGCTTCGTGTTTAGATGTACGCAAAGCTTGAGCAATTTCAAAGATATGTTCATCCCATGTAGTATGGTCTGAATTAATATAAGGAAGAGATAGCGGTAATTAAAACTCGATTTACTCTCTCGGTAGGGTTTACTTGGGGATGATATTTTGCGTTAAACCAAATTTTTGTACTTTGTAACTTTTAACGAAATTCTGAAAATCTTTAGAGATAAATTGTGCACCATTGTCACAAAGAATAATCTGGGGGACACCAAAGATAAGAAAGACATTCTGTTCTAGAAATTTAATTATTGCTGCGGAGGTAGCTTTACGTAAGGGTTGTACCATAACAAATTTAGACAACCAATCGGTAACGACTAAAAGATATTGATTGCCTCTTTTTTGATCGAGGGAGAGGTCCTAATAAGTCAAGCGATATTAATTGAAAGGGATAAGATACACGTTTAAAGTTACCCATTAAACCGGGGCGAGCATCTTGCGAACTTTTATGGGAACCACAAATTTTACAGCTTTTAATGTAACGACAAACAGATTGCTTAAGTGTGGGCCAGTAATACAATTCAGATATTTTCGCGAGAGTTTTTGTAACACCAAGGTGTGCAGCTAAGGGATCGTCGTGACATAATTTGAGCACCTCACTGCGGTTTTCAGTGGGCACAACGAGTTTCCATTCAGGTATATTCGATATTTTATGTGGGGACGAGGATACAAATTTATACAGTCTATTATTAGTTACACGAAAGGTAGGAAATTTGTCGGGGGTATCGGAAACTTTTCTAATCATATTGAGGTACCAGGTATCCAGAATTAAATTTGGAAGGTTAAGAGAAAAAAACATCTCGAGATAAGGCATCGGGTACGATATTTAATTTGCCAGGCCTATGCCTAACGTCGAAAGTAAATTGAGATATACGCAAGTTCCATCTTGCCAAACGACCTGCGGGTTGTTTCAAGTTATTAAGCCAAGTGAGAGCTGCACAATCAGTGATTACGGTAAAGTGTGTACCTTCGACATATCCTCTAAACTTCTCGATGCCAAAGATAACACCCAATAGTTCTCGTTCAGTAGCAGAGTATTTTTGTTCGGCATAAGTTAAGGCACGGCTCGCATAAGCGACTGGATGTTCTAAACCATTGTTTACCTGGAACAACATTGCACCTAACCCAGTAAGTGAGGCATCGGTTTGTATATAAAACTTGTCATCGAAATTTGGAGAAATTAAGATAGGTGCTGAAGTGATTAATGTTTTAATTTGTTCGAAAGCCTGTTGGGATTCTAAATTCCACTCGATAGTTTGGGATTTATTTTTAATTTTTATTAAAGCGGTAATGGGTGCAGATATAGTTGAAAGGTTAGGTAGAAAAATGCGATAATAGCTAATCATTCCTATTAAACGTTTGATTTCGGTAACAGTTTTAGGTGTTTTAAATTTAGTAATGGCATCAACTTTAGCAGGATCTGCTCGTAAGCCTGTCCCATCGATAATAAAACCGAGAAATGTAAGGGGTGAACGACAAAATTGAGACTTTTTCCAGTTTATCTTAAAGCCTGCTGCGCTTAAACGTTCTGCAACTTCATCTAATGTGGCGATATGTTCATCGAAAGAACTTGAGATAACTAAGATATCATCTAAAAACACAAAGGCACGTTCTTGATGTAAGATAGGACCTAACGTTTGATCCATAGTACGTTGTAAAGTTTGTGGAGCGTTACAGAGACCAAATGGCAAAAAATTGTATTCGAAAAGACCTCGGCCTGGGACACAAAAAGCAGTTTTTTGACGAGAAGATAAGTCAAGAGGTATCTGATAAAAAGCTTGTCTTAGGTCGATAGATGAGATAAATTTAGCGTTACGAAGCCTGCTTAAAATTGAGTCAGTTCTGGGTAGAGGGTAAGCGTCTGGAACAGTCACAGAGTTCAACTTTCTGCCATCAAAACAGACACGCCATTCATCATTCTTTTTCCGAACTAGTAATACGGGAGAGGTCCATGGTGAATTTGAAGGAGAGATAACACCAGATACTAACATTTTGTCTATTTCAGCATGTAAATGCTTTTGTAAGGCAGGCGATAAGGGATATTGACGTTGCTTAAAGGGAAGGGCATCACCTGTGGAGATAACGTGTGTTGCCGTCGTAACACAACCAAGTTCAGAGGTATTGAGTTTGCGAAATTTGTCGATTGTAGCGTTAAGAGTTACATTTTGGGAGTCAGTAAGAGAGATTTTGTTAGATATTCCTGTAGATGCACAGGAGTTCGTTTTAATGGAGGTTTGCCATGAAAAATCCTGAAAGTAAAGTGACAGATTAAAAAGTTTACAGAAATCAACGCCCAGTAGAAAAGGATACGCTAATGCAGGGACAATCAAAAATAAAACGTCACGTTCAAGAGACTCTACACGAATTTTTAACTTAAGGGAACCAGTTACATGTATTTGATTATCGTCAGCTAAATTTATGGAAGTTTTTTCGGGAATAATTTGAATTTTGATATTTTGTTGAGATAATTGATGTAAACCTTCGTTATTTATCAGAGAACATGAAGAACCTGTATCCAGTAAAGCAATTACATTTAAGGAACCTATTGAGATAGATAAGTGTGGACGATTATCGAAGGGTTTTTTAACAAGTTGTGAAACAGCGGTAGTCTTTTTATGATAAAAGGAATTGACGGTTTGTAACCACTTAGACCACTCGGCTGGGGTAGTATAGCATAATTCCTCTAATGAAGGTAAGGTATTTTGTACATTAATAGTAGCGGTATTATTATTAGATAAATTTAATGACGGTACAACGTTAGAAGTGGTTTTATAATTTGAATTTATTGGCGTCTGTGTCCGTTGGATGATTGGTGTTGAGGGCGATTTTGGTTTCTTGAGATATTCACACCCTGATTTAAAATATCTCGACGGAGTTTCCCGATACGTTAGGATTACAGTTGGTGCAGTTAGATTTGTAGATATTTGAGCGACCACAACCATAACAAAAATATTTCTAGGGTATGTGCAGACAGTATAGCTATGTCCACTTCGCTTGCAGTTCCAACAGGTAAGTGCGTTATTAGTTACGGTAGGAGGAACGTTAAGGGTAGATAGTTTACGGGAAGGTCGAACTTGGCAAGCTAAATCAGGTTCTAGAAGACCAGATAATTTCTCGGGTGGTGGTCGATACTTGTTAATTCTTGACCTCACTTCTTGAAGAGAACGACATAGGTCTTTAAAGTGAGCTAGCGAAGATATGGGCTGTAATGCCAAACGTTCTGAGAAATAGGGGTTTAAATTTCTAAGTAATTGATCGATAATTTCGGATTCGGAAGGTTTTTTGTCAAGTCTGCTATATAAAGCTTCTAATGAGGTAATAAAAGAAACAACATTTTCGTCGGGACCTTGAGTTCGGTTACGAATTTCGTTCCAAAGGTCGTTAATGTAGCCATAAGGTAGGAAGTCTCGTTTTAAACAGGCAACTAACTCATTCCATGTAGAAATTTGGTGTCGTATGTTTCTGTACCATATTAATGCTGAGCCCGCGAACAAATCACCAGCTGAGATAAATAGGTCCTGGTCGGTACACACCCGCGAGAAATTTTAAAATCATTAATCCGGTCAAGAAAGGATGATAAAGAAACCTTCGAATCAAACCCTTCAAAAGTGAGACCCCACTTGTATACAGGTATAGGTTTTCCTAATGGTTTAGGTTCGGCAAGCGCAAGATTTGAAAACGGTAACGATATATCTACGTCTGCATTAGGATTAAGTCTTTCTATAACAATCCCCTCAAGCAATAACACCTCGGACAACATACCTTGTTTAGCTTGAGTCGCTTGGTCATCGTTATATAAAGATAATGAATCGACACGTTGTTTGACGTGGGTTATTCTTGAAGTCAATCTCCCTAATTCGATATTAGTAGCCGCAGGATCTGTTTTGTTTATTATACCCGATATATCATCTAAAGATAATTTAATTTCTGATACGTTGATTGGCCAGTCGCCAACAGGGTTCTTTAAGATAGCAATGCCTTTGGTTTCCTGTGCCAAAACAGCCCTAAGTTGAGATCGCCTATCATTCTGATTGCTCGCTGCTATAATACTCCTACATTCCAGCTCGTAGATCAATTCGAGGGATTTTAAATGTGATACGTTCATTGTGGATACAATATTTAAGACACGATATAAAAAAATATGCGATTTTGACGCAGATCAAATGATAAAAAAACGTTGCAGCTACTTTAAATTAATAGGATACGGTATTTAGGAGAGGAACCTTGTTTAGAAACGTCACCGATAAAAAATAATATGCATGTTAAAGCTTTAATCTATGAAAACACCAAAGAAACACATTTAAGGTATATGGAAGCGAAATCAATGTTCAGTTAAATACATATTTTATAGATAATGACAGAAAGGCCTTCCAAAATGGAAAATGGACGCAGGGGATATGTTATTTAACCTATAAGGCAACAACGTATAGTCAACCACTTCTTAAAAAGATATACTAGCAATTTATTTCACCCAGTGTTTTTTTAAACACAAAATTTACATGTAAAGGGATAAACCATAATGCAGTTTTTTAGAATGTGATATAAACGTTTCGAAAACCTGTCTTCTAAAGTTAAGAAAGCGACAAAAGTTATATTTACAATAGATAATCCTGTAATAACTGTATTTAAAGGGATCCAAACAAGATAATTGTTTAATAAGGAGATATATCCTTCATAAGTTAGCAGAAAAAATCCTTAATTTAGATAAAATGTATTATTTAGTCAATACCCATAAAAATTCATAGTTTAACCTTACATAAAAAGGATATTATAAAAGGCAATTTATTTCAATACTGTTTGTAGCATAAGGTTTCTCTAAAACGAGTTTAAATATTAACAGGTAAATGACAAATACTTGTTTTTTAAACATATGAGATAATTTTAGGTGCAAAAATTTTTTATTTAGCCACAAGGGTTATATTATACTGATACAAGGTTTTTAATTGTTACATTAAACAAATATTTAGGGAATGCAATTAAAAATATTTCTTAATTATTATGCTTACTTGAAACATTGAGGTTAGTGTATATCCATATAGAAATTAGCTGTTTTAAATAAACACTACACACGCGTTTTAATACAAACAAGACATATTTTAGGCACTAGTTATGAACAATATTATTTTTTTTGTTACATTAAGGTAAATAGAATGACGTTTTTTCAGATAAAACTTTTTATTACAATGGCGGTTTTAATTACGACGCTATCTGTCAAATCTGAAAATATTCTGGGGGAATATTTCAGAACTGCCAACCTGAAATTAAAAGCTTCACAGATATTTTAGGCAAAATAGATAAATAAAAAATTTTGGTTGGGTTAAATGAAAAAGCCTGATTATCCTTAATTAACATCTTACATAAGCATACCACCTAAAAGCATGCATTGGGCGCCAAATTCTTATACGATAAACGGTAGTTGAAACGGTAATTAACATTTTAAAGTTCGATATTTACTACACCGTGAATGTGATGTAATAGACACTATCAACAGTTGGCAACGCGAACTCTTATACAGATTTAAGGCGAGGTCAACTATTGATACGTGTCAGATATTGCGTAATAATACGTAAATTTAAATAATCTCAAACACAAGAATAAGGCATGCAAATTAATTAAAGGTTACTCACATCAGGTATTCTGCTTTCGCCTGCAATTTCGTTCAGTAGGCCCGTAACCACGCATCTGGCTCCTTCTGGAGGAATTAGAGATGGCGTCGACGCTACCAAATACTTAAGGAACAACTCGGCTAGCTTCGGTTGACATGGATCTCTCCATCTACAAATGTGGAGGTCGGTAGGTCCTTCGGTGGCGCAGATTGTACCTATGTAAGGGTCTGACAGGAAGAAGGTAAAGGTAGACAAACACAAAGGTAATTAGAAAAAGGATTCTACATAGTTACGCTACGGTACGTCACCCCAAAAGAAACGTCTACTTCACTTCACATCACCAGGCAGATAGCCACGTTTTAGCGCGAGAACCGCGAAACTCCCCACCCATTGTCTAGCATAGTCCTAACCCTCTAAGGATAAAAACACTACGCAAACTCACTATTGTGACGTACCGGAAGCCCCGCCCAGTCTATTTAAAAATGTTCCCGCGTCTTGCATATTTGAAAATATGGCGGGAAACTTCCGTACATCAAGAAAACTAAACCTAACCTAAAATGTTAAAGTGCAAATTCGATTTGCACGTAACAAGTGATAGTAAAAGGTTTAAATGACCTTCTTCAGACCGATTTGATTGAAATGCTACCATATTCGCAAACAAACAAAGGATTTAAATACATTTTAGTAGTTATTGATTGTTTCTCCAAATACGTATGGGCTGTACCACTTAAAAGTAAAACGGGTATTGATGTTACTGCTGCAATGAAAACAATTTTAAATAAATTTAAAAATCCGCCAAGAAATTTGCAGTCTGATTTTGGTAAAGAATATTATAACAAACACTTTCAATCCTTAATGCAGACATATGGCATAAACCATTATAGTGTTTTTTCTACAAAGAAAGCATGCATTGTAGAACGTGTAATTAGAACTTTAAAGGGAAAAATGTGGCGCTTGTTTAACCTGAACGGTTCTTACAATTGGATAAAAAATTTAAGCGATATTGTGAAACAATACAACAATACAGTTCACAATACTATCTGAGTCAAACCTGTAAAAGTTGATAAATCAAATGAAAAAACTATTCTTAAATCATCATTTACCCACATCAAATTTAAACATCCAGGAATTTACCTGGTAGAAAAAGTCCTAAGAAAGAGTGGAAATAAAGTATTTGTAAAATGGTTAGGCTTCTCTAATGTACACAATAGCTGGATCGATAAAAATAATGTTTGCTAGAAGTTGTTATAATAATAGTTAATAAGGCTAACATTGTAAAATTATATTAAAATATATAATACAGACAAAATCTTTCTAAACATAAATCAGAATCCACTTTAATTAAACACAATTGACTTGAATGCGATATTTTGCATCTGTCATACTTTATAACTTCTCGCTAGAAAACCAAATTCAAAACATCTACACACATTTTCTCTGCACTTACATTTTTCAACATACGTGTGTTTTGAAGTATGTGTAACGGGCATTTTTTATAATTTAACATTTTTACGCTATACTTAATTCATAAATACATTTCTATAAATTACTATTTCAATATTTGGTATTTATTAACTCCTTAGGCGAATGCATCGTGTAATTAATTATAGATTGCATCGTTCTTGTCTTGCCGTAAATATAAATTTTGTTCCTTATGTGGATTATTCGTAAATTACTTTCCAACTTATCGGAAATGATAAACCGCTGTAATTAATTATTATATATGATTGCGGCATTCACGTTTTGGATGTTCCTGATGTTATTAACAAGTCTAGATAAGATACGAGAAGCGGTTGTAATAGCGAGGAATTGATATAAACAGAGTCGAGTCGTGTTTTGTTCTTTATTCCGATATACTAAGTACGTTAAGAATACTGTTTCCTCTTTGCTTTGACTAGTGAGAATTAATGCGGGATTTAGTTTTCGTATTGTTCATGTACGAGCACGGCACGATTTTTTAGTTGTTTTCTTGTGAAATAAAAATTGTATATTAACTGTACAAAAGTGTTTTACGGAACATTTTGACGGACGTACTTAAGTGATACACGTGCTTTACCCATTATGGTTCTTTTTAGTTGTTTTGTCTTTTGTTATTAAAACTGTGTGTGCGATCTAGTTTCGCGGTCCTTTTCTTTTCGGAGTGGCGCATACTTTGGATTGTTTAAATACAGTGATACTGTAGTTTCTGAATTTTCTAACAACAAAGAATCTAAAATAGATCATTGCTTGCGCAAATTTCGTTATTTGTGAAATATAACAGATTACCGGCTTACAAAGGTATTGGTTGAAGTTTCTCACTACTTTTTGGAATGTTTATGAAAATAATATACCTTTGGTCCCAGTTGAAATTAAACTAGTGCTTCAGAATATTTCGAAATTATTGTCTCAGGAAATAGAATTAACAAGAAATTTATCAATGCTACATAGTTCCATCGGCATGATAATGTCTGCTGCTAACACCAGTGATTAGTGATTAGTGTAAAGTGTAAGAAATTCCATCAACACCCTCACAGTCAAGGGCGAAGTGCTTCATTAGTGCAGGACATCGTGAATCCCACACTTTAATTGTAAGGAAGCGTTACTGAAGGACCTTTTGTAAGTTGAACTATTTCCTACTTATTATTACTTTAAATATCTATCCGTTGCTTTGCCATATCTTTGTCAAAGTGATGTCTCAGTCTTGGGATCGGGGAGGTGTGTTGGCTTGCTGTATATTCTACTCTTTGTCATTGCATTTTCAAGGTAAGTTTCTTCAATGCAGTTGTGGCACTCTGACTGGTGACCCGCTACTTGACACTTGTAAGTTTCGGGGTGTTCATTGCACTTTCTTAGGAACCTGCACAAATGCGGTATATCCTGGAGTGTGTCAATGCTGTACATCTCATTGCAGGCGTGTATTGCGAAGGAGGGTTCCCCATTTTTGTCCGTGCAAAATTTGCTTTTGTAGTGGTAACACTCCATGCCTGTTTGCGTTCTTGGTGCGTAAATGATGTTGTCTGCTTTGCCAATTGCTGCGGAGAGGACTACTACCAGAACGATTTTGTTGAGTAGAGTCGTAGACATTGTTGAAATTCAAAAGTTGATGTTGGAAGAAACACAAAGGTAATAACAGGCCGTTTCATATGTATGTTCCATTGAAAGTAATATAAAGCCGATCCTAATTCAAAACGTGCCCACAAGTATTTTACATTGAAAGTATATAAGAATTCATGTTTTCACAACTATTTTACATTGAAATTATATAGGGCCGATCCTAATTCAAAACGGTGCACGTGTATTTTACACATTGGTAATACGTCTGAACACGTTTTGAATTAGGACCGACCCTACCTATCTACTGCGGCTCTTCTAGTAGTTGCGGCCGCTTTTGACTTTATCTACTCCTTTCACCCACACATATATCCCGGTCGCTCATTCAACAAAATGCACCTGTTGTTATTGCCTTTGCAGTTGAAAGCCGAATAAAAACACAATTAATATTTTGTATAAATTTTGCAGTTGGAACATACGAAAGGGGAGACTTTTACAAGTGGCATAGACCGATGCTTCATTGCATAAATTCTTGATAACGTCACGTCGTATTCCTTATATGATTAAATAGAATTTAGGTCGACGTCATTTAGAATCTTTTTTTTCTTTTACATTAAATGTTTCTTGTTACACCCTTTTAGAGCACCGATAACAAATTTTAGCGTGGTTAGGGGTTCAGCAACATTCCTTAATTTTATCTGCATTTAATATTAATGTATTCCGTATGGAGATTACTATCGCATGCGTATGCACTTGATTGAACTGAATTAACTGTCGCAACATATAGACTACGGGCCGAATTCTTAGTGGACACTTAAGCCACACTCATACTTAAGTGATGTTCCATGTTAACTCTTTCAGGACACCAAAAGTTGAGATGGAAACATCACTTAAGTATGAGTGTTGCTTAAGTATCATCTAAGAATTCGGCTCCACGTCTTGCAACAGCGATACTCTTTAATTCTATTATAAATTTTTGTTTCTGAAAAAACCGATATCTGGTGCAACCAAGCGCGGTACAAATCTCATCCTAGGACAAGCATTTTTAGACGGGAGCTAAAACGCAACGTCGTATCTCCTTGCGAATTAACGTCAGTCCGCGAATGTTTGGATGGAGTAAATCTCGCTCAAAACGAGAGTGCAATGAAACATTACTACATTCAAACACACGCTGAACGTCAGCTAATTCTGCCACTCCTGCTAAGCCCAGAAACCGGATCCGTCTGTTGATATCTGCTGCTATAGAGTTCTCCTGATGAGTCCCTAACACAGGAGGTATCGTGCACAAGATTATGCGGGCAGCCCCATAGCGGCGTATATCACGAATCAGCCAAGCCAGGTTTTTGCGGAAGACAGAGCCTTCGTAGGTACGATCATGGGTGTTGTTGGTACCAACCATGATTATAATTACATGTCCGGTAATTTCAAAATTCCAAAAACTATTACGGTTTCTGGAATTTCTCAACCGACGGTGTAATTGAACCACATTCTGACCTCCAACACAGAGGTCAGCATGAGTCTTCCCTTCGGGAGAACGCCGGGAAACCCTATGCATAGTTTTCGTAAGCATCCGCCTAAGAATACTGTCTTCAAGATGAAAAGGTTCCATGATTATACGAAGTTGGTGAGGACCAGGTACGGCAGAGAATGACTACAACTGACATTTGACATTGACATATTCTTTATTGAGTTTCAATTTACAATTTTTACTCTTAATCTAATTGGTTTTTGGAATTTAAATTTGGAAATTTTTTTACATTTTTAGTCTGACTAGTGCGAAAGAAATAAGTGTTTACTTGCTGTCCTAGTGACAGCCGACTTAAGATACTTCATTTACAAACTAAACTATGCTAATCTATAACTACGGTCTTGGGTCTTCTATACTTCATCGGTGCGGTCTCGTCGTAGTCCACGGCTGTTCTGATGAGGGGGTTGTCGTGAAGAGCCATTCCGTCGAAGGTCTTCCTTGCAGCTGCTTTGATGAATTCCACCATCGTTAGGATGTTGACGCCGGAGTGGAGCTGGTCGTTCCTCACGTCCCATGAGGCGTCGAGTGCCATGCGTAGGTTCTTCGACTGGACGGTCTGCAGCCTCTTGATGTGGGACTTGGCTGCGTAGCCCCACGCTGCCGATGCGTAGCTCATGGTCGGTCTGATGACGGTCTTGTAGAGCCTGATCTTGTTGGAGATGTCGAGCTGGCTTCTTCTGTTGAGTAGTGGATACAGGCTGGCTGTTGCTGCGTTGGTTCTGGAGGCGGTGTTGGCGATGTGGGCTCCCCAGGTGAGTCTTCGGTCGATGGTTACTCCCAAGTACTTGGCCTGCGTCTTCCATGGGATGGCTTCGTTGAATATCTCGATGTCCTTGTCTGGGTGTGCATCTTCTTCGTCAGGAGTACGGCGCTGCTCTTCTCCGGGTTGACGTTGATCAGCCAGGTTCGGTACCATCTCTCCAAGGCGGTGGCGGCTGGAGTCTTCTTGTCACTAACCTTGGGGCTAGTGATCTGGTGGTTACGGCGGTGTCGTCGGCGTAGAGAGACAGGTGGGTGTCGCTAGTCTTCGGAACGTCGCGAGTAAAAAGCGAGTACAGCAGTGGTGAAAGTAGCGAGCCCTGAGGCACGCCGGCTTCCATCTGTCGGACTGATGAACGGGAGCTGCCTATCTTCAGTCGGAATCTTCTTTGGTCCAGAAACGATGCGACGAGTCTTACCAGTCCTCGGTGGATATCCAAATCTAGTAGTTTGTAGAGAAGTCCTTGATGCCACACTCGGTCGAAGGCCTTGGTGACATCAAGGAAGATGACGCCGGTTGACTGCTTCCTGTTGAACCCATTGGTGACGAACTCCACGAGACGCAGGATCTGGTGAACGGTTGAATGGCCGGATCTGAAGGCGAACTGCTCGTTGGGGATGCCCCCTCGCTCTTCGACTTCGTCCCGTAGCCGTCGAAGTACGACACCCTCCTCTATCTTGCCGAGAACCGGTAGCAGACTGATGGGACGGTAGTTCTGCGTGAAGGTCGCAGACTGCCCAGGCTTCTGTAACAAAAAATAACGTCTGCGCACTTCCAGGGTGTGGGGAAATGGCGCAGACGTAATATGGCGTTAAGTATGGTAGTAGCATGGCTTTCGCTCTTACCGGAAGTAGTTTGACGGCTTTGGATGGGATGCCGTCGGGACCTGGTGCCTTCCGGATCTTCGCTCTTCTAATGAGCTCCTCCAGCTCATGCGGTGTCACGTGGGGCAGGTGCTGGTCGTCTTCTTCTAGACGGGCTAGGACAGCTCTGTTGACTCTCTCTACCCAGTCGGCTGCAGGTGGTGTTGGTGGTGACGGCTGGGCTGCTGGATGGACAATGGTGGCTGCAGAAGTGCTAGGCCTCGGCTCCCCGCGGGTCGCCTGGGCGAAGGACACTGCAGGACTTACCTTGGCTGCGGGTGGGCTTCTCGCTGGTGCTCTCGGCTGCCTGGCTGGAGCTGGCTTGGGGAAGGCTGCGCATCCTCGGTAGCTGGCTGGGTGTGCCTCCTGTCAGTTGGCGCACTTCGCTGGGACGTCCCTGGGCTTCTTGCAGAGGGCGCTGTGGTGTTCCTCACCGCACTTGACGCAGCGAGGTGGAGCATGGCAGCGGCTCCGCGTGGTGGAACCTCTAGCAGCGGTGGCACTGGCTCGTCGTGGACTGTCTTCGCGGGGATTCGACATGGACCTGCAGGCGGCAGACCTGTGTAACGTCGAAAATCCCCTTGCTCTCCTGGGTGTGGTCCAGCTGATAAGGTAGAGCGGCATGGGGCGGCGCTCACGCCCCGTCATCCTTGTGACCTTCTGGACTGGAAGGCCTTGCTGGAGTAGATCTTCTTTGATATCTTCTTCAGAGAGATCTATCGGAAGTCCTCGGAGTACCGCTTTCAGCTGTATGAGTGAAAAGGTAACTTACCTTCGGTTAGCATTCTCGTGATGCCTCTGAAGTCTTCGATGGTGGTCGCTTGGATGCTGATGCCGTCCTGGATGTTCTTCGCCTTGGTGAAGCCGTATCTCTTGTTAGTGATGGTCTGGCAGACTTTGGACCACCTTGACTTGTCCCTCAAGACGATTGGAGGCGGTAGGCGGGGTTTCTTCGCTGCTTCGGTGTTGATTGCTTCTCCGGAGTCTTCTTCCATTTCTTGGTTGGTATCTCCGATGGCCTCGAAACGATTACTCGTCGTAATCGTTTCGGTTGATGGTCCTGCAACAGGTAAAATTGTGACATCTCTTACCCTTCGACGGTGCGTGCGTTTCTTGTTGGTAATGGTGAACCCGTCTTCGGACTCGCTGGATCCGCTGCTCTTCTCAGGCTTCCTCTTCAGATGCTTGCGGTCGTCTGGGATTTCTTCATTTTCGAACGAGCTGAATTCCATTTGGGACGGTGGGGTGGCTTCTGTTGACGGTGCTGCTTCCGCTGTCGTTGGTACAAAGATGTACAGTTCTTTAAGGTGTTGCGGCATCCTCTTGTGAAGTTCCATCATCTGGCGTAGTAGATCGTTGGCCTCTTCACCGGCGGTGGTCCTGGAGGCCATTCCTGTAATTAGATTTGTTTTGGCACTATATTAGTGGGTCCAGACTGCACGTGCCAAGCACTGCATCTGCGACTGGCTGAAACAATTATCAGTAATCAAGACGAACGTATTAATAAGCTCGAAAGCTCCTCAGCATTTCCGTAGCACTTGGCTAAAGAATCGCTGAAAAAACCTCGCAGCACGTGTATAAATGCGTTCCCGCCTAAATGCGGTAACGCAGATACCACGCCCTTGTCGAGCTTAAAAACACAGTTCGCTCAAACACCTCTGATTAGAATCGCAAATGTATGTATTGCTACAAACAATTACGTGTCTAATACAGAAGCTTTCGAATGCGATTCTATTGCACTGAAAAGTGCAGTTAATACTAAGGAATTTTCCGCTGCTATAGATTCCTAACGGTCGTCACGTGGCTATGATGAATCGTCTGCGATGAATCACGGCTGCTATGCTGATCGATGTCCTCGGCTCTTTAAAACACCTGGAGTTGGTAAACGCTAAAGCGGATACAAACTTTGATGGATCGAGGATGCGTTGGATTGATGAATCTGTGAAAAGCGCTCTCGAATTGTAAAATGCGTGCTCTCTGCTCAAATGCCGTGGCTGGAATGACTTCGACGTGACTGACCGATGACTACAACTGCCGGATTGTGCGAGTGTTAATGGTTATACACGTGCCGGAAACAGAACAACTGAATCAAAAGTTTGTGGGTCATGTATCTTCATTAAATTAAACCTGCACTTCGAAATTTAATTCCTTTGTAATACTATTTATCTCATTTTATTCCAAAATTGGTTTCCTCCCTCGATATTTACGTGAAATTTTGCACTTAGATACCCCTGGATGTGTTTAATTTGACTACTCTATGGCGATCGTTTGCACTTTAAGAACTTCGTCAAAATTAAGAAAAAAAGTAAATAATTAACTTTTGCTCCTATCATGCTACCAAAACTACTTTCCTCCTTCGATACCGGCTTCAAAATTTGTATTTGGATGCCTCCGGTGGTGTTTAATATGGCCAATTTATAGCGATCGTTTGCACTTTAAGAACTTCGCCAAAATTAAGAAAAGAGTAAATAAATAACTTTTGCTTCTATCATGCTACCAAAACTACTTTCCTTCCTCGATACGGGCTTGAAAATTTGTATTTGGATGCCTCCGGTGGGGTTTCATATGACCAATTTATAGCGATCGTTTACACTAAAAGAACTTCGCCAAAATTAAGAAAAAAAGTAAATAAGAATATTTTGCTCATTTTATACTATCAAAACTACTCTTGTCCCTGGCTATGGAGTATGACTACTTAGGTGTGATATTAAAATTATTCTAAGTTTCAGTTTCAGTCATAAAAACTATAAGTACATAAAATTAAAATTTATTGATGAAATAATGCGCGTTGTTGCCGAGCAACTAAATATTTTATTAAAAAAAGTTTAGTTGACCAACAACACGCTTTGTTCGCCAGGGAAAAAATGTGTAAGGAATAGGAGTGGAAAGGTTGGAAAGAAACTTCTATTGTAAACTAGCAACTACTACATACAAGAAATATATAAAAACTACGTAACATACAACTTATCTATATCTTTATGCCCCCATGCATAGGTTAACGTACTTCCAGGTATAATTAAACGTTTATCATCTTCACCCGATAAAATAATTTTATTAATCAGCTGGGTATATAGTTCATGCTTTTTGCTTCTTATACATGTCATCGTATGCATGAGGGCACCCATGTTATTGTGTACAATATCCTTAAAGCTATCTACACTAATACTGTGCACAACACTACGGCTGACACCTTTAATCTTTTTAATAATGTCTTGTTCACTGATTATACAGTACGATTTGGCTCTGGTGCCGACAAACTCTAGAACCAAATCCCCGTTGAACTCGTCCTTAAACTTACCCAAAACTTTTTTATTTATTAAAGGAATACCATACTTATTGTGTATTGGATAATCACTAGTGGCAAAGTGTTCGATGTTATTACTAATATCTAAATATAAGTCATCAGTTTGTACACTATAAACTAAAGAATCGGTGTCTGTGTATAAGAGACGGATTCGATCACCATACAAAGATTTCATTGTACTATAATGAAACTCGTACATCAACGTTTTTGATATGTCCAAAATTGAAAAACCTGCATATATGGGTTTATTATAATTAACTTTAACACGATCCATTTGGAAAATGACCAAATCCTCTACTAACACGGTACTACTGTTAAAGTTAGGCCGAGAAATTAAATCACTTGCGCACAACTTTTTACCCTCTGGCTCCCATCGTGTAACAATCTTAACATCTACACGCTTGTCAACATTCTCCATCGTTTTGCCAAAAATGGCATTATTCATCAATTTATAGAAATCCTTTTCAAATGAATTTTTGGCTGACATTCGGAGACGGGTGTTAAGATCTATGTACGGTTTTAGCCAGGGCGACTGATCAAATTCCAGTACACGATGAATAGCATTCAGCTTAAGCCCATTTCTCAAAGCGTGCTGGAGGTTTCGGTAATGGATGATGTAGTTCCTTTTATTCTGCAATGTGGCAAGTAACTTGGGGTTCTTGGATCCCGGACAGGGTGGTATCATATTCTCGGAGCAAAAGGTCAAGTCGTTGTGTGCATCGTGGAGATTCTCCGGATATTCCAAGTCCATCTCTAAGATGCAACCTCTATCAGATGTAATTGGTATATTTAAAACGTCATTTTTTAGCCTTTCGATGTTATCTTCACTCATCCACTTGAAACCGCCAATAGGCAAGTGTAATGTCCGTTTCCAATTACTACTAACTGCTAATAGATCAATAGTAATGGCTATTACAATATCATAAGTTTTCCTTTTTTTTTAATATAATAATAATGTAGATAAAGCACAAAAAGAAAAGCACTATTGAATAATTACTGTTTTTCTTTACAAATAATACATGATGTGAGCAATGATTGGTTTTAATTAAAGTATAACTCAGCGGAGAGCATGAGTTTATTCAGGGTGGGTTCTCACACAACTCTCAAGATTGCCCCTCTTTGTACACTCTTTCTTAGGTTGCTCCCTCAGCAGCTTTTAACTCCGCCTGAATCTAATAATTCAATATAAGTTCCATCTTATGGGGTGCAGTTACGGAAACTACTGTATTTACCTTAATTGTACATTTATTTAATACAGAGTCCAACTTTAACATTTACAATAAAGAAGTGAGCTTCTAATTACGGACTATACATAGAACTGAAAAATATAAGCAACTCCCTGATCTTTTGGCCAATAAGATTGTCTTATAAAACTAAAATATTCACTTACCCTTATACTTTATTTACAATTAATGGCTTCTGGTTCCCTTCATAATGGTGAACTAACTCTTTTGATTTCTTCTTTAACAGGACATTTAATCTATAGGAGGTCCAACTGCTGATTGAGAGCTTCCTATTCTTATTTCTTCTGCCAAATTAAATTGGACTTTTGTTTAAATTGATGACTTCTTGACTACAAATTGAACTTAAGTGCAAAAAGTAATGGCTCTATTGTTATAATGTGCTCACAAGCACCAACTGATTTGCACCCTGCAATTGTTTTAAGTTCTAAAAATAATTATAGTATAATTCAGGTGAATGCAGCCAACACCAACTAAAATTGATACTGCACCACCCAAGTTTCAAGTACAAGTGCCTTGTCTTTTCATATACCCACTCATCCCCAAGCTATTCAGAAACCAGTAAGCACTTAGAATGTTACTTTAATCTATACATGGAAGTTTAAAAGAATAATCAGTCCACTTCTTACAGCTATTCACAAACCAGAACCTGGGTGTTCAAATTCCTAGAAATGATAGACTATTGCTATACATGTTATATCTTTAAACAATGACTAATACTACTTTCTACTTGGGAATTTTCCACTAACTATCTTTATTTTTAATTTTGCCCAAAGCTGTACTCCACATTATTCTAAATACAATTATTACTATTACAATGTTCTGTTAATAAAAAATATGTATATTTTTTAAATCTTCCTTTAGCTGAGGATTTAGTCATTACACAAGTACTGCGACATAGCCCACCCGTAGAGGTTATTTGCATCAAAATACGTCAAGTACGTTGAGGTCTCTTCCGGGTTATAATCTTGCATATATTTATTGTTTGCGAGAGCGTAACGTTGACTGCACCGCGTTAAACCACCGCGAATTCCCTTCTTTACAAAATGATGCATACTAACATCACCTATTAATTCTAATTTCACATTAGTATATTTCAGCATGGCGTCAAAAGAGAGGGAAGGCGCTGTCATATACTGGCAGGGGTCTAAATCATACGTATTTAAGCAGACGTTTCTAAAGTTTTCAAAAACATCCGCTAACAACAAGACGTCAGTCTTTAGGTACAAGTCACTATATTCACCCAAGTCTTTTATTTTAAATTCTTTCCACACCTTTTGCGCATGACCATACTCGGCAAACGTGATGTCAACATTAGTTAAGTTATTGAAAAATGCTTCTTTTGGTGGTAGACCAGTTTCCTCTAATACGCTTACGCCTGTAATATAGGTATATGAGAAGACACCTTTCCTCATCAACAAACTGCGCTCTCGTTCATCTGGGAAGCATTTATGTTATTCTACAAACTGTCCAGGCTCCAAGTTTTTAACCAATTTGTCCAAGCTGGAACCCATAAATCGCAATGAGTCGATGAACCTAAGCTGGATAGTCATGTTATGGATGGATTTATTATCTTCATCAGCTTCTGCTTCTACATCATCTTCGGATAATCTCACATATTTTGAAAAGGAAACAAATCTCTCCTTGTTATTGGGGATAGCAGTTATTGATTCTTTGTAGCGAACTAACTCTTTGATGATAAAATGACTGTCGTACCCGCTCAGGTTATGGAATATCACTGGTATAAAGTTGGGCATTGTGTATTTGATATTACATTGTGGGTGTGCTGCGAAGCGGAAGCACCCCGTTAAATGGCAGTGATCCCTAACACGTTTTTCACCCAATGGTTTTTTGCAAATTCCGCAATCCACCGCTAAGTGAAAGAGTAGCTCGTCCAATGGTTCAAGCGGTGCCATTGGAATATTTGTTCTCAAGGCTTCCCCCAATCTTCGCGCTTCTTCCTTCATTTTTCTCATAAAACCTTAGCAGCATCGGGGCCCCTATACGTTTCAAATTTACTCAACAACTCATCATAACTGCATTTAATGTGATATGCAAAGCTAAAGGGTACATGTTGGTTGAGTATTGTTTGTGTATGAACTTGTAGAATCGGGGGCTGCAGAACTTACCGGTTTTAAAATACTTTCAAAATCTGCATATATCGCAAATGGTGTTCGCATCTGCTTGTGGATGTTTTTGAATTCCACGATATTGTTGAAAGCATTGGGCATGGTTGTAGCCACCTGATTGCATTCTCTCTCCGCATGTCTGGCTAGTGCATCCTCCGTTCTAAAAAATACCAAACACCCATCACAGATCCATTTAGCATGCTGCATTTTGGAGAGCTGCCCCCCAACCAAACTACCCAGATCCTTAATCAAACAATAGTGCTGCTACAGACCCTCCTGCATGTATAGAAGGTTAACATGTCGTGCTTGTCTCCTTTGCGTAAAGTGTAGGGGTCCGACGATCGATTTCCCTTCTTTACCAAACACATTGACGCTGATGTCGTTCTGTAGTTCAAATTTTGGAATATCGTTAATTTTCATGGGAAGTTCGATTCCATCCAACTTCAAAACGGTGTTGTAGTGTTGGTAGTTGGCTACTCTTTGAGGATTACGTCCCACTGGATGCAACGCAGCTACCACCGACCAGGCGAAACATGCAGAGTCGTTGTTTTGAATGTTGACGACTGCTTTCTTGTTCTTAATCCACTCCGGTAAGTCTAGGTACGATGATCCCCGCAGGGGCGTGTATTTGTTTATATTTATTTCCATGCAGAGCACCTTCTAAAGCGTCCAGCCAGAGTCTCGCTCATGGAATTCTTCAGACTTTACACTCACTGTTCTTAAAAATTCACTGAAGATCTCACTCAAGTCGCTCGACAATGTTATTGGTTTATTGCTCGTATTAAACGACTTGACATCATCAACACTTTCCGAACCAACCATCTTGGTATATAATCCAAATACCTCTAAATTAATCTTTACTGAGGTGTGGATCTGCAATTGTTCTGCAACCAACTGCACAAAACGACGATTCTGGTTTTGAATGCGGTGGCAATAGTTTCCATTGCATATCCCCCAGGGTGTGCATGACTTACTGCCGATTTATGCGCATTGCTGCGTAAATGCGTAGTGTATGCAGTTTTCGACACTTCTATGTCGCACACATCGCACTTAACAACAGCGATACGTGGTTGTTTTGATGTAGAAGGACCATCTTCACATGCAGGTGAACGTGTAACCCCACGCGCTCTTGCTGCTGCATATTCTTCTGCAGGCGCAGCTGTACGCTTAACTCCGCTTGTTGCTTGTAACCCATGCTGTGTGCGTTGATGTCGAATAAAATTATCTTTTCGGGTGAAGGTACAGCGGCACACGTCGCAAGCAAACACCGCACCATGGGGTTCTCCGGGGATGTTCACCTCAATTGCAGGTGGTGCAGCACGTTTAGTCGCAACCGATACAGATGGTTCCAACCCATGCATGTTATGTTGATGACGGTTGAGGTTATCTTTTCTAGAAAAAGCGGCGCTACATACCTCACACACAAACATCTTGGATTGATTCATATTTCTGTAATTTGAAAAACTGATAGACACTTCGAATAAAAACTTGTCTCGATTAGTACACGACCGAATAAAAACTGATGATTTGATAACATGCTCTCCTTTATATGCCTAATAGCAAGGTCATTAGGAAGGGATAACACGCGGTAACATAATTATAATTTAAATAAGTTTCTTGTCGATTCTTGTATGGGAATACCAAGAATTAATACGTCAAAGACAATTAGCAGAACGAAAGTTAATGAGGTTGGTTTCTTGTCGATTCTTGTATGGGAATTCCTTGAGTTCATCGAATGAAGGTAAAAATTGACTGCGTATGCACGAGCACGAGTATATAATAAAGCAGGTTCTTGCAGAACTTCAGTTTACTGAATTGTTCAGTTCCGATTAGACATCTATCGTTCTGCATAAAATGGATAAATTTACATCAAAAACTTTGTATGCATTGAGTGATTTGTACAACATCGAAGTTGGTTTCGCTGTTCAAGACGTTGGAATAATACCAGTTTTAAGAATTGTGTATAAAGGTTTCCCCGCTCAAAGTGTTACCTTAGATGCATACGAATGGGACAAGTTTTGCAACCTGGGAATCGCGTTAAAAATACAGACAATTTGCAGTCATGAAAATAGAAAAGGGAACGATCTTCATATTGTGCAATGTCCTTCCTTTAATGTTTCGCTGTTTATTTTTGAAACTGCTATATCCGTCGGAATAGAGAAATACGAACAAATAATTGTTCTGAGTCAAGAAGAATGTCTGGAATTACACCGCTTACAACAGTTAATTAATTTTAAATTTGAGCAAATGAGGCATCAAGATTTTTGGTCTTACTACAATCGGTTAATAAACAGTATGGTTGATACTGTATTAAACAAGGGCGAGTCTTTTGAGAATCTAAACGAGAATGGTAAACGTTGTGCAATATTATTGAAAATGGAGTTGGTATAGTTGCAAATGATGTATTTACCAAGCCAGATGATTTAAACCCACTCAGTATGTTGGAAATTATCACAAATATCCCCGATAGAATTGTGAAGGATGTGTTGCAAGTAAAGGCGTTTATCGAATCATTTCAAAATTGGAATTTTTTAAATGAAAATAACGATGAAGAGGAAGACGATAGTTACCATTCCCAGTAATGAACTGATATTTAAAAAATATTATGTACCTTATAATGCTGATGTCATATATTATTGTTTAACAACTCCAAAATGTGAATGCATAGACTGTGTAAACTATTTTTTATCTAGTCGTAATTGTGTATGTAAAAAGTGTAGACTTGGTCCTGACTCAACCCCATCGAGATGGTTTGAAAAGGTGATGACTCGTTCTATAGATGTAAATAATAACATAATCGATGAGCGTAAAAAGGAATATTGTGTTAAACCTGGAATGAAACATTGGAATGGTATTTTTGGTCGATGCAATTTATATGTTAATCTAACAGCGGATCAATATCATATACCTGAACATTGCAATTGTGTTGCTATCTGCATTTCGAGGGACTATAAACGATGCAAGTGCGAGTATTGCCATGCTCAAATCCTGCGTTCTAGGAAAAGACCTTACAGCGAGATGAATGTCTAATTTTATATTTATTTATAATGTTGTAAATTGAATTTATTATAAATTGTTGTCTATAACAGGTTGTAAAAAGTATAAATAGAGATATTTTGTTATATTTTATTCATTCAGTTGTTGACTGTGGAAGTGTACACATCTAATGATTGTGCATTCCGGTGGGGGATTAGTTAACAAAGTTATACATAATCTACCATTTGAGCTCCACATTCCTACTTATTCGTATTGTGGACCATGGACTAGACTGGAAGAGCGACTAGCGCGCGGTGATCCTGGTATTAACGACTTGGATCGCTTGTGTAGAGAGCACGACATTGCTTACTCCAAATACCCCGACGATCTCCCAGCTAGGCATCAAGCAGACAAAGTTTTAGAAGAAGGAGCGGGGAAAGAGTGAAGTCAAAAAACGCAAAGTTTGGTGAAAAGGCTGCAGCTTGGTTCGTGACAAACACAATGAAAGCGAAGAGAAGAATGGGTATGGGTATGAAGAAGAATAAAATAAGTTTCAAAGGAGGTTTCCTAAAGAAAATACGATCAGGAATTGATCAAGTGGGGTCCGATAATTTGAAGAAGCTGTTGGAAGTGGGCATTAATGTTGGGAAAAAAATTATAAAAGGTGCTGGAGGTAGAAAGAAGATTAAAGTTCCGCGCATTATCCCCGTACCGCAAAAGGGAGGTTTTTTGTCATTGATTCCAATATTTGCCGGATTAAGTGCTCTAGGAGCCCTAACAGGCGGTGCAGCAGGAATCGCAAAGGCGGTTAACGATGCAAAAGTATCTAGTGAACAGTTGAAGGAGAGGAACGTCACAACAGATCTTTGGAAGCGATGGCAGTTGGTAAAAAAGGAAGCGGACTGTTTCTAAAACCGTACAAAAAGGTGCCGCATTATTCTTGAAGCCGTACAAACAGGAGCGTGGCATTTGTAAAAAAGTACGACAGTCAAAAAACTAGATAAGCTACCTCGAAGAGCTCTCACCGACGCGGATATAAGGAACTACACATCTAACATTCCTCATTTTCGCGGTGTCTTTTCTAGAGATCAGTTGAAGAATATTAGACCGCACGTCAACGAGTCTGGAGTGATTAATTTGGATACGACGAAAGGACGAGGTACTCACTGGGTTGGCTACCGAAAATTTGGAAATACCGTATTGTACTACGATTCCTTTGGAGACTTGAGACCACCGGAAGAAGTCGAGAGCTATTTTCGAGGCTGCAACATTTACTACAACAGTGTATCGGAACAGACCTATAACACATATAATTGTGGACATTTAGTGCTAAAGTTTCTTAGTGAGAATGGCTAAAACAGTGAGCGTGTTCGAGTACGGTAACGTCATATCAACAGGACCCATTTACCCGCCAATTAAATTGAAGCAGAACTGCGAATATGCTTTGGGTTTAGTGGGGTTGTATACATGTAACACGGTGTAAAACGTGCACTCTGGGAACAATGTTTTATATTTTAACGATTCAGATCAGAATAAAATAATTATTGAACCGGGATCGTACGAATTGGAGGAAATAAACGTATATATACAAAACGCATTCAAACAGTGGCTCAGTAAGGTTCCAGACATCAACGAGAACATTGGCAGTTATTTCAAACTAAGTGCAAACAATAACACTCTAAAATGCTCTATACGAAGCAACTTACCGATCGATTTTAGTGCAAACCGTAAATATAGTATTGGAAGCATTTTGGGCTTTACCGACCGCAAACTATCTGCAAACGTCTTACATATCGCTGACCAACAGGTGAACATAATTTCTGTCTCAAACATTTTGTGGAAACCAACATCACCACCAGTTCGTTCAGGAACAATTTTCTGTCTCACAGTGTCTTCGAATTCAGCCTCTCTGTACCACCTGGGTATAATCTGGAGAAGGAACCCAAACACGATATATACTACCCATTAAGTGTATCAGAAGTCGATAACATCACCATAAGGTTCGTAGATCATTTGGGGGAATTAGTAAACTTTTCACCCGAAACTTATACGTGTGTTAGACTGGAAATAAGAAGCAGCTGAAAATGCCTATCGATTTTGTATATAAAACACACCACCACGATCCCAGACGATCAGAAGTGCTTACGACGCCGAAGGAAGAAGTTGTTCAGAGACTTACAGCAGAAGAAATCCGTTTTTTACAATTATTAGGATTAAAAGTTATAAATAATGGTTGGCAGAAGTAAACGCAGCTTAGATACCTATAACCAAGACAACATTAAACTTGGTAGACTCAGATACGAAGATGTCCCCAAATTGGATGTGTTTGGAAGCTACACTCAAAAAAATAATTACTTCAAACAAATATAATAATCTTTGTTTAAGTATAGCGTAACTTCATATATGAGCAAAGATACTGTAGTATTACTTCAAGCACATTGTTTATTCAAGGTCCAAGATCATAAGTTACTTTAATCAAATGCTATATATATTCAATTCTAGGTGGCAGTTAGTTTTAAAATAAATAAATGTATTGTTTTTTTATAAGAGTTCTTTAATCTTGAGGCTAGTAAGTATTAAGTTCAATTTAAATACATGCATTTCTTCTTTTCAGAGAGCAGTATTTTTTAAACAAGTACTTTAAGATCTTTAAAGTAAGGAACAGTAGTTTTACGTATACTAAAGCATTGCCTTAAGTCAAGTATATGGATAGATTCCCTAAAGTATATCCTATATTTAGGTTAAAAATGCATTATTCTCTAATTGAGTAGAGGTTAATTTAAAAACGAGTGTACCATATATTTTTCAAAAATGTATTTAATATTCAATTTGAAAATGCTTTAAATTTCTTTCAAATAAAATTTATCATTAAAATAAGTATACGAATTTAAAAATATATATACAGCGTGTCTCGTAAATATAGCAACAAAATTCAGGAGGTGGGTAAGTATATCTCCAATTATGAAAAATAGTTTAAATAAACAGATAACAATGCTTTTGATATCCAAGGTGTTGAGAAATTATTTCTTTTAATATTTTCCAATATCTCTTAGAATATCAAAGGTACTAAAATGAGATTCAGTGGACTACTGAAATGAGATTCAGTGCACTTATAGCACTTAAAAATACACGTATTTGTTTTCTACAGGTAATTTTTAAATATTTCATAGGCGCAGAGATAAAAGTGAAATCTAGGATGTTTACGCCTATAACTTTTACGTCACTAGTAAAAAGTAAATTTTAGGTACAGTTTTTTAATGCCTGAAATATTCTACACGAGAAATGTATATTTGGTAAAGAACTCGAAAGTAAGTGGTTTTCGAGCAAATGGCATAATACCATAAGATATAGTAATTAGATTCCATTAAAAACAGATCGGCCCTCATCAAAGACCAAAATCTGTACCTCATTGTAAAATGACCATTTTCTCGAAAATTATAGTTTTTTATAGTTTTTAATCCAAGTATACATTTGTCGTGTAGAATCTTTTAGGGAATAAAGATATGCGCCTAACGTTTTTTTTTTTGCCAGTGCCGTAGAAAGCTATAAGAGAAAATTTTAAATTTTATCTTTTCTACGCCACTTTGATAAATAAAATTATCATAAATTCATTGAATCTCATTTCAGTATATCGTAAAGAGATATTGGCAAAACATAAAAGAATTTCGTCAACATTCTGTATCTCAAAACGACGCATTTTAAAGGTATATTTATAAAAACTTTTTCATATATTTAGAGGTATACTTTCACCTCCTGGAAGTTTATTGCTATATTTGCGGGATACAACAAAGGTGGTGTGAAATTGAATAAACATGGTTAAACTCACTCTCTGAATTTTAACGAGCCCCTATAACAGCTTCCTCTAGGAAACTTATCGGTGGCTAAAAAGAAAGACATTGGCACTTACCTGCCCGGAGAACACTGGTCAGAAGATGAGCAGTTTTTTTTTACAAGAGCATTCTATAAAATACGGCGGAAGTTCTTAAAGGCCTGAAGAAAATAAAGCCTCCGTTATTGTTTGGACGAGCATTGTGGTCTTCATGTATAAAAATGTTTGAAAGGTAGCAATAATAACGAAAAATGTTTTGAAACTTTAATTTATTTTTTAGAAAATAAGGATAAAGTTAATAAAGTTTTAGTAAAATCAAATATTTTTCACCAATTTTATTAAATTTAATATTATTTTTTATGAAAATAGGAAGTAAACAATGCTTGAGTTCAGTTTAAAACGAATATTGGATATTATACCATTGACTAATAAAACAGTTTACTTCCTATTTTCTTTGAACCACAACAAAAAAATATATGTCTCTTAAGTGCCCCATCAAATTGGAACAAAAGATATTTAAAATCAAAATAACTCCAAAACAAAGCAAAAAAAGTATGTATGATCCTTACATCGGTTTGTTTTGTATTGAGCAATGCTTTACAATACTAAAATCTGGAGCTGTGTGACTTGTATCATTTTGCTTATCAACTCCACATATACTTAGCGCACTTAAAACAATAACTAAAACTAAAAGTAAATGAAACATAAAATTTTATATTGCATCAGTATGTTTCTGCATATGAACAGTAATTTTTAATAATAAAATTAACTGTTCTGCAAAATATTGGCAAAAAACTAATATCTAAGTACAAAATAAAAATACCATATAAGTTATGGGAAGCTAAACTTTAAAAATACGTCAAATAGTAGTTCTTAAATTGGTAACCCAACATAACGAGTTGCTGTGGATTCCGCCTTCCGTGAATCTTGGAACTTCAGTCAAAAATTCAACCAAATCAAAATCTAGAACTATTCCCGTGTTATCGGTCACCCTTTGATGTTTATTTTCTGTATTTTCTGAATCAACGTAGGTAACTGTAGATGCAGCAGCAACACTATTAACTGCATATTCATTTTTTTTGTTCTAAAATTTACAATAGAGTTTTTGAAGAAAAATTATTATACTTGTTCTTTTAATTGGTTCAACTTTTCTTCAATCAATTTTCTCATACTTAATGATTTTGGAATAAGTTCTTTTAAATCTTCACTTGTGAGGCTTTCAAGTACCTCAACACGACATACTTCTTGATCTATAAAAATTAGTTAACACTGGTGTAAATTTTTCGAAACGATTCAACATATAGTTATCAAAATGCAATAAGAACTAAACAGATGAACACGTTTCTATACAGGGTGAGGTTTTTTTTTTCATTATCACTATGGGCATCTTGGAAACTGTTAGAGATAGAGACGCTTAAAGGGGAAACATAATGCAGCTTTGTCTGTTGATATCGAATGTATAAATAATACGATACTCAAAACCGATTTTGTGCAATTTCTACTAAATTTCTACCAAAATAGCATATAAATCTGCTAATCTAGTATAATTTTATTGCACTCAATGTAACAAGTTAATATATCGAACACTATAATTCATTTGAGCAAAATAGAATTTATTTATTAGTAACGGTGTGTACAAGAACACAAATGACAGAACAAAATCCAAATTGCGGTTGTATGGGTTTGTTTTATAGTTTTCATGGGAAGTCTGATAAATATATGAACAATAAAAACAAAAAACCTTAATATTTCTGCCATTTGCAAAAATAACTCCATTATGTGGTATATCAGTAAAATCGGCAAAACATTAGCTATTAAACAGACCCATAGCCAACTATATGCATTCCATTAAAAAAATTGAGGTTATGTACATATCTATGAAACTAAAAATAATAAAATTTTTGAGCTACACCCTCTTATTCAGCATAAGAATATCTACAAGTTTTATATTTACAGTATTTCTCTAACGTCAACAATAAAGCCTACAGGTGCATTTGAAAAAAAATATGCAAAATTTGGTTTTTTAAAAATATCCAGATATCCGTGGATTTTTTCTAAAACATGAAAGCATAAAGCATGAAAAAAGAATTCACCCTGTATGGACCATAAAGGTAACAGAAGTTTTTATTTTTAAACAACATTTTATTCTGTAGCAAAAATTTCAATTTAAAATTAGGACACACCATTTACACAATGTACACCACAAAAATATTAATTTTTTAATTATCAGCAATTCACCTGAATCAATTACAAAATATTGATTCCAGTATAATTTTCTTCATATAGCAATTGTGTTTTTGGCAGTATTGAACAGAGATGGGTATTTTTGAATTTTAAAATGTAAGATGTGGATTGTTTTAATGTTAATTGCGACTTGCCTTTCAAAAATCGAGCACAAGTTAAATATACATGTTAATCCAGAATTTAACTTACCCACAAATGTTTTTATCACCTCTTCGGTACAACCTCAGGTACCTAAAACTGTTTTAACGTCAACACTCTCCATATTTCATATAAAACTGAACACCGCATAAAACATTTACAGCGACGTAGCACGTATACAATCAGGAATGAACACGATTTTATGACGCAATTTGTTAGGAAGAGGGTACATTTCTACCAAACAAATACACTTTTGTACTTAACTTAAAAATATGAACGATGGTGCACTTACTTCAAGAATACCTAAAAACAGTCATTTCAATTAAGACCATTATATTCTAAAATCAATTTGTGCGTTGTAATTAAACTAAGTGATCAGGATTACTTCAACGTAATTTCCTCAAATTGATCGCATGTAACTTAATTCAAGTATAAAATTTAAACTCATCGTAGTTTTTAATAGAGCATTTGAATAAACTTCTTTCGAGAAAACTTTCTTAAAGTAAGAGAACATTTTCTTCGATTAAGATTATTATTTTAAGAACAGTGGTAACTTCACTATAAGAATAGATTTTTTTGTGTGTACAAATTGGATGAAAAAATAATAAAAGAAGATTATTATACGTATTTGCCATTTACATTAAATGCAGAAAACAGCGATCGAATTTCCATAGAAATTCAAAGCAGCGATAACGTCACATGCCCCCACGAAAGTTTTATATTTATCAAAGGAATCTACAAAGCAGCAGATCCAACTAAAGCATACGAGTTCACTAAAAATGCACCCTACTTCCTGTTTGAAGAAATACAATACAAGTTGGGAAATAATCAAATAATAGACGTCTGTCGAATTCCTGGAATTACCCGAACCATCAAAGTACTTGTATCCCTCGAAGAATCAGAAACAAGGTCCATCATACATACCGGATGGAAGTCTGAAGGCATATTCCAAGATGGCCGTTTTAGTTGTGCTATACCGCTTAAAACCATTTTTGGGTTTTCCGAAGATCACAAGAAAGTTGTTGTCAACATGCCACAGGAATTAATTTTGATCAGATCTAAGTCCGACGTAAATTCTTACAAGTCGGCTGAAAATACTGTAACCTTCAGTATACAGCGCATCTCATGGGAGGTCCCGCATTTAACATTAAGCGACTTCGCCAAGGCTTCGCTGTTATCGGAAATGCAGAATCAATCAAGCATAATGGCAGCATTCAGAAAGTGGGAACTACACGAATTACCATCTCTAGCACAATCAAAGTCGCTGGTGTGGAGAATTAAAGTATCGAACGAGACAGAAAAAGCACGATGGATATTACTAGCGATTCAAAACGGGAAGTACGACAGGAAAGAAGAAAATGTTACAAGCTTTACGGATGCCTATATAACCAATGTCAAAGTGTTTTAAACTCTCAGACGTTCCCTCAAGGTCGGTTAAATTTGGATTTCGAGCAGAATGACTACTTGCCTGCGTACCTGTCTTATGCATCTTTTATGGAAAAATACTACCCGGATAAGTCTTCTAATAAATGTCTAATGGATTACAACAAGTTCAAAGATGACCCCGTATTTGTGATAGATTGCGCCACCAATTTGAAAACCTCAAGGATTGAACTGTTGACGTTCGTATGGAATTTGAAGCTTCAAGAAATTTTGAACCGTCCATGAAGGCTTATGCTTTAATTATACATGATTCAATGTTTGAATATAATCCGTTTACAGAAATTGTTAATAGATTTATTCACAATTAGCTATTTTGTATCTGTTTTTAAATAAAGTATGTATAAAATTTGATATTGTTTTAATATTAATAAGGAACACTTTCATCTATTTAGTAAATGTCCCGGCGGACGGGAGAGAGGGCGGGCGGGTGTTGACGGTCGGGCTGGTATATAAACAAGCATTTTTTCGAACTGGTGTCAGTTGAATTACAACACGCTTAAAAGATGCAAGCACACAATAAATATTACACCAGGAATCCCTTGGTGAAAGCAATAAGTGAAGTCCGGGAAGGTGTAATAAGTGTCCGCTCTGTTAGTAAAAAGTATAATATAGCCAGAACAACGATACGTGACAGCCTCAAGCAGTATCATTCCCAAAAGCAGAATGATGTTCCAGTAGATGTAGAGCATGAAGTTAAAATACCAATACTGAATTATGATAACTTTGCTACTGTTAGTGTGAAAGAAGTTGGTAAACATGGACCGTTGTTTCCTTCAAATATACGAGCAATATTCGTTGGACCATCGAGTTGTGGGAAGACCAATGCCCTAATATCTTTGATTTTACACGAAAACGGTCTTAGATTTCAAAATGTCTATGTGTTTTCGAAAAGCCTATATCAACCCAAATACGAATTGTTAAGAAACGTATTTACACCATTAAAAGAAGAAATTGGCTATCATGAGTTTGAAAATTACGATGATGTAATTGGACCAGAGGATGCAAAAGAAGATTCGATTATGGTTTTCGACGATATCCCCGTGAATGAACAAAGTACGATTACACAGTTTTTCTCGTTTGGTAGACATAAAGCAATAGATTCATTCTACCTATGTCAAACTTACGCTAGTGCCTTAAAACATAGACTCAGAGATAACGCTAATGTAATCGCATTATGGAAACAGGATGACAAAACCTTCGCCATATCTTTTTTAATCATATAAATGGTGACATGTCATACCTTAAATTTAAAGAAATGTGCTTGCAGTGCTGTGGCGGGGGCGGGGGTGACTCAAAACACAATTTTAGAACTATTGTGAAAGATTTTGATATCGATAAAGCACGGTATCGGAAGAATTTCGATCAATATATAAATATTTGAAATTATTCAAAAAATAATTAGTTGCCATCCAGAGTCTGATGATGACGGACGTTAAGAATTTTATCGCAAATAAACATAATCTTCAGTTAATCCAAGATGCTGTACGAAAGAAGTTTGTGGCATACAAAAAGGGACACACTACATCTCAGCAGGAATTTAAAGAGGTGCACAAACAATTGATCGATCCCTTGCAAGTAACTGCATCTCATTTACAAGCAATCACCGAAAAAATTCCCATACCTATAACAAAGGTTAAAGTCGAAGACATGGAAGCACCTATAAAGAAAATTAAACAACCCATTCCAGAAGAACCGTTTCATCTTTACTATGCGGACGTGTTAGCTGGAGACGGAGACGAAAATATTGACATCAATTTATGGGGTAAAATATAATGCCGAAACCGATACATGGAGTTTGTGGAAAAGTGTATTGGAAATTAATCCGGAAAACAGTGACAAAACATTAACTAATGTGATATACCCGGGTACGAGAGGTTTATACAATCTGCTAACCTTTAAAGACGTCAGCCTTGAAGACGATGATTTCAATTTGCACGAAGATTTACCGAATTACTTGGAAATGATCAAATCAGCATCGATTTCGAGAAGAAAGTTTAAACCATTTGCAGTGCACGATTTAGGAGGATTCCCAACAAACAACAAAAAGTTTGACAAATATGTACTAAAAAATTTTACCGAATTTCGGAGAAAACCCGAAAAAATGCAGCCAAATAGAAGAAAACAGGCAAAGAGAGCAAGTTTAGGTTTTCCCGATGGGTTTTACAAAAGTTTAAACTCGAAGCCTGTGCAGTACGTGTATTGGAATAATATACATGAACTTGTGGATCGGTTGAGATTGTTGAACGCATCCCATCAAGCTGGGAACACGAGTGAGGAAAATATAAACGAAATGGTTTCTATAATAGAAGAGTTGCAAGAAGAAGGTATAATAGAATAAGCCTGATAAAAAGTTGTTCAGTTTTAAAAAGCCCGTCGTCCGCTTTGGACGTCCGGACCGCAAAGTCGAAGATGCAAAACGAGGTCCCCAGGTCGAGGATTTTTACTAGCACCCGACGGTCAAGGGTACGATATGCAGCAAAGAAGACTGGCGAATGCAGCCGATTCTAAATCCGACTCTGATCTGGTTACCCAAGGAAGTACAATAACATTTAAATCTGGAGAAGACAAAATTAGTTTTCGTAGAAAAAGACTGGTAGACATTGCGGATCCGAAGGAGGATACCGATTGCGTAAATAAGAAGTTTACAGTTAATCTTGTAAATTATACATTTTCCCACTGTCTAAAAAGTATGGAAGATATTCAGCATAAAGCTGTAGTTTACAATGCAAGAAATTAACGTATCATACAGCTTAGTCCTCCGATTGAAAAATCAGACGCAGCAACCAAACAATATATAGACGAAAAATGCAATAAAGTTGTATCCGATGTAAAGGCATTTGTACAGCTGTTTATGAATTTGAACACCGCATCTGCAACAAACGATCAAGAACTTAGCCTCGCACTTTCATCAATTTATAATGCATTACCTGAAGATGTTAGAAACAAGTACTACAAACCCAAACTTGAACTCATACCGAGAATACAACTACAAAATGATGACGCGCTTAGTCTAGCTTCAGTATTACCCCAACATGAGTAAGGAAAGCATCGTAAAGAATTATTTAAACCTGCCCGTAAAAATTTCCTGCGCCGTCACACCGTAATTAGGCATATAAAAAGAGATCTCTTGCAATTTGACTTGGCCGAATTTCAACCCTACTTTCGCGAGAATAATGGATATAGATACATTCTAATTGGATTGGACTGTTTTACAAAATATGGTTTTGCCAGACCATTAAAAAATAAAACTGGGCTAGAAGTAACCAACGCAATGAAGAACATACTCGATGCAATGCTACAGGATAAGAAAAATATTGCAACGAAAATCAATTTGCAAACGGATTTTGAGAAAGTGTACCACAACAGCTGCTTTAAGAAACTGATGCAAGAATATAAGATAAATCATTATTCTACATATTCCGCGATTAAGGCCAGTATGGCTGAACGGCTAATCAGAACAATCAAAAACAAACTATACAAGACATTTTACTTGCAAGGAAGTTATAGATGGCTGGAAATTTTACCTAAAGTTATGGAAGAATATAACAAGACCAATCACCGGTCAATTGGAATGACGCCAGAGCAAGCAGAAGAAAACCCGGAAAGAATAAAACACTACTCCGCCGACAGTGTCCCTAACAGTCAAAAGAAGTTGTACAGGGTTGGCGAGATTGTACGCATATCTAAATTTAAAGCGGTCTTTGACCGAGGATTTCATCCAAATTGGGGTACAGAGCTGTTCAAAATCGTTAAAGTTCAACAAACCAATCCAATCACGTATCTACTTGAAGATTTGGAAGGTCAACCAATCCTTGGAGCTTTTTACAGCGAAGAGGTTCAGCCTACGACAGCTCCAGATACATACTTGGTAGGAAAAATTTTACGGAAGCGTAACAAGGGGCGGGAATTATTAGTGCAGTGGTTGAATGGAGGGAGAAAGAAGCTGGATACCGTCAACAGACTTGTTTTAGCATATATATGAGAGCTTTCCGGAAGTTTGGTTATTTGTTAATCAGCTCTCGAAGAGGAAACAAGGCCGTCTACATCTTGGACATACATGGCTTCCAGTATAAAACAAGTGAATTCTTTATTAAAGAAGTGGCAGTTTTGGATGTAGAAAACAACGAAGTATGGCACGAAATTTTAGAGATGTCCTTGGACGCTACCAACTTAAGCGAAAGTTTTAATAAACAGAACGCCTGGCTACAGAAACACTTGCATGGGCTGAGCTGGGAAAATCTTTCAACAAACCGATTATCATCCGTTTTTCTAACGCTATACTTACAAAAGGTTATACAGCCCTATGCTACAGTCTATGTGAAGGGTTTGGAAAAGGTACGCATTATGTCTAAATATTTGCCGAACAACTACGTTCAAAATGTGGAAGTATTCAACATTCCAAATCTTCAAGAGCTGCGACTGAAAAGTGATCATTCAAGTCATCGTTTACTACACGAAAATAATCGTTTAACATGTGCTCGAGAGAACGTTGTTGCTATTCTAAATGAATTATAATGTATATATTTATTAAATAAAATGTTTACTAATGAATTGTTTTTTAATTAAAATAGGTTTAATAAAGTACTAGAACATGTGTAAATTTAATAAGGTGGTTTTATAAAATATATTAGCTTAAGAAATAATGCTTTAAAGCATTAATTAAATTAAAACCTATGCAAGTATTATGCATAAATGAGAACATAGTAAAGCGACTTACCCCTTTTCAAAATATTCTTTAGGTAGAAAGCACAACACTAAAAACAATCTTCGACTATACGATAACCTGCTGAAACAGACTAGGAAGACTAAAGGTTATCGCTTTGTGCATATGTAACGTGGTAATTTAATGGAATTTTGATAATTATTTATGGTCTAACAAGGTCTTCCAATTAGGGTAATAGATATGATATCATGGTTTTTCATAAATTTCAGAATCCTTGAAATATAATAGGTAGCAGTTATGAATCTCTAACTAAACATCGTATGCATCTAGCGAAAGTTGTAGAATAATTAAGGTTGACTGACATTTATAATTAAAACTACATTCTTCTTCTTTTCATTACAGGAGAAATTCCCTAGATTTTATAATTATGAACCACATCACAGTGAAAGGTAAAGGTAATTTTCAATGGTAATTTTCAATCGAACAAAACAAGATCATGCTATTTTTCAAGAATGTACTCTAGCTATTAGTTTAACATTTCCTATTCAAATATGAATACAAGTTTGAAATCACTTACAGATTGGGGAGTTAAAATACCGAAAGTTGTAGAATAATTAAGGTTGACTCACATTTATAATTAAAATTACATTCTTCCATTCATTACAGGAAAAATTCCCTAGATTTCATGCAAGCAAAATGCGCTTTCTTAATTATTAGCCACGAGGTTGAATTGAATCAGAACAATAGGAAAATAAGTTTCATAAATTCAAGCCATCAGTGAATGTTTGAGTAGATTTTGCATCTTTTAAAGTACAATAGTACACTTTCCGAGCGTGTACATGCAGCTTCTTCGTAATTTTCTTGCCTTACAGCTTATTGGAAAAATGCTGATTGTACGATTGAGTTTTTCAAAGAATCAACAAAGTCATACGGGTAAACGCCTTTTCGAATCAGTGATTTAAACTGCTCTTCACTCAAATATTTAAACTCGCTTTGTAGTAGGGGATAAGTGTTCAGATAAGATCCCAATGTTTCTAAGGATGAACTCATAGGAGGCGTTGTGACGTAGGTAGATACCGCGTGTTTAAGATGACGCTTGTGGCGTAGTCAGTGTGCAATGAGTTGCAAACATTTGGGTTAGATGTGTATTGTGGGTTGCCTTACCTAGGTTAGATGTGTATGTTGGTTTGTAAACATTTAAGCGGCGGCGGCTCTGCGTTTGGATCGGCGGCGGCAGGAGGAGGAGGAGAAGTGAGGAGGAGGTGCCAAATACGCTCAAAACCACCTACTCATGATTAAAACACGCATTTATCGATGTTCCCTCGATGCAACTATTCGCTAATTGTTGGGCATGTTCGTATATGTTGGCACTCCATTGAAACCAGTTGGAAGTATCGCTATCAAGTGCTTCGTCCGAATCATCAACGTTATTTTCATCAATATTTTCATCTATGTCATCTAGTTCAGGTGTTACAACACTTTATAATTGTGTTTAAATATCGTAAATACAACTCGGGTCGCAATTCCTTTCCGTTTTCATTCGTACCAACGTATTCACTCAATGCAACGACAAGATTTGCTTCAAAAAATTTATATAATTCTTCCAACGAAGTTATTTCATATGCCTGACTTAGGGACTGTAAATAAAAATTTTTAACAAATAACCTGCCCTTTTGTTTAAAACAATTCCATTTTGCTATCATATGTATAAAATGACTTACATCAAGTCTTACAAAACACGAATAAATTGACTCTTCGTAATCATGTAAAAAGTTATAGCATTTCTTTAAATAAGTTCGTAAATCTATGCATCTTGCGAAGACTTGCACTATGGCAATTAAAAGCGCCCATCCAAAATCGCACACTACCATGCGCGGAGCTGGATTCCTTTAGCAATTACTGCACGTAGGAAATATGCAATGTGCATAGATTTATGATATGCTGAAACCATTTGAAAGACGGGTATGCATCTATTGTTACCGTTCGAGTGGGAGGCGTCTTAAATGCAAGTAGGCTTGGCTTAGTTAATTGTTTATTAACATAGGCAAAATAATCATAAGTTCCAAAACAAATATATAAAATTAAAGTAAAATTGATTCTTCTGGTTCTGGGAGTGATTCGGAAGCCTTCGGTTCTTTTTAGAACTCTTCGGAAGTTTGTTGCTTGCGTGGGAGCATCAAAATGAACTTGACCGCTTGTATAATGAATGGCCAGATGGCTTGAAGGCGGTGGAAACGGCTTCGGTGGTCTTCGGAACTTCTCGTGTTGTCCCAGAGAGTTAATGTTTGAAATTAAAAACTATTACTTTACAATATTTACAAGTATGGAGGGGTCGGAAGTCTTCGGTCGTCTTCGGAACCCCTCGGAAGGCTTCAAAATTGAATAGCAAGGTTCAATGATAACGTGAATAGCAAATATTTGAAATTAAAATCTACTCATGTGCAATATTTACAAGTTTGGAGGGTTCAAAAGGCTTCAGTTGTCTTCGGCACTCCTCGGAAGCTTTCGGACTTGACTGGTGAAGCCCAAAAATAACTTGTACGGTGGTGTATAGCGATTGACTACAGGTCTGAAGGGTCCAGACGTCTTCGGTGATCTTCGGTATACTTTGGCAGACGTCGTGGATGGTGGTGCTGTAGGCCTAGTAGAGCCCGGTCCCGTCGAACTCTACTGGGGTGATGTCCCGCAGGTAGACCCGACAGGTGCAACAGTTGTCATTGCAGTTATCTATCTCTTGGGCTGTGTATGAAGCGTATTAAGCGACTGCCTTCGGCGACGGCGGTAGTGGAGATAGAAGCTTCGGGTGCAATCTCATGGAACGGATTGCATGTCGAAGAGCGTTCTGTTCTTTTTTGCGGGCCACTTGATATGCAGAACGAGGTCTACGACCCATACGTAGTGTTCGTTGACTTTTATTAATGAGTTATTATGATGGCCTCCAGGTACGGCGGCGGACAGCGTAACGTTTGGATAGGATGCAGGCTATGATGAGTACTGCGTTAGGATTTTAGCAAGCTATGATGAGCACTGCTTGAAAAGGTCTGCAGGCTATGAGGAGCACTGCAGGGGAGAGAGAATCCCAGACTATGATGAGTACTAGGATGTCTTCTGCAGAATTCGAATTTATATTTATATAATTCTGGTCGCTATCCTTCCTGTATTGAAAAACGTTTATTAGAGCTTTAACCAATGAAGTGCGTTGTCGATTTTTGATTGTGAACAAAGATTATTCAAATTTTAATAGAACAAAATTTAGTGGGAATTTTGGATGTTGTTCTGTGTTCAGCACGTGTACTCTGATATAGTCAAATTTACATTCGCAGTTTGCTCAGTGCTTTGCTTATGATCATGGAGGTAACACTATCAATATCAACATTTATGTACTGCTATAAAAATACTAGCCACTCACAATTGGAAAATCGTTTTATTATACCGCCGGTTGCGTCGATTGTCATAAAACCTTTAGAAGTTTCTTATTTCGCACTTTATATAATAACTGTTTCTCAACGCTCCAATAAATGCAAAAGAACTCTAACAAGCCGATATTATGTATAGCGCCAGAATAATTTCCCTGCTTTGACATATGTAAAAGTTTTAAAACCGGATTCGTATAGGAAAATCTGTACGTTTCTAATAAATTCTGTTCTTTGGCTTTTCGTAGAATAGTAGCGTTTGTAATAATAGGAGGTTCGACGTCGCCGAAATCTTTTAGGCATTTAGCCTGTAGCCTGCGAAATGTTATCGTATCCATTTTTTTATCAATTAGAATGTTACTCTCAATTTTGCGACATTTACCTCTCGAATGCCGTTTTTTTCTTCATATGAATGATTCTCCTCTTCTATACAAAAAGTCGGAAATGTATTTTGACGTCTACATTTTCGCATGGTTTACTCATTATTTGCCTAATATGAGCACGTTACACTCTTTACAAATTCCACGAATATATTGTTACATACTTGCTTACATCGATCTACTAGTCTAAAGTTTCCTTAAGGGAAAGAACTATTCTCGCTTAGCGCGCTCGAGTTGATACGTAACGGCGGTCCCAACTAACAGCGGGATCGTCAGAAAGGTTGTAACCGTAACACCTGATCTGGGTCTATAATTTCACCTTCACCTCAGTTCACGTGTGACACAACACAATGACATGCTACTTCCCTTTATTATAAACAAAAGGCATGCGACATAACATCAGTTGCTCAGCTGTTGGGGAAAATGACTGACTGGCCTTGCACCACGGGACTCAGGGCCGGTTTTTCAATGCTCAGCTACAGTTAAATTAACTGTTGGTTAGTGCCTAACTAGTAGTTAAGTGTTTATTGTCCCTCTGTTAATAATAGCTGTAAGCTAAAATTTCAGATAAGTTGACAGACACTTGAGAGTGTTAGTTAGTTTACTAACTAGTAGTTATTTATGTATTTACAACCCCATAACCTTAAAATTAAAACAATTATTTTTCATTTTAATTTTACCTTGATGGAGGTTTTCAATCATCTTAGTGATGAGGATGAAGATTTATTAGTTTACATGCAGCATGAACGAAAACCATATACAGTAAGAGAAAGAGAAAATTGTTTCGAATGCTTTGATGCTAGGGAATCTGTTGAACGAGTCCGTTTAAAGAAAGAAACTGTTTTAATAGTCCTAGACCAAATACAAGATGAAATAGAAACAGTTACAGACAGGTAAGCTAATATTCAAAAATATTAAAATAATTCATTTCTATTCATTTTCAGAAACCATTCTATTTCGCCAATGAATCAACTTTTATTAGCATTAAGGTTTTATGCTACTGGAAGTTTTTTATTAACTGTAGGGGATTTAATGAAAGTGAGCAAGAGCTCTGCAAGCAAGATAATTAAAAAAGTATCGGCTGCCATTGCACGATTAGCCCCAGCTTATATTAGAATGCCTGCTACTGAAGCCCACCAATTGGATGTTAGAACTGCTTTTTATGAAAAAGCTGCACTTCCACGGGTTATTGGTTCATTAGATTGTACGCACATAAGAATTCAATCTCCAGGTAAGAATTAATTACAAAATGATAAATAATCGAAATTTTCAATTGTATATTTTAAGGTGGGGATAGTGCGGAACTATTTCGTAACCGAAAAGGTTATTTTTCCATTAATGTGCAAACAATTTCTGACACCAATTTAAAAATTATGGATATTGTAGCACGCTGGCCTGGGTCTACTCACGATCAGATTATATTTGATAATTCTGCAATTAAACATCAATTTGATACTAATGAATTTGGAAACAATTTATTAGTCGCAGACAGTGGTTATGCTAACAGTCTGCATGTTGTTACACCATTCGTTCAAATAACTATTCAAGTTCAACAAGTGTATAATGAAGCAGGTACTGGCTTACTAGTATATATTGATTTTATACATATTTTGAATTTTAGTTATCAGAACAAGAAATCCTGTTGAAAGGCAGTATGGTGTATGGAAGCGGAGATTTCCTGCACTTGCCATTGGCCTACGATTAAAGCTGGAATCAACTTTAACTGTGATTGTTGCCACTGCTGTATTGCATAACATTGCTCTACAGCAAAATGATGAACCTCCCCAAAATGTAGATGTTACCCATACAAATATAGATTTTGATGAAGAAGTTGAAGTGGAACCACCTATTAACAATTTTGCGACAGCCAGGGACCATTTCATAAACGAGTATTTTCCAGGACTTCTCCAATTATAATTAATTTCTGACGAAGACAAACTGATACTTGATTTGTAAATACAGCTGTCCCTCGATAATCCGACAGTTAAGGGACCGAGAGAGTGTCGGATTACCGAAAATGTCGGATTACCAAAAATGTCATAATTATCAAAGATGTTTTATTCTTAATGCGTTTGAACACAATGAAGTTAAAAAAAAGGAAGAAACAGTAAAGGTACATGTAATTTATTAATACCAGGATACAAAATGACAGTACATGTAAGTTTTTAAAAGAAATACGGAAAGAAATTTAAGTAAAATCTACAATATGTATGTACATACATACATATGTATTTACACATTAAAGAAGTCTGTGATTTTCTTTTGTTTCTTCGCACGCAGGCAGTCCGTCATTGCTTGTTCTTGAATACCTTTTAACATCAAAATATTTGAAAAGTCTAATTCTCTCCTCACACCAACGAAGCAAAGTTTTCGTTGCCGATAACGCTTCATCGCAGCTGACGGTGAAGTTTTTCTGGCACTGCCTCCTCGTTCACTTCGTCATCTACTGTCATGACTTCCTGGATTATTTCTGCTTCTGATACATCATAAGCAAGGTTGTCCTCAATAATCCATGTTCTGAATTCCTCACTTGATGCTGGCGGAAGTTTCACTTCGTTACAAATTTCAAGTGCAGCCTCCAAAATACTAGATTCAGAATCGTTGGAAGAAGAGTAGCATGTTGTAAGATGTGGGTTGTTAGGCCAAATATTCTTCCAAGATTTTATCAAGGTTGTGCTTTTTAGTTGCTGCCAAGCAAATGCTGCATTCAAAATCGCATCCTTAATATTAAAAGATTTCAAAATGGCTGGCTGCAATGTCATCATTAGGTTGACTGACAATATCCATTAAAAGGCGCTTTTTGTAATGTGCCTTGAGAGTCTTTATGACGTTTTGGTCCATTGGCTGGATCAAAGCGGTCGTGTTTTTGGGCAAGTACATTACCTCAATGTAACCATCGGCAGTTTTAACTTTTAATTCATCCTTGTCAGGGTGTCCGGGTGCGTTGTCAAGCAATAGAAGGGCTTTCACTGGTAACTTCTCCTTTTTAGTTCTTGCTTAACTTGAGGGACAAAGCTTCTAAAGTACCAATCATGAAAACCTGTTTTGTGACCCATGCACGGCTTTGACACATGTAGGTTACTGGTAAGGATTCGACCTTTACGTTTTTAACGCACGTGGGTTTTTGATTTACCAACAACTAACAGTTTTAACTTGTGAGTTCCTGAAGCATTCGCACATACCATCAGAGTGATTCTTTCTTTTGTAATTTTCTTCCAGAAACTTTCTTTTCTTCTTCGGTTACAAATGACTTTGTTGGTAGCTGACGCCAATTCAAGCCGGTTTCATCGGCGTTATAAATTTGTTCAGGAACTAGGCCAAGTTCATTGATTTTGCGTCCAATTTTCCAATGAATTCCTGGATTTCAGACTCGTTAGCAGACACTTTTCGCCACTCATCTGCATAAATCGTATACCATGGCGTTTTTGAAGTTTTCAAACCACCCGTGACTAGCGCGGAAGTCAGTTTTCTTTGTTATTTCTTGGTAAAAAACTGGGCTTTTGTTTCAAAATGTCTCCTGAAATAGGTGCATTCCGGTTTCGCTGCTCTTTGAACCAAATGAAAAGAGCGTCTTCGACCTCGGGCAACTCGCTAGTCTTAATAGTTTTTCTGTTCCTGGGCTCATCATCAACAGACTTTATGAATTTTTCAATTTTTCCTATTTTCACAATATCGTAGACAGTAGGTCGTCCAATGTCATACTCTTTAGATATTGCACTCGGAGTTTCACCACGGTCTATTCGTTTAATAATTTCCCATTTTCAGATAAACTTAATGTTTTATGTTTACGTTTCACACTTGTGCTTGCCATTTTTACACTGTCACTACACGCAATCACACTGTCAAAACGTAACACAAAGCAATAGTAAATTACGTATACATACTTTCTGTCCGAAACTATACAACACAACTGCTGAACTAACTACACTTGACTGATCTGTCCCCACAGAGCGGAGGGAGGAGGATTCATGTCACTGCAGGTTTGTTTTGCTTCCTGCCGGAGCGGTGGGAGGGAGATGCATGTTGCTGCCTGTAGCGCGTCGGACTACCGAGTACGTCGGATTAAAAAGTGTCGGATTATCGAGGGACAGCTGTACATAATGTTAAGTGAGGTGATTTAACTGGGATAATGTTTGTTTGGAAATAAATTGAATAATTATAAGATAGATTGTCTTTTTTACAAGTATACAATTGTTTTTTTGATAATCGTTGTTATTTTGTGCACCAGAAACAAGGTATAATTTTTTGTTTCAAGTCCTACTGCGGATAATTATCGACCTACAAATTTTAATAATAAGCATACAGACAAATAGTTGTATTTAGTTAATTTTGGTAATGAATATATAAGTATACAAACTATAATCAATAAACATTTGAAAATATTATTCACAGATTTTGCTTAAAATTTAACAATTGAATCTGCTTACTTTCTAGTTCTGTTCGTAATATTTGCATTTTCAATTCATGTTCTTCTTCAATTTGTTCCAACTTTCGCAGTGCAACCCGTTTTTCTATGTTTATGAGTTCAACCTTTTCTGCAGCAAGGGACTCGAACTTAAGTGCCGTGGAACACATTGACTGCTTCTTCTTAAAAACAGGGTGTCTTCTGTTTTCCCATGCTAAAGCAACATAATTATTACATTTTGCAGTGCATTTAATTTGAACTAAATTTGGATTGAGAAATACATATATTATTTATAAAATACGTTGAGGTATAAGTGTTGTAAACAAAAATGCCATTCTAGAGGTGCTGATGCATGTTGAATAGTTTACTTGCCCAATATGTTGAACAAAATTTTAGCAAATGATGTACCTATTTACATTTCGTTTAGCATGATGTGGTATATCAGCGCACCTAGACAACATCTCCGAGTACAACTCAAATTTTGTTGATATTACTAACTGTTTGGTTTGAGATCCACTTTTTGAGATGCCCTACTTGCATATGCATGGTCTTCTTCGTTAACTTCAACGTCTTGGTTAAATGATTTTGAATTCAACACTGCGTGTTTTGGAGTTTGGAGCAGTTTTGCACTTGGATGGCTCCAGTCTACAAGAATTAAATCATCACTTGTACTTGGCGTATCTTCCAAATGATTCTGAAATTCTTCGGCATCATATTCAATTTGCATTTCGTTGCTGCAACTGGGTACATCTGAAATACCTAATATTGTAATAATATAACAAAACTAGAAGTTGCAACAGTTTAAGTTTATGCAAAATCTAGTTTGGCATGGAATCTGTTAAAGAAATTTTATGAATCATATTTTAAATGAGAAAATTACTTAAGAATTATTATAGTAGCAGTGTAAGCGTTAAAATCAGACTATGTATAAAATGGCTCACCGAATGTAGTTTGATCACTATCAAAAGGATTCCTTAATCCCTCAATACTTAAAGATATTGTATCAGACAATATTTTCTCTTCCTCAGTTTCTGGTTCTGGAGGAGGTCTATAGGATCCACCACCAGTTCCTTTTACGTACAACTTGTGCTGGCTATGCTTCTTTTTTAATTCCTTCTTTATGGACTCGTATTTATATTTCAGCTGTTTAGCGGTCCTGGGCTAAAAAGCATTGCATATAGTTTGAGGTTGCGGTATATCATTTTTTACTTACCGGTCCAAGTGTACTTGCATTAAACTTTCCTTCCGCCGCAAGCCAGGCATTTTCCTTTTCACGCCATGTGGTACCATCAGTCTTTTATTCTCAATTATTTTTGAAAAGCCATTAACAATTTTTATTAAAAGCGCTCGTTCGCTATTTGTAAAATTTGGACAGCGTTTATTTGTAGTATTTTCCATAATATCAAAAATACTTTACTGCAGATTAATAGAATAAAACACGTAACTGACCTAACCCTAACGAACAACAATACAGTATCCGTATTGAATAGAAACGACGACGAGCTATAATCTCTCAAGGACACATTTTTCATCCAATCATAAATTTAAATGCGGAATAAGGATTGCCAACATTTATTTAACCGATAGTTAGGTAACAAAGACTTGAAATGTGGCTAAATAAACACCAACTTGATTAACAGAGACTTTGACTGACGGTTATTTCTAACCGTCAGTTAGCTAGCTACAAGATTTGACTGAGCATTGATAAACCGGCCCTCAGTGTCGCGAACTAAACTGGACTGCTTGTTCTTCTCTTGACTGTCTGTTGGCTGACTGCCTTATGTTGCATGAGGCCGCCCTGTTATCGTTCAAAGGGGGCGGCGTCTGTAAGCAAGTAGGCTTGGATTATTTAATTGTTTAATAACATAAGCAAAATCAGTATAAGTTGCCAAATAACATACAAATAAGATGAAATTGAGTGAGTTAATTCATTTAGGCTGACTTCGGTTGGCTTCGTGGTTGCTGTGGAGCCAGAAGTTAACTTGCACACTGATTAAATGTGTGTATGCACCATTTAACGGTGTGCAGAGAGAGGTCTTCGGATTCGATCGGGAAGCTTCGGAAGTTGCTTAAGAGGCCCAATGTGAACTTGAACCAGGGCGATTAGGACATATATGTAGGTCGGCAAGGTCCAGACATCTTCGGTGGTCTTCGGATCTCGTCGGTGGTCTTCGTGTTTTTAGTGGTGGGTCAAAGCTACGTTAAAAGAAAGTATGAAATGAAATTATATGCCCTTAAAATACTATTATTTACAATATATACAAAGAATGGGGGTTCAGAAGGCTTCGGTTGTCTTCGGGAAACTTCGGACACCTTCGGACTTGACGGGTGAAGCCCAAAATTAACTTGTACGGTGGTGAATAGCGATTGACTATAGGTCTGGAGGGTCTAGACGGCTTTGGTGATCTTCGGTATACTTCGGCAGACGTCGTGGATGGTGGGGCTCTAGGCCTAGGAGAGCTCGATCCCGTCGAACTCTATTGGGGCGATGTCCCGCAGGTAGACCTGACAAATACAACCATCGTCATTGCAGAAACTTATGTTTTGGTCAGTGTAGGAAGTGCATCGAGCGACGGCCTTCGGCGACGGCGGTAGTTGAGATAGAAGCTTCGGGTGCAATCTTATGGAACGGATTGCGTGTCGAAAAGCGTTCTGTTCTTGCTTGTGGGCCACTTGATGTGTAGAACGAGGTTTACGGCCCATACGTAGTGTTTCGTTGATTTTTATTAGTATGTTATTATAACGGCCTCCAGGTACAGCGGCGGCTAGGGTAGCGTTTGGATAGGACGCAGGCTATGAGGAGCACTGCGTAGGATTTCAGCAGGCTATGATGAGCACTGCTTCGGAAAGGTCTGCAGACTATGAGGAGTACTGTAGGTGGAGAGAGGATCCTAGACTATGAAGAGTACTAGGATTGTCTTCTGCAGAAATCGAATTTATATTTATTGTCTTCAGGTCGCTATACTTGCTGTGTTGAAAAACGTTTTCAGAGCTTTAACCAATGAATTGCATTGTCGATTTTAGATTTCGAAACAAGATTATTCAAATTTGTTAACATAAATTTTACTTGGAGTTTTGAATGTTGTTATGTGTTCAGCACGTTGTACTCTGATATAGCCAAACTTTTGCATTCGCAGTTCGCTCAGTCTATTGCATGTGATCATGGAGGTAACAGCCCTTTGTATAGGTAACGCCCGAAGGTTATCGGAACGTGTGACTAAAACTGTGCGGCATCTATTGTTATTGCTGACCGCCGTGAGTGGCGTGTTCGGAAAGCCAGCACTAGGTGTCTTAATCTTTGGTGTTTTTTTATAAAGCATGATTAGATTAAGAGTGCAAGCAGGAAATCCGAGGTTTCCTGAGTAGACTACCAAATGTGGCGATCTGATTTAAGAACTAGGAAATGTGACTAACGGATCACGAGCTGTGGGTTTGAGATAACTAGAATGTTTGATTTCCACAAAGGAATGATGTCATGTAGCATGATTTTAAGCGGAAACCAATTTAAGAGGCGATACGAGAACAAAAATAATTAAGTGTGTGTCTCTCTCTCTCTCTCTCTATATATATATATATATATATATATATATATATATATATATAGTATAATATACATGTACATATTATCATGGGACGTAGTCCAAATCAAACAACAGAAACTGATTGAAAATTTAATCAACACCTAACGTTTCGGTACATTCCTTTTGTACCTTTTTCAAAGGCTAAAATGGAAACAGAAAATTCGAAATTAGCAAAAAATACATAACCTGTCGCTAACTACTTACATTGACAAAATTATATTAAGGAAATTGAAAACAAATTACTGCACGATTCACATTATAGCTGTGGTTCAAAAACATTAAAAATTAAAAATTGCCTAAAGGGCAACGTCATGCCACGATGGCGGTTAAAAAGTAAAGACAAAGTTGATAATGACAAATTCTATAAGAGTGACAGGACACGTTCCGAAAATGGCAATGATTACATAACCTGAAGGAAGATACCTAACGTTGTTTAAAAATGTCCTTACTATATAAAGCAGAGTAAACGTTATGCACCCTATCAATATCAATCTTATTATTGATAGGATTAATTTCACTATTAATATAAAAAGACTAGATGAAAAGCCTCGTCTTGTAATTGGTTTCGTTCTCCAAAATGGCGGTGTTATCGAAAAGTGGTGTATGACTGGTTGCCGCAACATGAGCAGACAATGCACATTTAGTGGAGCTAATCCTACAATCACTCCTGTGCTGGGCCAAACGACTCTTCAGCCACTGGCCAGTCTGACCCAATGTAACTATTGTTGCAACTACACGTGATCTTATAGACAACGTTGCTGTTTAACAATTTCGAAGTACGATCCTTTAATTTGGTAAACAACTTCTGGATAGAAAAATTGTATTCATAAACAATGGCGATCTTAGGTTGTCTAAGTAATCGTACTAAAAGTGGAGATAACTTCTGAATAAACGGAAGCTTCTTGTACGTAATATCAGTTTCTGAAGGGTTTACTTTTAAGAAGTTGCCATATATCAATCTATGCAACATTCCCTTTGGGTAGCCATTGTTAACTAAACTGTTAATCAATAATTTCTTAATTTTCTCCATGAACTGTGGGTCTGATATATGTTCTATTTGATATCGTAGGGCCTTCGCCGTGTTTACCTTATGTTGAAAAGAATGGTTAGAGTGGAAATTTAGATATCTGCCCGAGTTAGTTGGTTTAGTGTACCAATCAAATAATAAATGATTAGAACTATCTCTGATGATCAGCACATCCAAGAAAGGTAATCTCCCATCCACTTCAATTTCAAAAGTGAACTGAAGGTGATCATTAAATGCTGTTAACGTTTGGTCAACATATTGGACTGGCAACGAACAAATGATATCGTCCACATACTTTACCAAGAAAGACATCTCATATGGTAATTTAGGTAGAACACTCGACAGTAAATTATCCATAATCATTTGAGCGATTATGGGTGATAGAGGTGACCCCATTGGAGTTCCAAATAATTGTAAGTAGAACTTCTCTTGGAAAACAAAGTAAGTATTGTTAAAAACCAAATTGACAGTTGTCAAGAACATATCTTCAGACATATTACAGAAGGGCTTGATCTTATTCCAATTTTCTTTAATGATGTTAATAACCATAGATAAAAGAATATTAGTAAAAAGAGAAGCTACATCCAGTGAAATGAGAATATGATCTTTAGGTAGGTGAAAACCCTTGAATTGTTGCACAAACGTAAAGCTATCTTTCACATTGTGTCCACCAAGCGGGAAAGCCTGTTGGAGGATATTCGACAAAAAAGAAGCAATACCATACGTAGGTGTATTCACCGTAGATATGATGGGTTGTAACGAGAGGACTGGTTTATGTATTTTTGGTAAACCATAGTATTTACCAGGAGTCGAGTTATTAATGGATAATCGATTCTTTTCAGAATCGTCCAACATCCCCTTTTTATGTAATAACTTTATGTGCTCGTTCACCTTTTTTTGGGTAGTGAATGTAAGATCTCTACGTAACAATTTATAAGTAGTAGTATCTGATAAAAGATCCAGAGACTTATCTATATACTGGTGCTTATCCATGATCACAGTAACTGCACCTTTATCAGCCTTAATGACAACAATTTCAGGATGGTCAGTTAAGTATTTTCTAACTTTGTAGAACTGTTCATTATAAATATTGAAATGTTGGTTATTTCGGGGGTTATTAGAGTAATTCAAAATGACATTAGAGATCTTACCCCTAATCACATCTTTTTTTCTCTGCGACAACGCATCGTTGTCAATAATAGATTCAACCCGACCGATTAATTTACCCAAACGAATGTCTCTAGTTTGTGGTTGTAAACTAAACTTAGGTTCCAACGATAGAAAGTTCAACACAAAGTCAGGCACTACCGCACCACTAATATTAGAAACCCATTTAGAATTGTCTATATACGGTTTGGGATTGTATAACTGTTCATCTAACAATCTCTTAAATTTGTTTCTATTGGTTGATTTAATTTTATGGTGTAAAAAACCATATCTAGCAGCTTGTCTCAGATCAAAAGATTTAAGTAATGCATGAGGCAAAACTCCTCTAAGAGAGTTAATAACAAATTGCAAGTTCCTATTATAATGAACCAATACGCCATGGCTTTCCTCAATTTCTACATTTAAAATAAATCTTGCTGACCTGTATAAATGCTGGTTAATCTTAGTTAGTCGTCTCTGGTCGTACACATTGATGCTCCTGGATGCATTACTATACATCCCCCTAATGTGCTTTGGTATCAAATTCCTGCGTCTGCACCTCTCTAAAAAATATATGCGATTATTCAATATATATATATATATATATATATATATATATATATATATATATATATATATATAAGTTATAAGATGAAATGAAACCCCAACTTTTATGTAAAGTTGAATTACCATTTCAAATCGAACTGGTAATTGAAAACCGTTAAAAGAACAGCTGCAGTAGGATTTGAACCTGCGGCCATTGATTTGCCGGATCAACGGACCAACTGAGCTATGCAGCCAATTGATTGGATTATGTAATAGTTTATACCGCTGAAGCATATTCTTATTTTCTATCTTCAATTACATCTTGCATTTAAAGAAATTGATTCTAGCTATATACATAATTCATGTACCAACAACTTGATCATCCTAATTTGCTGCGTTCGGATAATACAAAGATGTAAGAATATTATTAAATAGCGAAGAAGATTAATCCACATTTGGAATGCAAATGCATATTTCGTCTTATAACTGTTAATTACCAGTTTGATTTGAAATGGTAATTCAACTTTACATAAAAAGTTGGGTTTTCATTTCATCTTATAACTGTTAATATATATTAACAAATATGCATTTGCATCCCAAATATGGATTATTCTTCCTCGCTATTTAATTATATATATATATATATATATATATATATATAAATTGTTGTGATACGGTAGCAATAACACGGGGCGCCCTTTTTGTGAAATAAAAAGGTTACAATTTTTTATTCTGTCAATTTTTGATTTTTAATTTAATTTTAATTACCTCGGCTAGCTCAGTTTTTAATTACGCACGGAGCTTGCTACAATACGACAACACAGCCTTTAAACTCTCCTTCTACTTCCTGTTACTTTAAGTCAGAACACCATTAAGCACAATTACTATAATGTTTTCAAAAATATTTACAATCTATAGAACGTTAAATAGAACTTGTTTTTAATAATTGAAGCAAATTTTCTTAATTATTATAATTCCCAAGAGTAATCAAAAACGTCACCAAAAATCTCCCTTATCATTATTATTTGAAGCCCCATAAACGTTCAGTAAACTTCTTTCATTCTTTACATAATATATAACATGTATTTGACTCTAACATAATGATTCATGAAAGCAACTTTTTAAATTATTCAAATAAATAAAAATACAACGACGAAATATTCCCAAACAAATTACACAAAAATATTCATATTTGCTAACCTGCTATCTCCAATTTGAGCTCGTTCCTGCTCCAATCACTTCTGTATTAATGATTTTTGTATAGTCCCAACGTCTGCATTTTCTTAATACTGCTTCTCCTTCATGAATTATTTTAGCGTGTTTACCAAACTTCCTGGTCGAATCCAGTGACAAATAATACAGTAAAATATTTATCAAATTTCCATATCAACCGGTAATTAATTAGAGTTCCCAGATCAAATTCAGTAATTATTTAGATTTCCCACATCGAATCCGGTAATGATTTAGAATCTTTTTATTAATGTAGAAATTAGAATTTAATTTATAAACAACCTTCTTTTACTTACGTTTTTACAGGATCAAAATGACAAAACCTCTTTTAATGTTGCACTATCAATTAATTTATCACTTGAGAATTAAATCACTTCAAATTCATTCACGTAAATACTTTGTTCTGGGTGATGTGTACTATACCTATACCTATACTTTACAAATCCGGTCGTTTTTAAAAGCGTTGCCTATCTGTTGACAAGCTCATAGTTCAACGATTGCACTTCGTTGTACGTGATTCTTGCATACAAAGTTTTAGATATTTTTATGGAATTTTGCTGCAAACTATTAGCCAAGACCACCTATGCGCTAGGTGAATTTACATCAAATTTTCACCGGTGAAATATGCATGTTTGTGATATCCAGGACGTCCAGTTACTCCACAAACGAATCACACGTTTCATTGTATTTCTAAGGCGATGTTTAATATAATGTTAAATGCAGTAGCACATATATACCGTTTTTTAAAATGTAATTAATGAAAATACAATAATGATTTATTATAAAGAAAATATATACAATTAACATGGAAATCTGTTGTACTCTTCCATATACTTGACCTGTTTACAAATAGTATTTTCAAATAGTTTAGAATAACTTTTTATAAATTCGTATAATAAGCCGCTATTACTATATTCATTTTTAATTATATTACGCGCGATAACATGTACAGATTTCTTGGGACTATTAAATTTCTCCATCGATACATCCAACAGAAATAAATCAATATTAGGAACACCTATTTCTACTAACGCTGTTAAAGTGCTAGCATAGTCGAGAACGTTCGGAGATATCTCTAAAAAGCGTTCTAAAGTTTCTTTTGTAAATAGTAGGTAATCTCCTTTGGACGTTGCCATCTTTGCCAAGCAATTCTTCAAATAAAAACGTAAATTGCCAAATCTACATATTTGATCCCGTACACCAACTTCCATATTATATATAATAAATGGGAGATTGGATATAAACTTCCTTAATTCTTCGAGGGATACATCAAGCACGGTCTGTAGAATGCTGTCCACAAATTTAAAAGTTATTTTATAATTTTCAAATGGGTTCAGACCTGCGATTATAATTTTGGATGAAGATGATGTTATGGGGTACGGTTTTTCGAATAGCAGACTGTTTCGCTGTAACTGAGTTGCGTTGTTTATACCTTCCTCATATGCTACGAGCGATTGCTGCTCCAAATTCTCAATTTTAGACCAGTCATCCGCTGTAATTTCTATTGCAGTTGAAAAATGGATGGTTGCCATGTGATTCGCTTCATATCTGCTGACGGCATCATCGCCGATAAAAACAGTCTCACACACATTACATGTAATGCTTATCACTTCCATCTTCAAAGAAAAATATATATTTGATATTTTTGAATTATACAAATAAAATCTTAAATCACTTATTTGTTTACAGGTTGAAATTCAAAACTGATGCTTACCTTTCTAACGGCGAATATTTTAGGAATATATTATTAAGGTGCCGATTTGCTGAAACGCGTGTAGTAACGTTATATCGTATGTTCAAACCGAAAAATATAGAAAGATAGAGTTATCCGGCTTTGACGGTTTTATGGCAAAAATAGCTCGTTAACGTTATAAATGGGGAAAAGAATTTAATGACTTTGGGTGTACTTTCGTTCGATAATTTACTGGAAAATTTCTTGAAATGATGGTTGCTAGAAAGAAATTATATACCGATTTCAAGAGTGCCTTAGGTGATCAATAATCGATAAGAAATTAGCATTCAATAGCGCAATGGTGCTTTCTAGAATATTTGCTGGATTACGTGTTATAAATACGCGGATATCAACCATTTTGTATATATATGCTGGATTACAAATAATTACAAATGAATTTTGATAATTGCTACTATCAAAGTTTCCGGAATTTGCATTAGTGATACCAAGCAGTACAAACACCTATGCTTGAGGTCATAAAATATTTAATGTATTTTGTTTATAGTAGCATGTAGGTTAGTTATAAGGTTTACCTCTCATCCCATCCTTAATAATCCTTTCGCTCCCGGCGATATGTGTTTACCTCCACGTGGTGTCGCTGGACGGTAAAACATATTGTTAGATTAACAACAATATGTCTTATTGGCCGTAAACACGTTTCCTCTCTTTTTAAACTACTCAAATGTCTTTAGACTTTTTTTTTAATCCGTACCAATGCAGACCTCCATTGTTATTAATATCTTATCTAACACATACACCACTGACAGACGACAATACAAAATTCTCATTAATACTACAAGAAAACAGAACTACCTTGACATAATTCACGATCAACACACAAACCCCTGGCGTACGTACCGTAAACTGATCAAACCTACTTCCAAACACATGCTCACAGCCATTTCAACTACAATCACTTTCACATTTAAACAAACAATGTATTCCCTCCTAGATACAGCAATACTTTTGGCTCCTCTTGACATACCAACCCAATCTCAACAACGCATAATCGACAACACTCTAACCCAACCAGACACGGACCCAGACACAGACATTGAACTCTCCCTTTTAGATTCCTTCGTTACCAAACTAAATCCCCATAAAGCCGCCGGTCCAGACCTCATCACCAACCGAATCCTACAGAAATCCTGGCCCTTCATCAGAGAATCCACTCACCTACTATTCCAAAAACGCCTCTCCTCTGGGATTTTTCCTGACCCATTTAAATTTGCTTCCATCTCCCTTATACTCAAACCCAATAAGCCTCCCGAAGACCCCAAATCCTACAGACTTATTGCACTCCTCTCAACACTTGGCAAACTCCTTGAACAGACCATGCTGTACAAACTAAGCTTACACAGAACGATATTCCTTACTCTGACCTAACCAACACGATTTTCGCTCGGAGCATAGCACTGAACGTACAATCCACTCCTTAATCTAAACAGTCCAAATATCCCCTTATACATACGTAGTCTCCTTATTCCTCGACTTCCACTCAGCGTTCGACCTCCTTTGGTGGGCCAATCTTCTTTATCAACTTAACAAGCCAACTTCCTTCCAACTTCTACCTCTTAATAAAATCCTTTCTCTCATTCAGAACAGCCACCTTGACCTCCAATTTCTACTTGGTTAATTAACTTCTCACCTAAAGATGTCCACAAGATTTCCGTTTATCACCTACCCTATTATACCTTGCTTCAAATCTCTCCGATCGAAATCTAATTAAACTCTTCACTCCAAGTCCGAAACCTCAAACATAACCTACCAATCAACCTACACGACAGAACACTTCACTATGACAAATGCCGTACTCTCCCTAAAACTGACATAATCCCCAATACATAACTCCCAACTCTATTCCTGGCAAAATCGTTGGACCCACTCCACTACCGGCAGATATACATTTGATATCTTCCCTGATAACACAATCATCCCTTCACATATTCCTTTTTCTAATCCTTCTACAATAAAATTTCTGTCTGGCCATGGTAACTTCCGTAATAAACTTCACCAATTTTATTTAACTCCTTCCCCTCACTGTCCTTGCAAAAATCAATCTCTAGAAACCTCGCAGCACCTGATATATTCCAAGTCCCCTAACCTCTCTACTACAAATCAACCTCAAGCAATTTACAAACTTTGACCCGTTCTCCCCACTTCCTAACATAACCTTCCTATTCACTAATTACCCTCAAGAATTGGTACGGTTTAATCACTATATACCTATGTTACAGGTTACTTTCAGCTGCTTGGATTCGGTTACGCGAAGAAAATAATGTTATACTTTGCAATGTAAAAATTGTATTCTATTAATTTATTAAACTCTAAATTGGGTAAAATAAATTATTAAACTTTTGTGTGCTTAATTTTTTCGTGTTATACCTGTAAGTGTTTGGTTAAAGGTTTTTGTTGTTCGTGTTTTAAATAATTTAACTTAAAACGATAAGAAACATTTATCTTAAAGGAGACAAAAATAATCTTATACATGTTTGCTAGAGGGTGTGTGTGTAAATTCGAATTCGTCGTAAAGTTCTAGACTAATTTGATGTGTCGCATGGTTAAAAAATTTATAAGGACAGCCAGAAATCGCTACCGGTAAAAAAATCTTAAAATGAGGGTAGCTCTCTGGGGATGATGCTATCTAAAAAATTTCTAGAGATTCGGGTTGCAGAGAAAAGTCTAATATTAATTGATACCAAACAATATAGATTTATCTCGTGGGTGGAAATGTGGAGAAAGATTTATCTCGCAGAGGGTATATGTGTAACTTTGTAAGGGATGGTCCTATTTTAAATCTGTTTGCATATTTGGATTGGGCGTAAAATTCTAGATTAGTTTGATGTGTCACATGGCTAAAAAATTTATAAGGATGGTCAGAAATCGCTATCAGCAAAAAATCTTAAAATTGGGGTAGCTCTCTGGGGGATGATGCAATCTAAAAAATTCCTAGAAATTCGGGTAGCTGAGAAAATTCTAATATTAATCGATACCAAACAAGATAGATTTATCTCGTTGGTGGAAATGTGGAGAAAGATTTATCTCGCAGAGGGTATTTGAGTAACTTTGTAAGGGATGGTCCTATTTTAAATCTGTTTGCAGATTCGGATTCTGCATAAAATTCTAGACTAATTTAATGTGTCACTTGACTAAAAAATTTATAAGGACGGTCTGAAATAGCTATCAGCAAAAAATCTTAAAATTGGGGTCGCTCCCTGGGGGATGATGCTATCTGAAAAATTCCTAGAGATTCGGGTAGCTGAGAAAAATCTAATATTAATTGATACCAAACAAGATAGGTTTATCTCGAAAGATGCAATGGCTAGTCGAAGAAAACTATTTGGTCTAGATGTGTGAGGAAATGAGGGATTCCTCCTCCTCATTTCCTCCTTATGGGAATTTACATGTAAAATGTGTGAGGAAATGAAGATGCTGGGGAAATGAGGTCCTGGAATCCTTGATTTTCCTCTACTTATATCGCAAAGTAAAAGAAATGTCGCATTTTAAATATAGATCCGCGTAGTTGCATAAATTTTTGCATTTAAAAGTGTTCCATACGGTTTACGCATGAATATATTCCGATTCTTTAAAATGTGATTCATTAAGATTGCTATAAAAACATTCTATAGGAGGAAGATTTTCCTCCCTTAATTTCAAAATGTCATCCAAATACTCGTAGGGAAAAATACCCTTGCGCATTAGCAATCTAATGTGATCCTATTTTAGTGAACTAAATTCCTTTTTTAGAACTTTAAAGTCATCGAAAGACAACTCGCATGCTAATTTTTCCAACGACATTGCCATACGTATCTGAACGTTACATTTGCGTCGTTGTATTTTTTAGAAAATGTTATGTATTTTTCATTATTCAAGGGTATTATATTCATGGGACCTTCGAAAGCGTTAGCAAGCTCTTTAATAATAAAATGAGCATCATAATTGCTCAAATTATGATAGACTACGGGAATAATTGGAAATAACCTAAAATTTAAATTACAACTGCTATGCGCAACACCTCTTACAGAACCATTCATGTGATCGTGATCGATAACCTTTTCGTCGTCCGGCAAGAAATCGACTTCGCAAATAAAGCACGTTTTTGCCGTCGAGACATCTATAGGACGTAGCAGGCTCATTTTTAAAAAATGCGCTACCATAACGTATGGCAATATGTTTTAATTGCTGCACAAACCAAGAAATGCAGTCTTGTTCCTGTGTATGAATTATAATATGAAAGAGATTCGTCATATCCACAATAAAAATAATATCCTATTGAAAACGGAATATGTTCCTGGTATTTGAAAGTGCGTTCTGATTCGGAAGCTCGATCGGTTTTTTTAATAAGGCATTCTATGTCGGAATAAACCACCATCGGCACAGGTATTTTATACCTAAAATCTTTAAATTGTAAATATTTGGTTTTTTTTCGGCGGGTAAAATAACACGCACTCGTTAAGTTTTTCGCATACTTACTCATGGGCATCGAGACGTATGCGATCATAGAAATAGGAGAGACATCTATCGCATACGTAAAAGTGGCCCGTATGTTTAGTTAATTGGCCTCTCACAAGTGAGGCTAAATTTTTTATAAGACAATAATGATATCTAACGCCCCGTTTATATTCTTTAATATTCTTTTTCAATTTTTCCAAACTTTTTCCAACTTTATCGGTCTCGTCGTCGTCGTCGGCGGCGGCGTCGTCGTCGTCGTCGTCGTCGTCGTCGTCGTCGTTGACGTCTTCGCTGCCGTCAGAATTAAATTTTGATGCCTCATCGACATACACATCTTCAACAATTAACAGATTAACGTGTTTATCTCGTTTTTGGCTAGTTTATTGTACCAGTTTTACGATGTATCGAGCGCGTTTCAAAATAAGAGCAAAAACATTTACAGAAATATTATTCTGCTTTTTGAATTTCAATATATCTGATATAGGCATGGGGCTGACCAAATTTTTCATATTAAAAATTTCTGCAAAATGCGGATACGAAGGTGTGCGACTAGCATGTTTACCTGCTGCAGGCTTAATTATTCCAGCTAAAACGCTCCAATAAAAGAAGAAAAAGTCATTGTTTTTAATATTTAAACAGGCCTTTTTGTTTTGAATTGCGATAGGAAGCGGCATGAAACAGCTCGCGTGAAACATATCATAGCATTTATTAATATTGACCTTTAGAAATAATATTTCGGATAGCGTGAATCCTGAACCGTGTGTTGCGTCGTTCTCTATTTTACCCAATAAGCATGTTGCAACATTGCATGCAAACCACTCATTGAACTTCTGTAAATTGCCGAAACAGATTAAAGAGTTCTGCGTTGAAAATACCTGGTTTGAAACTCATTTTCGTTACGCACGACAGAAAATTTGAAAAAATCGCACGCTAACACGGCATTAATTTTAAGGTTTACCGAGTGATTTTTAAAAATCATATACAATTTGGATAAAATTAGTTTTTTACAATCTTCGATAAATAAATTAAGATCTTTATGTGCAACATTAATAATTTGAGCTGTTTGAATTCTCGATTTAAACGCAGACATGATTGGCTTCCAAACCAATTCAGGATGTTGCGGCGCACCCTGAGAACATATCCATTGTCTAGGAATATTCTGCTGCAGTAGTTTTTTAAATAGATTTTTAAATAGCATTTTATATCTTTTCATATGGCATAGAAGATTTTCGAATAGGTTCAGATAACTAACCGAGAGCGAAGAAGTTTGTTTCCCCGTTCTTAAAATTGATTCAGTGTCGCGAATGTGTGCTTTTAATATTCGTACCCAATTACGAAATACTTTAGTTTTACGACATTTCATTAAAATTGCATGCACTTTTCGATACAGCTGTAGCATTTGATTACAACACATTGAAACGCCCACGTCCGCTTCGATTTTTCTGTTGGTTAACATTTTCTTATTTCAATGCCAACTTTCTGTATTTTGATCCGTACAATTTTACTAATACGTTTGGTGTATCGTCTTTGGGAGATGAATCACACGACCATAAAATGGCTTCCAATTAAGCATGCAGTTCCGGTTTAGCTCTAACAACTTGGATGCGCTTAAACATTTTATACAGAAGAACAAGTCTATAACATATTTTTCTGAATCTGTAATTTTTAAAGATTTTATAGAAAAGATATCTGTCCATCTAATACATTTACTATAGACAAATAAATTGCGCCAAACACGCAAGCGCATGTTTTGGTTTTTACAAATCAGCAAAGAATTAATAAATTGAGTTGAAAACACGAATTCTCTATTCTTTAAGTCCACGTATAGGCAATCGATTCTTAGACCTGCATAAAAGAAAATGTCATTTTCACATTTATACTGAAAACTAAAAACTGTTCTTAATGGTGATACGGCAGGTTGATCTGTAAATCTAAATGACCCAATACCGACTGAGATGCTTTCGCCAATATTATAGAATACTTTTCGGTCGGAATTACATAACTCAAAAAGCTGGTCTTTCATACGCTCCACGTCGGTGAAGCAAAACGCTATTATGGTAGAATCCGAATATTTTAAAGACGTTAAATAGTCGTTCAAATTAAACTGCATGCAAAATAGAAAAAGGGCTCGATCCCCAATCAAAAACCCGCTCCTATAGTTAAATTCTTTTAAATCCGTAGGCAATTCCTTGCATGCGATCCTATAAATAGTATGCGGATAATTCGCAATTAGCATATCACGATTGTAGAAAATTGCTGATCTAATTTTATATATTATATTACATTTATATTCAATATTCATAACTTTAAAAAATTAAGATGGAGAAATACTAAAATTATAAAAGTTAATTACCATGTATAGGTATGCTACTGTAAGATTCTAGTGTGATGACGATGTGGATGGCTTTTGGTCTTGTTGTTTTTGATGTTCCTTGGGATCCGTGAGGGCTGATGGATCTTTTTTTTCGCCCATGCAGCAGAAGGCAATACTTGCCGAAGGATTAGGTATACCTTTAAAATAAACGAATTTCATATTAGTTTTTAAATAAAAGTTAAAAAATTAAATACTAACCAACTTCGAATGTTTCTAGGTAGTGCAAGCAAAGGCACTCCTGTTTGTTCAGATCCTCAATATCCTTGTCGCTAATTGCGTCCACGATTCTCTGCGGAAGGAATACAACGCATTCTTCTAATTCGACGAGAATAAGTCGAGAATTTTTTTTCGATAGCAGAGACTTGATGTTGATGACCTTATAAGGGCGCTGTAATTCGAGATCCTTGACTCTTACAGTTTTTTTCTTATCGATTCGGCTTACTGAATTTATCCTTTTAATTAAGTCCATGTTATTTCGAATTACAAATATATATATATATATATATATATATATATATATATATATATATACATAAACTATTTTCCCGTCATTCCAATCTTCATAAATTGAATACTGTACTCAATCTTAAATCTCGTATTATAAGACTGTGTGATCCTTCTTTTGTTAACAAAAACATCAAGGAATTGGAAGTTACTTTGTTGAATAATGGATACCCATCAGCTTATCTAAAGAAACTATTATATAGCAATACACTTACTACACCTATGAATACAGAGACACAACTAATATACAAGAAGTTACCTTATATTGAAAAGTTAACTCCTCTGCTTGCTAGAATATTAAAACATCCAAATCTAATGATAAGTAGTAATTATACTAAACCACTTAAAAATCTTTTTACTAGATTGAAAGATAAAACTGATATTCCATTATGTAACAATGTAGTCTACAAAATTCAATGTAATTGCCAGCTCAATTATATTGGGCAATCGAATCAGTGGATCCGTAATAGATTAACACAACATCGTAGTGACGGAAAATTAGGAAAAAACTCTTGCGCCTTAGCTAGACATGTATATACTACCAATTATACACCTATGTATGATCAAGTAAAAATATTGGAAACTGAATCCAATTATAGAAAACGCCTATTTTTAGAATCTTTCCATATTAAGAAAGAATCAAATTGTATGAATAACAAGCAGGATTTAGAGAATTTAAGTACATTATATTCACGTCTCTATCAGTTTTAGAAGTGATTGTGTTAACATGGTATTGATGTGTTACACTTAAATAGTAATTTATATACTCTTATTGGTATAGTTTACTCGGTGCAATTGTTGGAACGCACTTGTGTACAATCTTTAGTTACTTTCATGTGCGCAGATACCACTAACAATACATTACCTGCATAATTAATATCCGCATTCTTTCTGGTCATCGATCTAGATTTAACAACATGTAAGTTATTTAAACAATCCTTATAGACTTTACAATGCAATTCAGAAGATATTTAAATCATTTCACCTTTTAGTGAGTTTTAACTGTTGTTTTTAATTGATTGACTAACATAAAACATTTTTTAGACTTATGATTAAGGCACAAAATGGTTGCCGAAACGTCAAGTAATATAACAATTTTACTATATTAATTATTTATTTTTGACCTACAATATCCTGATAACTGAAATTATACTCTTTTCCAACTAGTGAATATTAGGTCACTAAAGTGTGGGGGTTCAATATATATATATATAAATAATTAAATTCAAATGAAAGTATAATAGTCAATGATACGATAAAAAAAGTTTACACTAAGCAATACACAAAAGGCATGCCCATAAATGTCTAGATAGCTTAAGTGCCATGTGTCATCTGAATTAGTTCTTAACTGATATTGTAAACTGAATCATTCCTATTATGTACTATAATAGTATCTACTTAGCATCAAGTATCTATAGGGTCCTACAGAAATTTTTACTATACTACTATACAGAATGGCATGCAATTTTTATTAAGTGAAAACACTGTAAACTAATAATTATGTACTTATGCTGATTATGTTTACTCACGTTTAAATATGTGTAAATATTCCTGTAGACCCCACTGCTTCATTAACTGATCCAAGTCTGTTGTCGCTGCGTAATTAACATGGCTGTCAGCCATTTTGGGACTATTTTTGCCGCTCTGAAAAAAGAATTACAATATTATAATGCATAATATGATAGTGCCCATGTATGGCACTACTTCGATTTGATGTGAACGTTAATATAATTTCCTACTTACTTCAATAAAAATTTCCATGTAAGCTGTGGTTATTCGTTTCCAAAGCACATATACCGGCGCATGTGGAAGTAGTAAACAAAGTAATAATTAATTGTAGGAGGTGTAACTGTAAAAGAGAATCGTGGTATCTGCATTACCGACGGGTTAACTGTAACCAGCTATGCCAGGAACTATTATTTCAGTCGCCCAAACAAACAAAACGTATATTACCTAGCATCAACAACAACGATTTGCAATGAATGCAGGTACAATTAGTGCTTATTACAAGTTCATGTGTACAAAGAAATAAAAGATTCCGTAACTGGCATTTGCCGCAAAAACCAACGGTGTCGATGCTAAGTGATTTGCACTAAAGACTAATTTTGCTTTAACCAAAAAAAATTAGTAATGGCTAGCAAGTGATTTTTTTCCGTGTAGTTACTTACCATAAAACTTGTTATATATCTTAAATAGGAATGGATTTTTAACTTATACCCCACTCATGTAGCATTGTTTGGAGTTAGGATTACAATCTTATATTTTTTGTGAACGATTAGGTCTTTGCAATGCATCGACAATTTTTTATAAACTGACCCTTTTCAAAAAAAGTAGCGAAGTTGTCATAATTCTGTATAGGTATTGTAATTTTTAGTTTCGCAATCTTCATATTGCTTCGAACGTGTACCTACTTTTGCTGCTGTTTTGAGGTGATAGCTTAACATCTCTTTCGGTATGTTGTATTATCTACTGATGGAGTAAATACCTGATTTACTCAGTCGAACTTCTTCTATAGGTTTTTCTAAAGCTTTTTTACTGTATCCACTCAATCATGCTACCAATACTGGTGGAGGCACTTTCCCCCTATGTGGCAATTCCACCCTATAAGGCACTTTCACACTATGAGACAATTTCACTCTATAAGACACTTTCACCCTATTCTGATGGAGATAAATTACCAGCTAACCTAACTATGTCCGACCTGCGTACCCCTGCCATATGCCCGACATATGTCCAACATTCGGACTAAATCCGACCTAGCTGGACTTGCGGGCGGGCGCACGAGCGGGTGGATTAGTAGTACAAATACAGACTAATCAGTGCCTCTTTTCCACCAGCATCCTCATTTCCACACACATTCTGGACCAAATAGTTTTCTTCGACTAGCCATTTCATCTTTCACGATAAATCTGTCTTGTTTGATATCAATTAATATTAGATTTTTCTCAGCTACCTTAATTTATAGGAATTTTTTTAGATAGCATTATCCCCCAGGGAGCTACTCTCATTTTAACCAGAAGCGATTTCTGACCGTTCTTATAAATTTTTCAGCCATGCGATACATTAAATTAGTCTAGAATTTTACGTAGAATTCGAATCTGTAAACATTTAACATCGGGGCAACCCCTAACCATTTTACACACATACCCTCTAGCAAACATATAAAAGATTATTTTTGTTTCTTTTAAGATCAATATATCTTGTTTGGTATCATTTAATATTAGATTTTTCTACGGAGCTCGTCTGTAAATAGATTTTAAATAGGACCACCCTTTACAAAGTTACACCTTTTAAAGACCCAGACCTCTAAATTTTTGCTCATCTATATTTAACTCCATCTTTAAAACCCATTATTTCGCTACCCAAGATATATGCTTTAACCAAACACTTAGAGGTATTAACACAAAGAAGTTAAGCACACAAAAATTTTATAATTTATTTTATCCGATTTACAGTTTAATAAACTAATAGAATACAATTTTTACATTGTAAAGTATAACATTATTTTATTTTCTTCGTGTAGCCGAATCCAAGCAGTTGAAAGTAACCTATAACAAAAAAGAGATTAATGTGTTGTTTAAAAAGAGAGGAAACGTGGTTTACCCTCCAGCGTCACCACGTGGAGATAAACACATGTCGCCGGGAGCGAAAGAATTATTAAGGATGGGGATGGTGGATATGTCTTATAACTAACTTGCATACTACTATATATACTATATATACTATATATATATATATATATATATATATATATATATACAATAAAATATATACAAATATAGCAACTATCTTATTTTTATATGCCCCCATGCTTAGGTTGATATGCTTCCGAGGATGACGTAACACTTGTCATCATCGCCCGATAAACTAATTTTATTAATCAACTGTGTATACAAATCGTGTTTCTTACTCCGGATTGATACCATCGTATTCATGAGGGCCTCTCCATTATTAATAACTACATCCTTAAAACTATCTACACTAATCCCAGCCACCACACTATGGCTAGCACCCTTAATGTTCTTGACAATATCTTTTTCTCCAACAATACAGTAAGACTTAGTCATACTACCTACAAATTCTAACACCCAGTCACCGTTGAACTCGTCTTTAAATTTTCCCACCACCTTCTTATTCACTAATGCTATATCGTACTTGTTAGTCGGATAGTCACTCGTATCGAAATGATCAATGTTTGCGCTAATGTCACTATACAAGTCTTCTATTTCCACACTGTACAACTGTTTTCTTCCCTATGGGGCGGTTACACTGGGTGAAAAACACTGACCTCTTCCTGTGACTGAAGGTCACTAAAAAGAGGTTTCTTCTGGACTAACTCCGGGTATATTCCTCCAGAGGCACGAAACATGCAGGGTGGGGTCTAAATTATATGAAGCAAAAATACCGCTGACCTGATTGACTTAAAACTAAAATGGCGCCACTGCGTCGGATTCCAGCAAATTCAGATAATTTAAAGGAAAACGCAGAAAACACTCAAATATTTCCTTTAATGCAATAACTCTAGACTTCACTATATATTACGCTACTGGTGTTATTACTGGACCTGTAATAAATGCATGATCATAATTATAAATAAAACAAACAATTAGATCACTTTTTGTGCCCTCAAATAAATACATTCAACTCTAATCGAGGATATCTTTCACAGACAAATCAGTTGACTTTGATTCACTAATATCAACGTGAGTGTTTTAAGAAATAAACACGCAAGCTTGAGGTTCCTCTATTAACATTTAAGAATATTTACAGTCACTATTCATGTTTCGCATTGATTTATTTACAGTGTTCCACACTTTTTCTCAAAAGATATATAGTGTGTCTACTCTACCTTATAGGCGGCACAGCCTCGATAGATTATGAGGGGTTCATGTTTAAAGTCTAAGCTCAGGGTAAAGAGGATGGTAAATGGCTTTGAGTAAAAAAGGCCCCTCTAAAGAGATCTTCCAGCCAGCTAAGCTTTTTCAACTTAGAGTAGAGCTATGAGCTAGGGTCGTAGGATGGTATACGATAATAAAAGAAGTTTTATTGGACGCCACCGTATCTCAATAATTATTATACTACGAATCAATCCAAAGACCAGATACGGAAATCTTCGAAAAGAAAAAAATATCCTTGACGAGCAACACATAAAGAAATAATACTTACTTATGACTCTACAAACTGGAATGGGAACGATGATCTCGTACTATCCGAAAATGTAATCACTTCTAAACATTTTTAGACTAGGGCTACGTTAGAGCCTAGTCACTTTATCACAAAAAAATAAAGTACAGAAAGATCAACTAGTAAAAATTATACTTCAAAAAAATTTAAACCAACACCAATAATATATCCTTCTTCACTACAAACAATTTATAAATATATATATATATATATATATATATATATATATATATATATATATATAGACAAGTTGATATTTTTATTTTTTGGGATACTTTTCGTTCCGATTTTTTTATTAAATATTCATTTGCTGGTTTCTGACGTTTCGATTTATTTAAAATCTTTGTCAAAGAGCTAAAAGTATAAAGATAATAACAGTATTTAAATTATAGTTTTTGGTATTGTGACGTGCGGCGTAGCTCAGGGGGTATTTAAGAATGTTTAAACGGAATACCCTCGGATAGAGTTCCGAGATCGATTTGTTAGTTGTATGTTCCTACCAGGACTTGCGATTGGAGTTAATACAAAAATAATAACCCGATGTACTTTGTACAGAATCAGTATTTAATTTTAGGTACGAGCACATGGACATATTTCATAATAAGGCATATAGATAGTTACAGCATGACTACAAGCATGTTAACATATTGGTTACGGTTATTCGTTACGCAGGTACATATATAATTATAAGCATAATAATTGAATAGAAATAGTTATAGCATGACAGTTACAAATAAAGTCACAAATATTTACTTACATTTCTCTTAGGCTTGGGCTGGGAATACGAGCACACACCCCCCCGAGGACTTGCTCTCTTGAAAACCGATGTACGTTCTCCCCCGGTATTGAACGCTCTCTCGTTTTTATTAATTCGCGCTTCCGACTGATTAATGTGTAATCTGCTTGTTATAATTAAATGTTATTTTCTAATAATTAGTAATTGTTCATTTCCTGTGTGTGGTTCTATGTTTCATGCTGATTACTAATTTGGTTTCCTGATAGCTGTGTGTGAACTTCCCGTGACTGTAATTTTCTCACTTGATAATTAATAATTAATTCTAATCATTTTTGATGATTGTGAAACTGAATAATAATACACGTAACATTACTCCCCCGTTAAAAAAACTTGGCCTCCAAGTTTCCGTAACGAGTGATGGGCCAAAAAGAAGAGAGAAAAAAGAGAAAGAGGGAATGTTTGAAAATGTTTAAGGGAACAACTACCAAGAGCGTGGCCTGTGAGAAATGTAGTGTACAATACTAATACATAATACGTCATGCACGATATATGATATGAAATAGATAATACTTAATGTGTAAAGATTTGAAACATAATGTACAATACATAGTTCATAAAGATTTGAAATATAAATTACAATAGATAATACATAATTACACTTTGGGGCAAACACTTTTTGAAGGCACGTACTTTATACTCTGTAATCACTTCACTACAAAATGTTTTTAAAGTTCTGGGTTTTTTCTAAGCAGTTGTGACATTGTAACATATTCGCTGGGTGATTGTCTTCGGTGACCTAGGTATCTACGTGTGGTAGACGTTTCTCGAAGTTGTGGCGTTGTTGGCAGAGTTGGTAGCGGTCGGATGACAATGTCTGCCGGAGATAGGGTTGGTGACGGTAATAAGTAGTCGTGGTTTTCTTCTGTATCTACATTGTCTGGGTTATGTTGGGATTGTATTGACTGCGGTGGCAATAGCGATGAGAAATTTGTTGGTTGACTACTTTGAACTTTTGGTGGTTGTTGTCGTATACCATTGCGTTTAAGTGTCTTTGTTATGATACATAGTCGTTTGGCCATGAGATACAGTATTGCCAAATTTATGAGGATAAGGATTAGAGACAAAGAGAGTAGGTAATAAGGTAAGTAATCGTTGTTGTCAACATCGAGACGTAAAAACCATTTTTCGTCTAAGCAGTCGACCAAACTGTCGAATTTTAGGTTCGGTTGTCCCACCTTTGGGAGTGTTAAACTTTTGAATTTGGTCCATTGAGCTGGTAGTATGTGCGTTAGCTGTACATCGACTTCTTCCAAATATGATACTTTATTGGCTACTATGGTTGCGTATTGTCCGTGTAATGAACATTTGCATGGTAATGAAGTAAAATTGCTCCGATGTTGGAATATGATGGTAGGGAGTAGTTCATGTGGTTGCAAAGGATAGTGGTGTTTGGATGAGGATGCGTGATTAGATAATGATGGACATCTAACTGTGTTAGGAACTCTGTTTCTGTTCCTGTATCTCTACATTCTATTGGACAAGCTTTAGATAGTAGGTCTCCTGTGCTGTCCTGAAGTAGGTGTTTAACGCAAGATATTGCTAGTGGGTTGTTTTCAAATAGTCGGTTCAAGAAACATAGACTTTCCTTGAATGGATCGCAGCGTGGGGTTAAAAATTTCCAGTTATTAGTAGATACATGTTGTATGTAGGCTACGTCGATGGTCGGTATCGACACTGTGCATGTGTAGTAGTAGTAGTAGTATTTTAATATGCATATATAAATACATTTCACATACTATACAAAATTTTAAATTAGCATAGCATAACATTACTAGGTAGCTGATGTATTCCTACTGCCTGAGATGATCAATTAATAGTCTTTTAAAAGTGTTGATTGATTGTGCTGATGATATACTACTTGGTAGTTCATTATATAATCTTATTCCTTCAAAAAATAAAGACTTTCTAGTAGTTTCCTTTTTTACCTTATCGATATACATATTACTAGTATTACGTGTATCATAATTGTGTATATCCTTTATAAATGTAATATTCACATTTAAGTACTCTGGACATAATTTTCTGGTTATGTTATATACAAAACATATCATTTGGTAATATAAGTATTGTTTTACAGTCATAAATTGACAGCAGTCTATCATTAATTTTACTGGTGCATATTTATTGCACTTTAGGATAAATCTTAAACTTTTATTTTGCATAACCTGTAGTTTATTCATAAATGTTTCATTAGTAAAATATAATATTGATGGACAATAATAAAAATGGGGGCTTATCAATGTTTTATATACCAGCAATCTGGTTTCCAAATTTAAGTTGTGACTTACTCTGCCAAAGTAATTAACTTTTTGACTAACCTTTTTAACTAATAACTCACAATGTTACTTAAATAATAATTTGCTATCAATAGTTATTCCCAAGTATTTAATACTGTCAACATATTCTATGGTTTCATTATTAAACTTTACTGCACTTAAGTTATCAACTGCTACTCCTAGTACCATTGCTTTTGATTTTGACACATTTATTACTAGATTGTTGTTATCTAACCACTTTTTCACTTTCACTAATACTGTGTTCAGTTTCATTATAGCTACCTCAATGTCTATTTCTTCAATTGCAATTAGCGTGTCATCTGCAAATAGATTGACAAATGCTTCATTTCCAACTATTTTATTTATATTGTTCAAGTATAGAATAAACAGTAAAGGTCCCAGTATGGTTCCCTGTGGAACACCATAATTGTTATTCTTAATTGATGAATATACATCTTCTATTTTTGTTATCTGATGTCTGTCACTAAGCTAGCTGTTAAACCAGCCCAATGTACATTGTGATAATTTAATTTCTTGTAACCTCTGCATAAGTATATTTCTGTCTATTGTTTCAAACGCACGTTTAAAGTCGACAAATACCGTCACTATTATATTATTTTTACTGTCTAACCATTTTTTCCAACGATTTAACACTAACTGTAAAGCTGTTTCACACGAGTGATACACACGGAATCCAGACTGATTTGGACTCAATATGTTTTCGTTTTTTATATAGCCTAGTAATTGAGTATAGATTACCTTTTCCAATAATTTTTCTAATAGTGGCATCATATTTATTGGTCTATAATCGTTTGCTTCAACACTATTCAGTAGTTTAGGGACAAGTATAACTACCGCTTTTTTAAGCTTTGTTGGGAATGTACTTGTGCTTATTGATTTATTTATAATTTCTGTTATTCTTTGTATAATAAAACTTCCTCCCAACTGAATTATGCGACCATCTATTTCATCCGTTGAGGATTTTCTTAAAAGTGGTATCATTATTTTCTTTAAGTCATCTACTCTAATAGGCTCTATCTTAAATAAGTTATTGTCTTGCTCATTAATTGGTAGATCAACTTTACCATCTAATTTATTTTGAACCAGTTCCTCTATACTGTCGATATTGAAATTATTATATCCTTCAGCTATATCTAGTTTATTGATCTTTGTTGATCCATTAATTTTCATCTTTGTTACTTTGTTGTATTTCACTTTACCATTTATGGCTTCTTTTAAATTCTTCCACATTTCTTTTGCACTTGTACTTTGTTTAATTTTTTTTACATAGTATTTTTTCTTTTTTTCTTTAAGAACTCGATTAACTAAATTTCTAGCTCTCCGAAATTTTTCCCAACTATCTTTATTTCGCATAATAATTGCACGCTGATATTCTTCATCCCTATTCTTAGTTAATGTCTTTAGCTCTTGGTCATACCATTCATTCTTATTTATAATATTAACTTTTGTTTTTGGTGCCAACTTATTAAGAACTTACGTAATATTGTTATAAAGTTTTTCAACCAACATGTCAACTGTAACATCTATACTGTTACTATTATGCCATTCTTTATTAGTAAGTTGTTCTACAAAACTTTGTGCACTTATTTTGTTTAATCGTCTGACATTAATTGTTACGTACTCAAAGTCTTGTTTTGTATGGCTTATTTTTTTTTATAAATTTCCACTATTAAATGATCAGATATTATTGGTCTTTTGAGCACCTTAGTCACTATTTTATTATTGTTTGCAAAGACAATATCAATTATAGTTCTACTATATTCAGTAATTCTTGTATAATCTACAACGATTTGTGTAAGTCCTTTCATTAGCACACTTGTTAATAGTTGGCTTGCATATGTACTTTTGTTAGAGACATCTATGTTAAAATCTCCACATAGTAATATTTCAGTATGTTCTGGCAACAAGTCTAAAACATTTTGTAAGTTTTCAATAAACACAGGTTTACTACGTGCAGGTGATCTATAGATACACAATATACAAAGATTCCCTACCTGTAAACCAAGTGGCATTATCATCCATCTTATTAATTATTATCTCATAATTTATCATGTTGTGAATATATATAATTACTCCTCCTGTATGCCTGCTGTAAGAGTTATTTCTTAAATGATTGTAGTTACCAATAAACACTTCACTATCTATTATCTGATCAGTTATTCTGGTTTCTGTTAGGCAAATAATTAAAGGCTTCTTTATTTCAATAAAATGGCATAATTTAGCTTTATTTGCAATTAGACTTTGGATGTTTAATAGCAGTATGGAGCCATTTAATTGCTATGAAGAGGCAGACAGTACATCATAATTTATTTTCTTTCGTACATGATTAATAATAGAGGTATAAATGGGACAATTTTTATCAAATGCTACATGTTGTATATCCAAATTTAAATTTAGACTATTATTCTTCCTTATACAGTTAATACATTTAACTTCTTTTTCATTACATTTTCTGGTATCATGATAATCAGCACACTTACCACAAAAAGTTTTTTCAAATCCACATTTAGCCGCAACATGTCCATAATTATAGCATTTGAAACATTGTGTTAACCCCACATATTCATATATTTTACACCTAGTAAAACCTACATATAAAAATTCCTTATTTATTAGTTTTTCATAATTTCAAGGGTCAACTTCAATAATGGCATTGTATGACTCTTTATTACGTTGAATTACTTTTAGTAGCTTAAAGCAAAAGTTCTTAACTGTTTCACTAATTTCATTTTGCTCTCTCATAGATCTAATAACATCCCTTTCCTCTATATCACACCTTATATTTTTGACAATTATTTGCGGGTTGCGTTTAAGTGGCTTAATAATCTCATATTGATTACCTAGTTTAGCACTGACAGTATCCTGAATATCCTTAAGTTGGTTCTTATTTACACACTCCACTATTAAGTGTCCATTTTTTTTTTTTGCATTTTTTACACGAGCATCATTAAATACCTTAACATCTATTTTTTGAACTATATTTTTGCGAGCTTCAGCATGTATTTCATTATTAATTGGTTTAATTATTAAAACCTGATGTTGTTTTACAATTGTACTAAACAATTTATCTTTCTTGTTACTACCTGGATGAGCCTCATTATCTCCTACTTCAGCTGTTACATTTGATTGTGGCCTAATTGCATCTATAATATGCTTGTTTATATCCATTGAACTTAAGGTCAACTGCTGACTAACATCCTTCAATTTATTCTCAATCAGATTTTTATTTTCTAATAATAAAGTATTTTTATCTTCTAATTCATTAATTAACCTCTTTAATAGCTGAATTTCCATATCATTTTTAATTTGATCATTACAACTGTGCTGTGGTTCATTAACACTATTAATGTGTATGATGTTAGCAACGAACTCTCTCAGCAACGAATTCCGGCGCGTAAAACTGAACCCTACATACAATAATACATGCAAAAGTGAGTTGGAAACAATAGTAATTTTCGATTTTATTTAATTTTAAGAAAAGTATAGGGGACCATTGCTTGATATTTACGGGGTTGTTTGACAGTATTCCCACAATAAAGTGATAAACTGACGATATAAAGCAGTGAAAAACGTTATAAAATTACTATAAAGCACTCCAACACCACAACTTTACGTCACTTCTGTTCTATTTATAATAATTGAAAACACCATTGAGAACTATATTGAACGACAATTACGAAAATAGCAGATATATTAGCTATATAATACTAAATAGCAGGTACTTTACGTACACTTTGAAATTTGATTTTTCAAAAAGTATAGGGGACCATTGTTTGCCATTGATGGGAATTGATTATTAGGCCTAGTGCAACACACAAACCAAAATTGAAAAAAGCACGGCAATATTACCCGTTCAAAATACTCGTATACGCTTCTCCAAATAGCAGGTACTTTACGTACACTTTGAAATTTGATTTTCAAAAGTATAGGGGACCATTGTTTGCCATTGATGGAATTGATTATTAGGCCTAGTGCACACACAAACCAAAAATTGAAAAATGCACGGCAATATTACCCGTTTAAAATACTGTAAACGCTTCTCCAAATAGCAGGTACTTTACGTACACTTTGAAATTGATTTTCAAAAGTATAGGGGACCATTGTTTGCCATTGATGGAATTGATTATTAGGGCCTAGTGCATACACAAACCAAAAATTAAAAAATGCACGGCAATATTACCCGTTTAAAATACTTATTTGTAAACGCTTCTCAAAATAGCAGGTGGTTTACGTACACTTTGAAATTCGATTTTCAAAAGTATAGGGGACCATTGTTTGCCATTGATGGAATTAATTATTAGGCCTAGTGCACACAAAGCAAAAATTAAAAAATGCACGGCAATATTACCCATTTAAAATACTTATTTGTAAACGCTTCTCCAAATACCAGGTAGTTTACGTACACTTTGAAATTCGATTTTTCAAAAAGTATAAAGCACCATTGTTTGTCATTGATAGAAATTAATTATTAGGGCCTATTGCTTACACAAACCAAAAATTAAAAATGCACGGCAATATTACCTGTTTAAAATACTTATTTGTAAACCCTTCTCCAAATAGCAGGTAGTTTACGTACACTTTGAAATTCTATTTTTCAAAAGTATAGGGGACCATTATTTGCCATTGATGGGAATTAATTATTAGGCCTAGTGCATACACAAACCAAAAATTAAAAAATGCACGGCAATATTACCCGTTTAAAATACTTATTTATAAATGTTTCTCCAAATACCAGGTTGTTTATGAACAATTTGAAAATCAATTTTTCAAAAAGTTTAGGGGACCATTGTTTGCCATTGATGGGAATTAATTATTAGGCCTAGTGCACACAAACCAAAAATTGAAAAAGCACGGCAATATTACCCGTTTAAAATACTTATTTATAAACGCTTCTCCAAATACCAGGTGGTTTACGTACACTTTGAAATTCGATTTTTCAAAAGTATAGGGGACCATTGTTTGCCATTGATGGGAATTAATTAGGGGCCTAGTGCACACACAAACCAAATTGAAAAAGCACGGCAATATTACCCGTTTAAAATACTTATTTATAAACGCTTCTCCAAATAGCAGGTAGTTTACGTACACTTCGAAATTCGATTTTCAAAAGTATAGGGGACCATTGTTTGCCATTGATGGGAATTAATTATTAGGGCAACACAAACAAAAATTGAAAAAAGCACGGCAATATTACCCGTTTAAAATACTTATTTATAAACGCTTCTCAAATACCAGGTGGTTTACGTACACTTTGAAATTCGATTTTCAAAAGTATAGGGGACCATTGTTTGCCATTGATGGGAATTGATTATTAGGGCCTAGTGCATACACAAACCAAAATTGAAAAATGCACTAATATTACCGTTTAAAATACTTATTTATAAACGCTTCTCCAAATACAGGTGGTTTACGTACACTTTGAAATTCGATTTTTCAAAAGTATAGGGGACCATTGTTTGCCATTGATGGGAATTAATTATTAGGGCCTAGTGCACACAAACCAAAAATTGAAAAATGCAGCAATATTACCCGTTTAAAATACTTATTTATAAACGCTTCTCCAAATAGCAGGTGGTTTACGTACACTTGAAATTGATTTTTCAAAAGTATAGGGGACCATTGTTTGCCATTGATGGGAATTAATTATTAGGGGCCTAGTGCACACACAAACCAAAAATTGAAAAAAGCACGGCAATATTACCCGTTTAAAATACTTATTTGTAAATCCTTCTCCAAATCCCAGGTAGTTTACGTACACTTTGAAATTTGATTTTTCAAAAGATATAGGAGACCATTGTTTGTCGTTGATGGAAATTGATTATTGGGGCATAGTGCATACACATACCAAAAATTGAAAAATGCACGGCAATATTACCCGTTTAAAATACTTATTTATAAACGCTTCTCCAAATACCAGGTAGTTTACGTACACTTTGAAATTCGATTTTCCAAAAAGTATAGGGGACCATTGTTTGTCATTGATGGAAATTGATTATTAGGGGCCTAGTGTATACACAAACCAAAAATTGAAAAAAGCACAATATTACCCGTTTAAAATACTTATTTATAAACGCTTCTCCAAATACCAGGTGGTTTACGTACACTTTGAAATTCGATTTTCAAAAGTATAGGGGACCATTGTTTGCCATTGATGGGAATTGATTATTAGGGCCTAGTGCACACAAACCAAAAATTGAAAAAAGCAATATATTACGTTTAAAATACTTATTTTTAACGCTTATCCAAATACCAGGTAGTTTACGTACACTTTGAAATTCGATCTTTCAAAAAGTATAGGGGACCATTGTTTGCCATTGATGGGAATTGACTATTGGGGCCTAGTGTATACACAAACCAAAAATATAAAAATGCACGGAATTATGACCGGTTTTAAATACTTATTTGTAAACGCTTCTCCAAATACAAGGTAGTCTACGTACACTTTGAAATTCGATTTTTCCAAAAGTATAGGGGACCATTGTTTGTCATTGCTGGAAATGGATTATATAGGCCTAGTGCATACACAAACCAAAAACTAAAAAATGCACGGCAATATTACCCGTTTAAAATACCTATCTATAAATGTTTCTCCAAATACCAGGTAGTTTATGTACACTTTGAAAATCAATTTTTCAAAAAGTATAGGGGACCATTGTTTGTTATTGAGGGAAATTAATTATTAGGGCCTAGCATACACAAACCAAAAATTGAAAAGCACGGCAATATTACCCGTTTAAAATACTTATTTATAAACGCTTCTCCAAATACCAGGTGGTTTACGTACACTTTGAAATTCGATTTTTCAAAAAGTATAAAGAACCATTGTTTGTATTGATGGGAATTGTTTATTGGGGCCTTATTGCTACACAAACCAAAAATTAAAAAAAGCATGGCAATATTACCCATTTAAAATACTTATTTATAAATGTTTCTCCAAATACCAGGTGGTTTACGTACACTTTGAAATTCGATTTTCAAAAGTATAGGGGACCATTGTTTGCCATTGATGGAATTAATTGCCTAGTGCACACAAACCAAAAATTGAAAAAAGCACGGCAATATTACCCGTTTAAAATACTTATTTATAAACGCTTCTCCAAATACCAGGTGGTTTACGTACACTTTGAAATTCGATTTTTCAAAAAGTATAGGGGACCATTGTTTGCCATTGATGGGAATTAATTATTAGGGCCTAGTGCACACACAAACCAAAAATTGAAAAAAGCACGGCAATATTACCCGTTTAAAATACTTATTTATAAACGCTTCTCCAAATACAGGTGGTTTACGTACACTTTGAAATTCGATTTTCAAAAGTATAGGGGACCATTGTTTGCCATTGATGGAATTAATTATTGGGGCCTAGTGCACACACAAACCAAAATTGAAAAAGCACGGCAATATTACCCATTTAAAATACTTATTTGTAAACCCTTCTCCAAATAGCAGGTAGTTTACGTACACTTTGAAATTCAATTTTCCAAAAAGTATAGGGGACCATTATTTGCCATTGATGGGAATTGATTATTGGAGTCTAGTGCATACACAAACCAAAAATTAAAAAATGCACGGCAATATTCCCCGTTTAAAATACTTATTTATAAATGTTTCTCCAAATAGCAGGTAGTTTACGTACACTTTGAAATTCAATTTTTCAAAAAGTATAGGGGACCATTGTTTGCCATTGATGGGAATTGATTATTGGGGCCTATTGCATACACAAACCAAAAATTAAAAAATGCACGGCAATATTACCCATTTAAAATACTTATTTGTAAACGCTTCTCCAAATACCAGGTAGTTTACGTACACTTTGAAATTCGATTTTTCAAAAAGTATAAAGGACCATTGTTTGTCATTGATGGAAATTAATTATTGGGGCCTATTGCTTACACAAACCAAAAATTAAAAATGCACGGCAATATTACCCGTTTAAAATACTTATTTGTAAACGTTTCTCCAAATACCAGGTAGTTTACGTACACTTTGAAATTCGATTTTTCAAAAAGTATAGGGGCCATTGTTTGTTATTGAAGGAATTGATTATAGGGGTCTAGTGCATACACAAAGCAAAAATTAAAAAATGCACGGCAATATTACCCATTTAAAATACTTTATAAACGCTTCTCCAAATAGCAGGTGGTTTACGTACACTTTGAAATTCGATTTTTCAAAAGTATAGGGGACCATTGTTTGCCATTGATGGGAATTAATTATTAGGCCTAGTGCACACAAAACCAAAAATTGAAAAATGCACGGCAATATTACCCGTTTAAAATACTTATTTATAAACGCTTCTCCAAATACCAGGTGGTTTACGTACACTTTGAAATTCGATTTTCAAAAGTATAGGGGACCATTGTTTGCCATTGATGGGAATTAATTATTAGGGGCCTAGTGCAACACAAACCAAAAATTGAAAAAAGCACGGCAATATTACCCGTTTAAAATACTTATTTATAAACGCTTCTCCAAATACCAGGTGGTTTACGTACACTTTGAAATTCGATTTTTCAAAAAGTATAGGGGACCATTGTTTGCCATTGATGGGAATTAATTATTAGGGCCTAGTGCACACACAAACCAAAAATTGAAAAAAGCACGGCAATATTACCCGTTTAAAATACTTATTTATAAACGCTTCTCCAAATACCAGGTGGTTTACGTACACTTTGAAATTCGATTTTTCAAAAAGTATAGGGGACCATTGTTTGCCATTGATGGAATTAATTATTAGGGGCCTAGTGCACACACAAACCAAAAATTGAAAAAGCACGGCAATATTACCCGTTTAAAATACTTATTTATAAACGCTTCTCCAAATAGCCAGGTGGTTTACGTACACTTTGAAATTCGATTTTCAAAAGTATAGGGGACCATTGTTTGCCATTGATGGAATTAATTATTAGGGGCCTAGTGCACACACAAACCAAAAATTGAAAAATGCACGGCAATATTACCCGTTTAAAATACTTATTTATAAACGCTTCTCCAAATACCAGGTGGTTTACGTACACTTTGAAATTCGATTTTCAAAAGTATAGGGGACCATTGTTTGCCATTGATGGAATTAATTATTAGGCCTAGTGCATACACAAACCAAAAAAAAAAGCACGGCAATATTACCCGTTTAAAATACTTATTTATAAACGCTTCTCCAAATACCAGGTGGTTTACGTACACTTTGAAATTCGATTTTTCAAAAGTATAGGGACCATTGTTTGCCATTGATGGGAATTGATTATTAGGGCCTAGTGCATACACAAACCAAAATTGAAAATGCACGGCAATATTACCCGTTTAAAATACTTATTTATAAACGCTTCTCCAAATACCAGGTGGTTTACGTACACTTTGAAATTCGATTTTCAAAAAGTATAGGGACCATTGTTTGCCATTGATGGGAATTAATTATTAGGGCCTAGTGCACACAAACCAAAAATTGAAAAATGCACGGCAATATTACCCGTTTAAAATACTTATTTATAAACGCTTCTCCAAATAGCAGGTGTTTACGTACACTTTGAAATTCGATTTTTCAAAAAGTATAGGTGACAATTGTTTGCCATTGATGGGATTTGAATATTGGGGCCTAGTGCATACACAAACCAAAAATAAAAAAATGCACGGATATATTACCCGTTTAAAATACTCATATGTAAACGCTTCTCCAAATAGCAGGTAGTTTAAGTACACTTTGAAATTCGATTTTCAAAAGTATAGGGGACCATTGTTTGCCATTGATGGGAATTAATTATTAGGGCCTAGTGCACACACAAACCAAAATTGAAAAAATGCACGGCAATATTACCCGTTTAAAATACTTATTTATAAACGCTTCTCAAATACCAGGTGGTTTACGTACACTTTGAAATTCGATTTTCAAAAGTATAGGGACCATTGTTTGCCATTGATGGGAATTGATTATTGGGGCCTATTGCATACACAAACAAAAAATTAAAAAATGAACAGCAATATTACCCGTTTAAAATACTTATGTGTAAACGTTTCTCTAAATACCAGGTAGTTTACGTACACTTTGAAATTCGATTTTTCAAACAGTATAGGGGACAATTGTTTGCCATTGATAAGAATTTATTATTTTGGCGTAGTGCATACACAAACCAAAAATTAAAAATACACGGCAATATTACCCGCTTAAGGTACTTATCTATAAACGTTTCTCCAAATACCAGGTGGTTTACGTACACTTTGAAATTCGATTTTTCAAAAGTATAGGGGACCATTGTTTGCCATTGATAGGAATTTATTATTTTGGCGTAGTGCAACACAAACCAAAAATTAAAAATACACGGCAATATTACCCGCTTAAGGTACTTATCTATAAACGTTTCTCCAAATCCCAGGTAGTTTACGTACACTTTGAAATTTGATTTTTCAAAAGTATAGGAGACCATTGTTTGTCATTGATGGAAATTGATTATTGGGCCTAGTGCATACACAAACCAAAAATTAAAAAATGCACGGCAATATTACCCGTTTAAAATACTTATTTGTAAACGTTTCTCCAAATACCAGGTAGTTTACGTACACTTTGAAATTCGATTTTTCAAAAAGTATAGGGGACCATTGTTTGCCATTGATGGGAATTGATTATTGAGGCCTAGTGCATACACAAACCAAAAATTAAAAATGCACGGCAATATCACCCGTTTAAAATACTTATTTATAAATGTTTCTCCAAATACTAGGTAGTTTATGTACACTTTGAAAATCAATTTTTCAAAAGTATAGGGGACCATTGTTTGCCATTGATGGAAATTGATTATTAGGGGTCTAGTGCATACACAAACCAAAAATTAAAAAATGCACGGCAATATTACCCGTTTAAAATACTTATTTGTAAACCCTTCTCCAAATAGCAGGTAGTTTACGTACACTTTGAAATTCAATTTTTCTGAAAGTATAGAGGACCATTGTTTGCCATTGATGGGAATTGATTATTAGGCCTAGTGACACACAAACCAAAAATTGAAAAATGCACGGCAATATTACCCGTTTAAAATACTTATTTATAAACGCTTCTCCAAATAGCAGGTAGGTTTACGTACACTTTGAAATTCGATTTTTCAAAAGTATAGGGGACCATTGTTTGCCATTGATGGGAATTAATTATTAGGCCTAGTGCACACACAAACCAAAAATTGAAAAAGCACGGCAATATTACCCGTTTAAAATACTTATTTATAAACGCTTCTCCAAATACCAGTGGTTTACGTACACTTTGAAATTCGATTTTTCAAAAGTATAGGGACCATTGTTTGCTATTGAGGCAAATTGATTATTGAGGCCTAGTGCAACACAAAACAAAAATTAAAAAATGCACGGCAATATTACCCGTTTAAAATACTTATTTGAAAACCCTTCTCCAAATAGCAGGTAGTTTACGTACACTTTGAAATTCAATTTTCAAAAAGTATAGGGGACCATTATTTGCCATTGATGGGAATTGATTATTGGGGCCTAGTGTATACACAAACCAAAATTGAAAAAGCACGGCAATATTACCCGTTTAAAATACTTATTTATAAACGCTTCTCCAAATACCAGGTGGTTTACGTACACTTTGAAATTCGATTTTCAAAAGTATAGGGGACCATTGTTTGCCATTGATGGGAATTGATTATTAGGCCTAGTGCAACACAAACCAAAAAATGAAAAAAGCACGGCAATATTACCCATTTAAAATACTTATTTGTGAACGCTTCTCCAAATACCAGGTGGTTTACGTACACTTTGAAATTCGATTTTTCAAAAAGTATAGGGGACCATTGTTTGCCATTGATGGGAATTGATTATTAGGGCCTAGTGCATACACAAACCAAAAATTGAAAAAAGCACGGCAATATTACCCGTTTAAAATACTTATTTATAAACGCTTCTCCAAATACCAAGTGGTTTACGTACACTTTGAAATTCGATTTTTCAAAAAGTATAGGGGACCATTGTTTGCCATTGATGGGAATTAATTATTAGGGCCTAGTGCACACACAAACCAAAAATTGAAAAAAGCACGGCAATATTACCCGTTTAAAATACTTATTTATAAACGCTTCTCCAAATACCAGGTGGTTTACGTACACTTTGAAATTCGATTTTTCAAAAAGTATAGGGGACCATTGTTTGCCATTGATGGGAATTGATTATTAGGGCCTAGTGCATACACAAACCAAAAATTGAAAAAAGCACGGCAATATTACCCGTTTAAAATACTTATTTATAAACGCTTCTCCAAATACCAGGTGGTTTACGTACACTTTGAAATTCGATTTTTCAAAAAGTATAGGGGACCATTGTTTGCCATTGATGGGAATTGATTATTAGGGCCTAGTGCACACAGAAACCAAAAATTGAAAAATGCACGGCAATATTACCCGTTTAAAATACTCGTAAACGCTTCTCCAAATAGCAGGTAGTTTACGTACACTTCGAAATTCGATTTTTCAAAAAGTATAGGGGACCATTGTTTGCCATTGATGGGAATTAATTATTAGGGCCTAGTGCACACACAAACCAAAAATTGAAAAAAGCACGGCAATATTACCCGTTTAAAATACTTATTTATAAACGCTTCTCCAAATAGCAGGTAGTTTACGTACACTTCGAAATTCGATTTTTCAAAAAGTATAGGGGACCATTGTTTGCCATTGATGGGAATTAATTATTAGGGCCTAGTGCACACACAAACCAAAAATTGAAAAAAGCACGGCAATATTACCCGTTTAAAATACTTATTTATAAACGCTTCTCCAAATACCACGTGGTTTACGTACACTTTGAAATTCGATTTTTCAAAAAGTATAGAGGACCATTGTTTGCCATTGATGGGAATTGATTATTAGGGACTAGTGCACACACAAACCAAAAATTGAAAAATGCACGGCAATATTACCCGTTTAAAATACTCGTAAACGCTTCTCCAAATAGCAGGTAGTTTACGTACACTTTGAAATTCAATTTTCAAAAAGTATAGGGGACCATTATTTGCCATTGATGGGAATTGATTATTGGGGCCTATTGCATACATAAAGCAAAAATTAAAAAATGCACGGCAATATTACCCGTTTAAAATACTCGTAAACGCTTCTCCAAATACCAGGTGGTTTACGTACACTTTGAAATTTGATTTTTCAAAAGTATAGGGGACCATTGTTTGCCATTGATGGAATTGATTATTAGGCCTAGTGCAACACAAACCAAAAATTAAAAAATGCACGGCAATATTACCCGTTTAAAATACTTATTTGTAAACGCTTCTCCAAATACCAGGTAGTTTACGTACACTTTGAAATTCGATTTTTCAAAAAGTATTGGGGACCATTGTTTGTCATTGATGCGAATTGATTATTAGGGCCTAGTGCATACACAAACCAAAAATTAAAAAATGCACGGCAATATTACCCGTTTAAAATACTTATTTGTAAACGCTTCTCCAAATACCAGGTAGTTAACGTACACTTTGAAATTGATTTTTCAAAAGTATAGGGGACCATTGTTTGCCATTGATGGGAATTGATTATTAGGGGCCTAGTGCATACACAAACCAAAAATTGAAAAAGCACGGCAATATTACCCGTTTAAAATACTTATTTATAAACGCTTCTCCAAATACCAAGTGGTTTACGTACACTTTGAAATTCGATTTTCAAAAGTATAGGGGACCATTGTTTGCCATTGATGGGAATTAATTATTAGGCCTAGTGCACACAAACCAAAAATTGAAAAAGCACGGCAATATTACCCGTTTAAAATACTTATTTATAAACGCTTCTCCAAATACCAGGTGGTTTACGTACACTTTGAAATTCGATTTTCAAAAGTATAGGGGACCATTGTTTGCCATTGATGGAATTGAATTATTAGGGCCTAGTGCACACACAAACCAAAAATTGAAAAAAGCACGGCAATATTACCCGTTTAAAATACTTATTTATAAACGCTTCTCCAAATACCAGGTGGTTTACGTACACTTTGAAATTCGATTTTCAAAAGTATAGGGGACCATTGTTTGCCATTGATGGAATTGATTATTAGGGGCCTAGTGCACACAAACCAAAAATTGAAAAAGCACGGCAATATTACCCGTTTAAAATACTTATTTATAAACGCTTCTCCAAATACCAGGTGGTTTACGTACACTTTGAAATTCGATTTTTCAAAAAGTATAGGGGACCATTGTTTGCCATTGATGGGAATTGATTATTAGGGCCTAGTGCACACAGAAACCAAAAATTGAAAATGCACGGCAATATTACCCGTTTAAAATACTTATTTATAAACGCTTCTCCAAATAGCAGGTGGTTTACGTACACTTTGAAATTCGATTTTAAAAAGTATAGGGGACCATTGTTTGCCATTGATGGGAATTGATTATTAGGGCCTAGTGCACACAGAAACCAAAAATTGAAAAATGCACGGCAATATTACCCGTTTAAAATACTCGTAAACGCTTCTCCAAATAGCAGGTAGTTTACGTACACTTCGAAATTCGATTTTTCAAAAAGTATAGGGGACCATTGTTTGCCATTGATGGGAATTAATTATTAGGGCCTAGTGCACACACAAACCAAAAATTGAAAAAAGCACGGCAATATTACCCGTTTAAAATACTTATTTATAAACGCTTCTCCAAATACCACGTGGTTTACGTACACTTTGAAATTCGATTTTCAAAAGTATAGAGGACCATTGTTTGCCATTGATGGGAATTGATTATTAGGGCCTAGTGCACACACAAACCAAAATTGAAAAATGCACGGCAATATTACCGTTTAAAATACTTATTTAAACGCTTCTCCAAATACCAGGTGGTTTACGTACACTTTGAAATTCGATTTTTCAAAAGTATAGGGGACCATTGTTTGCCATTGATGGGAATTGATTATTAGGGCCTAGTGCACACACAAACCAAAATTGAAAATGCACGGCAATATTACCCGTTTAAAATACTTATTTATAAACGCTTCTCCAAATACCAGGTGGTTTACGTACACTTTGAAATTCGATTTTCAAAAAGTATAGGGGACCATTGTTTGCCATTGATGGAATTGAATTATTAGGGCCTAGTGTATACACAAATCAAAAATTTAAAAAAGCACGGCAATATTACCCGTTTAAAATACTTATTTATAGACGCTTCTCTAAATACCATGTGGTTTACGTACACTTTGAAATTCGATTTTTCAAAAAGTATAGGGGACCATTGTTTGCCATTGATGGAATTGATTATTAGGGCCTAGTGCACACAAAACCAAAAATTGAAAATGCACGGCAATATTACCCGTTTAAAATACTGTATAAACGCTTCTCCAAATAGCAGGTGGTTTACGTACACTTTGAAATTCAATTTTCCAAAAAGTATAGGGGACCATTGTTTGCCATTGATGGAAATTGATTATTGGGGCCTATTGCATACACAAACCAAAAATTAAAAAATGCACGGCAATATTACCCGTTTAAAATACTTATTTGTAAACCCTTCTCCAAATAGCAGGTAGTTTACGTACACTTCAAAATTCAATTTTTTAAAAAGTATAGGGGACCATTATTTGCCATTGATGGAATTGATTATTGGGGCCTATTGCATATACAAACCAAAAATTGAAAAAGCACGGCAATATTACCCGTTTAAAATACTTATTTATAAACGCTTCTCCAAATACCACGTGGTTTACGTACACTTTGAAATTCGATTTTCAAAAGTATAGAGGACCATTGTTTGCCATTGATGGGAATTGATTATTAGGGCCTAGTGCACACAAACCAAAAATTGAAAATGCACGGCAATATTACCCGTTTAAAATACTCGTAAACGCTTCTCCAAATAGCAGGTAGTTTACGTACACTTCGAAATTCGATTTTCAAAAGTATAGGGGACCATTGTTTGCCATTGATGGGAATTAATTATTAGGCCTAGTGCACACAAACCAAAAATTAAAAATGCACGGCAATATTACCCGTTTAAAATACTTATTTGTAAACGTTTCTCCAAATACCAGGTAGTTTACGTACACTTTGAAATTCAATTTTTCAAAAAGTATAGGGGACCATTGTTTGCCATTGATGGAATTGATTATTGGGGCCTAGTGCATACACAAACCAAAATTAAAAAATGCATTGCAATATTACCCGTTTAAAATACTTATTTATAAACGCTTCTCCAAATACCAGGTGGTTTACGTACACTTTGAAATTCGATTTTCAAAAGTATAGGGGACCATTGTTTGCCATTGATGGAATTGATTATTAGGGCCTAGTGCACACAAACCAAAAATTGAAAAATGCACGGCAATATTACCCTTCAAAATACTCGTAAACGCTTCTCCAAATAGCAGGTACTTTACGTACACTTTGAAATTTGATTTTTCAAAAGTATAGGGGACCATTGTTTGTCATTGATGGGATTTGATTATTAGGCCTAGTGCATACACAAACCAAAAATTGAGAATAAGAATAATATTAGACGACGTTGAAAGGCACCTTATGTATAGCAGTTATGCGTCGTAAGACTATACTATGGTTCAGCTCGCTTTAAAATCATTTAGGTCGCATCGATTGCTATTACGCTATTGTCTCTATTCAGAAACCTTTACAACTTCGATAGTAAGTTTGTATTTCCTTATCGGGACATATTATTTTTCATTTATTTGGGGAAGTTTGTTCCAGAGATATGTAACCTCTGTCGTTTCTTCTGTAGCGTGCAAATGTAGTATAATAATGGGATACGTTCATTTAGTTTACAAATATTATCTACCTATCATAATATAAAAAGATTGGAATAACGGAGAAACTCAACAATATGTTTGTGCATATTTATGTGTCAATTGGTGCCAATGTCAATTAAAAGTAGAGTTGAGAAATAAAGTTATATGGATTGACACCTTCAATTACAGTCCGTATTTCGGAATCTTGTGGTATCTTGAAAACTAGACTGTGAAAAATATCAGACTTTCATTTTAAACAGTTTAGCATTAACCGTAACGTTAACTTAGCGTAAACTTTAAAGTCACGTGACAAATAATAGTCAGTTATCAGCAGTGTGATAACCAGAGTTTTCGCATTAAAATGATACAATCAGATTGTAATTTAACCTGGCTTTAGTTGAACAAAGGCATAATTTTGTGGTTGGTGCAAATGTTTGTTCTTATGATAATAAAATTGAAGTTTATAGATTATAAAAAGGACTACCAAATTGAAGAGAGAAAACCCGATTTACCGTTGGTACTTATTTCATATGCTAATTTGAATGAATAGATAGCAATGGCCCAACTACCGCTTAGTGTACGGTATTTTTGCTAATTAGCAAAAAGCGCATGTGCGCAGTCATCCACGTACGATAAATAACCGCGGTCCGCTATTCTTGTAAAATGCTGTGTGGCAGGCTATATGTAAATAATTATATACAATGTATGAATACAAAATCTATAAGTAAGTAGTTTAAAATTGGTAGTTTTTCAAAATAATTATATACACTTAAAATGCAATATAAAGTTTTACATATTTAATATAATTACTTGTAACAACGTTGTATGAAAATGCAGTTACTTCGGGTTATATGGAAACAACCAAACACCAAAAGTACAACAGACACAGTCACATAGCAAAATCAATAACAAGGTCCATTGTACCTCAGGTGTTGGCTCTGAAAAGTGCCTTTATGGTGAAGTCTGTAGGTTAACTATTGTCCAACCAATAATTGATGTAGCAACTTCAGCCCATTTTTGTTCGGATGAAGCCCATCTCTAGATAATTATATTAATGTTTGTAAAGCATTGGCCAACCTACCTTTCATAGAGGATCCTTGAAGAAAGGGCGCGGTTGTAGTCTATTACAACCACAACATTTTTCAGGGGGCCTTTAAAATAAAGTAATTTAGCACTCTTGAACGTTAAAAGTGTAGTGTTACCTCTTAATGCCAGCGATCTTATAAAGTTGTTATAGCTGCTGATCGTTTGCAGCTGACTTGAGGTCGCACCATAGATGTGTGGGATTGTACACACATGCATATGCTGAACACACAAGTCAAGTAAATGAGAGAGCATTTCTCCCATCGCTCGCTTCATTACGAAATAAGAATGGTTCTAAAATAAAACATTGGCAGAAGAACTTAATCTATAAGTTTTAAATATTTTGTAAACCTTCAACACAACGTTGCTGCCTATAAGGACAACTACCTCCTGAGCGATTGTGCCTCCCTGTGATTGCTTCAATCTTTTACCTTTTTTAAGTTGATTTATAGTTTGTCCCCCATAAGCAAATTCGCAGAAAACACGCCTCTTTCCATGTATGTCTGAAACCAAAACAAAAATATGAGTTAAATCGTCGAACAACATACTAATATTAATCACTCACATTCAGTAATCGATTGGGTGCCCAAAATAACGCTTTGGTACCTGCAAGTATCGAACCGCCAAAGAAAGTCATATTTCAGTAATCAAAATCTGTTCAGAATTAAAAGTGTAGTGCTCTACAGTTACATGTCTGTGCACTACAGGCTAGTCCAATTGAAAAGAAAGCAGAGGGCGCTAGTTAATGATACAGATTTACATTGCGCAGTAACCGTTTTCATTCACAATTATGTAGTGTAAAATGTATATAACTTCTTTGCTTGATTAGAGATTCTTATTTTGCAACACAATAAATCAGTAATGCGTTCTGATTTCCTTTTTAATATTAGCAAAGTAAACAAATATGTGATAAAGTATTGGATATAAATAAATTTTATACTTAGTCGCTTATACAAAATTATAATAGTAGATTACATACCGAGGTGGAAGTGCTTCATTACCGATGTGAAGTTTGATGATCAAGTCGCGTTAGCGCCGCGGTCATCAATAAGCCGAGGTAATGTGAACCAACGACCACCTAGGTTTTTAAAACTTTATTTACAATCATCCCTTTTAAGTAACGAAAAATGTAAAAATTAATTGCTGGTAGATTCGGCATTTTAGCAAGGGCCTTTTAAAACCCAAGGGTACTGTGCACTTGGTAGACCATAATCGAATGCGCTAGGGTTGCAGATACAATTCCAGCTGTCATTACTTCATGAGAAACCATGCAGCACAGGCACAGATGATCTGGTGACCCCAGGTCCCATATTCTTGAGTTTATAGTTCATAGGGATATAATTAGTAGGAGAAAGTGGGTGTAGTTCTCTTGTAAAATCAAATTGCTTATTCTTGAAATCATGGAAGAGTTCCTTTCCTATAAAAAAAAGTAAAATTGATTCTCCTGGTTAATTATGAGAGAATGTGAGAACTGTCATGAGAAATGATGACAATTTGATATTTATGTAATTGAGTACAATAAAATTTACTTTTCCACAAAGACCGTTAAAATATAATAATGTCAATTTCATACATTTTCGCTTTTACATAAACTTCACTTTTGCTAAAGGAAAACTAGTCACCACTAAAATATATGACATGCGAATTTAACAACAAGGATGCGTATCCGTATGTCTGCATGGTGGTGGCACTCTACAGACGATTCTGTTACCGCATTTTAGTATTAACCTTATCCGAATAAATGGCGCCCACAATTTCAACAGCAATTTTATTGATTGTCATTTATTTGACATTAAATTGACGTTTAAATACTCCCTGTATGTTTGTTGTGGTTTGTTTAGTAATCTTCTTTGGGGATTAAACCACTCATAGTTTTTAAAATTATCTTTATTAACGTTTCGATCCATGACCTAGGATCGTTTTCAAAATAATAAAAACTTCAAGTTTGACATTTATGACACAAGTTGAAGGTGACTTTGATTTATTGATGTCTGAAATATTTGTTTGAGTACACTAAGCAAAAATTTTTAAAGTTTAAATGAATGATTGCCTTCAATTTGTGTTACGGCCTGGGACCGACTTTTTTTAGGTAGCCAATACGCTTAACGTGAAATCAGCTGATTAATTTTTATTGTAAAAATTCAATAACTTGGGAATTGGAAAACATTTTTTAACATGTTTCTATTTATACAATTTAGAGGATGGTTATTAAAGAAGTGTGCAATTGCATTATTACAAGGCTTAACTAGTCGTTTTTTTTATATTTATTTTGAAGGGGAAATCATTATGATTTAGGCTACCTCTTTGGTAGATTTTAACATTGTTCTGAGGTGATCTTATGGCAGGTTTACACTTGTCAGACACCAATGTTGTTCTATGAAGGTTGTATATGGATCTGAGGCGACCCTATGGCGGGTTTACACTTGTCAGATACCAATACTGTTTAACGGAGATTGTATATGATTGTTAGGTAACCTTATTGTGGGTTTACACTTGTCAGATACCAATGCTGTTTTACAGGGGTTGTTAATATGCTTCATCATCATCATAATTGGACCTTCATCTCAAAACTGGTTGGACACGTACCTGCATTTATTTATATTCTGAGCTAGTTCTAATTTTATGTCTTATTTCACCGAGATTCAGTGAATCTGGATTGGTTTTAAAAAGGAAAACAACTTTTCAGTGTTCAGTTCAGGAGCTGCAGAACGTGCCCACCATAACACGCAAGCAGATATTGAACATACTATGGGGCTTTGGCTTACTAAAGCCAAGGAACGTACTAAATTGAAGAACAACAATAATTAAAAATATGTGTATATATATTAATAACTAAATACATATTATTATTATTATAATTTCTTATTTTATGTTCTCTTGTCAGACTATGCAATAAATTCAACGTTAGTAAATGCATTCATATACTTTTACAATTCTCTAATAATACAAATACTTGTTATACTGTTCTAATTATTTAAAATGTCTCATAATTCCAATTGCTCCGAATGAGGGAAACTTGTGGGTGTCTCTATAAGCATGACAAGATGAATAAATATGGTTGATATAAAATTTTTGAGTGGTATGGCTGCATTAACTATAATTAAGGTAGTGTTATTTTAAATAATGGGCGCATGCTGGTATATCATTACACACATTGTCCCAAAATAGTGTGCAATTAATAGGTAACTCTGTTATTAATAAAGATACAAATGAAACTGTATGTCTTGCTTATAGATTTGATAAAAATATCTACTATTGATTATCATATGAAAATCATCATTGAAAAGGGTAGGCAATTTCCCTTTGTCATACATGTTATATATGGTTTCAGCATCAAACCACCTACATATTTTATATTATGATCTTCTGTTTGCTTATGAAATTTTTTTATAAAAGTAATATAACCAAGAGAACATTAATTGCACGAACGATTGTACTTGTTAAATAAGCAGCCAGTATATAGATGCAGTCAAATGAATAATATATTTATTACCAAAATTATAATATATTTTGCATTTGATTGTATCAATACTGGCTTTCGACAACGAGCACAATCGTCGACGTTCTCTTGGTTATATACTTTTATAAAAGAATTTCATAATTATGTATATACGAAATTGTTTTATAGTAATTTTTGGTGTATTTATGTGTATTATAACAATACTCTGTTGAAAGAGTCCAACAGAATATTCTAAAAATAAATATCAATATGAACCGTGGCGTATTGTTGAAACAAAGAAGGTAACTCTCTACCACAAAAAATATCGTAAGACAAAATATTACAAATTTTCGTACTCTCTCATCTATACATGAACATGAAATACGCCAAGGACGCCTTCAACAAGAACAATTTCACAATGCTTATAATGCAAAATCGCCGATACAAGCTGGCATTAAAATATACAATGCTATTTCAAATTATATAAAAGAAGCAATCAATCTTAAAACATATAAGCATTTACTGAAAGAATTCCTATATGATGTTGTTCTATCGCATTAAGGAATACTTTAATATACAATAGAATATGAATAAGAGTGTAATGACTTGCCACATCCTGTATATAGGCAAAGTGCTGAATAAATTCTTATCTTATCTTATTATATGTATGTTTGGCATACAACCGCTGATTTACTGAAAAGTATCAGGTGCAGAACTCCTATGGCAAAATAAATCGCAAGCTCCTGCTTAGAAAATATCTGAAGTCGAACCTTTTTACCATATTCCATCAAAGGCTTTTGTAAACGAGGATTTTTTCATGTAGTTGAAATTACACACCAAAAGTGAAATAGGCTTGTCACTTATCAAATACAATAACAAAGCCCACTCTACTTCAGGTGTGGGCCCGGTAAAGAACCAGAGCCCACGGAAGAAAGGAATATAGGAAATGGTCTAGGTAAAGACATAGTAACATCATACATCGCAACTATAAATTATAAATATACAATCATATTAAAAAATTATATAAGGTATGGGTGCAGTAGTAGTAGTAGTACAAACGAACGGAATCAAGTTGTATTTCAAACGACTTCATAAAAAAATTGGCTGGAAGTTGAAACCATGTAAAACTTCAAAATAGTCTTTGTAGTGGGCATGTTTTGACGTTTTAAGAATCGCACCACAGGAAGGTTTGATATTTAATAAAGTGTTGATGATTTCTGTGCAATTCTGTTTTCACACATAACCATTAATGTAATATTTGGAACACTATGCTAGTATAAATGTGTCATTCCATATCCAATTTGAACTTGGCTTAATTGTAAAGTTGAATTAAGAATGATTGTGGGCAGTTATGAGAGATTTCAAAATCACACCCACGGAATACACTATATTCAGCGAAGGCTAATTAGATATTGTAATCCATGAAGCATCATGTTTTGCGCAAGGGTTCAAGATTTATCAAATTGAAATTAACGAAAGTTCAACCACTGTAGGGTATTATCATTTTCTCTTAAAATCCATTGACCATTGTGACAACTTCATGTGGCTATACTCATATGTGGGTACATATTTTACATTTAAATGCAATATTCTGGTATTCGCTTGGATTACCTACTTTAATAGTGATGCAGTTAAAGTGCACCCAGCGGCCACAAACATCACAAGATACGCATTCATCAGTTGGGTTTACAAGTTCTGCATTGCAGCATCTCTTACGGTTGTGAACTGTATTGTTATGATATAACCATCTTAAACAAGTATTGCATCGCCACCATTCCGAAAAGAAGCTGCAGCTACCAGATTTTGAACAATATAGACAATAATCTGTTACAGTTAAAGAGTTTTCTAATAAAAAGTTTTGTATTAATTGACGATAATCATCTGGGTTAAAATCTTCACCAAAGATATAAGTTCCGTCATTTACAACTATATTATGCATGAAATGCATAACAAAGGCTCCACAATTATACGCATCATTTTGAGTAGGGTGCAATACTTCAACTATTTTCCAGCCTTCTGTTGCAATATGTAAACCATAGAGTACACTTAGAAATTTAGTAAAAAAGGTTTACGTTTCGCGTTGTAGCGAGACTTTGTTTAATTTTAAGCTATTGAAATAATAAAATTGCTTTAGGTACCCATGTATTACAATTAGTACCCAATGGTTGCCATTTATAAGTACCGGTAAAAAAAAATTTTTATTTGGTAGATGAATAGATACATTGTTTTTCAAGTCGCTATTCTCGTGCGTTAAAAGTTCTGGTGTTGTAGATAGTAGGGTAATAAATTTATTCTCCGCTTTTGTTATTAATTTACCAAATAAGTCTATAATAAAATTGGCAATATACTGTTTAGGACAGAGCGTTAAGAAATCAGATAACTCAAGATCCTTATAATAAAATCCGTCTAAGTCATATTTTCCAATGTAAGCACAATTCAAATTTGGTACAGGGTTTTTAATAAACTCATGATATTTGTATACTGCGTTACCAAAACATTTGTTTTCATTTTTTGCTGCATTAACTTTTACGATGTCTGCTATTTTAAAGTTTTGCGTAGGTGAATAGGTTTACGTGCCCGTTTGGCTGTTTTTTGCCACATTTCTTCAACTTTATTCAATTTATCAGTGTCTGCTTTTCGTTTGAGACCACGTGAATACGGTAACAATCCAAACTTCATTTCTTTATAAAGACATGCTAGATAATTATGCATTCTCGCAATAAATCTATTGCACTTTAAATTTCTTTCTTTGCTCAGAACACTGTTTTTAACTACATTGAACCACGATTCCACCAATGAATTAGATAAAACATCTTTAGAGTGGTCATTCACTAAAATGCATGACCAAAATGAAAAATATGGTAGGTACTTTTGTAGGCACTTATCTAAAAACAGAGTACAGTGCCATGGGTTGGGGGTGCTAGATATCGCAGTAGTCAGTACAATTTTATTTCTTATGGTTGAAAACTCCTTATAAAAAGGGCTTTGTTCATAAAGGGTTTTTAAACCATAACCATCAAGTTCATCATCTGCTCCTGTGTCTTCGTCTTTCACATCATCAGTGTTTAATTCTGTTGGTATAATTAACCTATCTAGAGCCATTTTAACGTCATCTGTATAGGTTTCACTTATTAATATTACAGCAATATCGATAAAGACACATTTAGTCTTATCATAAGTATCGGCCAACATTAAGTTATTAACCACCATGCTAATAAGAAGATTTTTCAATCCTTTGTTTTTACTAGCAGCTGCCTTAGCATCTGATGCCACAATTTTTGTAAAATGGGCACAACATAGATGAATAGTAATAAAGTCGGGTTTGTTTTGCACGTTGTATTTAATTTTTTGATATGTGATTTTTAAGTAATCTAAAACAGACATTTCTGTGAACGTATTGATGGTGGCATTTATCATGGCCCAACTAAAATCAGTTACAACTCTATTGAACAGTAACGATTTGCTGTTCTTGTAATTATTTAGCCATCCTTTTATGGAAAGTGAAGTATGCGAGTCGGAAATCATTTCAAATAAAGGAATTATAAGTTCTTGCCTTACCCTGTGGCAACGTATTACCCCTGCATAATAAAATACTCTTTTACCGTTTTTTTCAAATTTTCTTACGACAGTTCCAGTGCAATCTAAATGAAGTGTTACATTATTTGTCAGTTTATACTGTTCCAAGCATATATTGTAACACCAATCCAAGTACAAATAAACACCAACGCTAGGCTTAGCAACTTTGTAACGTATATATTTATCAAGATTGTCATACATTAAATATATTGCTTCAAAATCATCTTTGGCCAAATCGTTTTCATTCGCTGCTTCTGTTTTAATATGTCTTGCCACATCTGCTGTGGGAATATCGTGAATGGTTTTTAAATGTAACAAATTCTCATCTGCCACTAAAACTTTATTCTGTTTGAATTTAAATGCAGATATATTCTGTATTTGTTGCTTAGCTAAAAGTCGTGCATAACCCCTAAATTGTTTACAGCGCAGTAAATTGTTATGATTAAATGTACCTATTGTATGTAGAGTGCAATGAATATATCCATCTTCACTCACTTGGCCGTAGTGTAGTGTGACAATAAATTTCCGACACGATTTGTATAAACAATACATGTAAATGATTGCATTTTGTAAACATTTATTAACGCGCTTGCTCTTCACATAAAGTGGGCACACGGAATAGACATGTTTAATGTCCTCACACAAAAAGTACATATAATTTTTTTTAAACGTAAAATCCCATTTGAAAATATTTTGTATGTTAGAAGTAAATTTATAAACGTTGTCGTTCAAGCACTGAGCTTGTAAATGAGGGTGCACTGGTGAATTGTTGATGTTCTCTAGATCAATGGTATTATCACACATTGAAAGGTGGGTTATATTCTTCTCGGGCAAGGGGATTTCATTCTCTAATGTAATATTAACAGGAACTGCAATCGTTGTGCTTAATGCAACAGAATTATAATCACTACTACTACTCTGCAATATACCTACCTCACTAATGCTATAGGATAAATAATCCCCTTCCAACTCACCGTTGCTTCGATTGTTTTCTTGTTCAACAATCTCCAAGAACAATTGTCTTATATTATTTATATTTCTTTTCCACCTGTTTATAAGTAGTTTGCGTTTAGCATAGCAGTCTGTTCCAAAAAGATATAAGGCGGCATCACAGAAAATGGACCCATATCCATAACGATTATCTATCATCTACACTTCTTACCCTCCTTGCAAGATATGTTGCTAAATCTTTAGAAAGATTACATTCTTTGTTCTGACGAACCATTTTCAAATTATTCCTTCCAAATATTAGTTGAAATTAAATAAATATTATCCCCTAATTAAGGTTGGACCTGCAAAGTAAAAAATTAAAGTAGGAAATGTAATTCACCGGTGCCACCAACATGGTTGCCAATAACATTTTATGCCAGGAAGGAGTAGTAAAAAATGACCAATTTTCAATATTACAGTAAATCACCCAAAATGCGTGAGTAGCATAAAAGCATTGTGCCATTATTGATTTGAAACAACAGGTTTTAATTTTTTATTTATTAATACAACATAAGGAAACATTACATAACCTCTAAATATAAAAACAATATGCCAAAAACAATATTAGAAACCAATATTAGAAAACATGTTACATATGACAAACATATATAATATATAGCTATGCAGTTAACAAAAGCTTTACTGATATCCAAAAGCTGTCTTTCCAACGTCGTCTGGTGATATGCCCTTTCTCAATTTTTTGGTTTGTGTGTGCACTAGGTCCTAATAATCAATTCCCATCAATGGCAAACAATGGTCCCCTATACTTTTTGAAAAATCGAATTTCAAAGTGTACGTAAACTACCTGCTATTTGGAGAAGCGTTTACGAGTATTTTAAACGGGTAATATTGCCGTGCATTTTTCAATTTTTGGTTTGTGTATGCACTAGGCCCTAATAATCAATTCCTATTAATGGCAAACAATGGTCCCCTTTACATTTGCTGTTACATAGAAAACACGGGAACTCCACGTTGTTGTCGAAATTTTAGCTTCCATTGAGCTTACTCTTTATGTGTTTTAGTACTGTTAAGTTGTTCAAATTTTTCTTTATTTAAGTAGATAGCGTATTAGTCAGCTATTTTCGTAATTGTCGTTCAATATAGTTCTCCGTGTTTTTTCAATTATTATAAATACAACAAGAAAGCACAAAGTGGTGGTGTTGGAGCTGCTTTATAGTAATTTTATAACGTTTTTCACTGCTTTAGCATCTCCAGTTTATCACTTTATTGTGGGGAATACTGTAGCAAACAACCCCCGTAAATATCAAGCAATGGTCCCCTATACTTTTCTTAAAATTAAATAAAATCGAAAATTACTATTGTTTCCAACTCACTTTTGCATTTATTATTGTATGTAGGGTTCAGTTTTACGCGCCGGAATTCGTTGCTGAGAGAGTTCGTTGCTAAAATCATACACATCACTATTAAGGTTATGTTGTTGTTGACAACAATTAATTCTAGTTTGATCAATAATTACTGCATTAATTCTCTCAACACAACTTTTGTGATATGCATTCCCAAAGTATATACATATTACAGTTGAAATTTTCTTTGTTTTACAGCACTTGTATACTTTATTTTCACTTTTAAACTCTGCATCAGCATCTTCATTTTCACTTGCCGCCATCTTGTGAAACCGGAAAAAAATTAATGGTCAACTTACAGCAACAACACTTAGAGAGATATGTGTAGTGGTTCCATGCAAACGGTGGGTTAACGATTCGTCGCATGGTTAGTCCATTGAATTCATTTCTTATTAATGGTACGTGTATGCCAATTAGTGTTGCCTTTTTGGAAATAATGCATTCCAAAAGTGGTAGTGTATAATACGATGAGGTATATTCTAGAGATAATGAAAGATTTTGCATTAATGTTTCGTTTTTTATTCTACTTAAAGCTAATTCCAATGTTTGCATTGGAATGACGTCAATATGCGGAATTTTATGCTGACACATTTCAGCTAGAGATCTTGTCCATTCATATAATGAAAGTCGTTCTGCTATAATTACAGACATAAATAATGGACTGTTACAATTTGCAGTATTTGCATTAAAAAATGGGAATGGTGTTTCATAATGAATTTCATTTATTGGGAGTTTTCTTTTTAACATTTTGTTTTGTCAAAAGATCTATTTCGTAAGGAGTCGTAAAAACACGAGGGATATGGCTCCGTGTTATGTATTGAATATCAAACAGATCTCCATCATCCATTAAAATTTTATCATTGGCTGTTAAGTGTTCAGCAGTAAAATTCGGCGTTATTGCGTCTAAATACGTTGCAGGTGTCAAATATTTTTTACAAAAATTGTGGTTTGTTGCACATATATGATTCACACATTCTTTACCATATTCTATTTGTGCTGGTTGTATAAACCTGAATAGAAGTTGTGTGATTGTGGTTTCACACGTTGGTTGTAAAAATTTACATAAGAGCATAATATGCATTAGTAATGGAGGCATTTGTTTAGAAATGAGTTTGCCTCGAATAAAAAAAAATTTTATATATATAAAAAAATTTAATTATATACTAATCTGAGAATTGAATGATGAATATCTGTTATACAAAAATAATATATTATATTATTAAACACGTATAACCTGTAACGTTCGTTACGTTAATTACTATCGTGGCTTAGACATGTTTTTGAATTCGTTTTCTGACTTGAAATTGTCCTACCAATTTTTCGAACTTTCCCGTAGGTAATGACCAAAAAACTGAATTTTGTTGTATTCTTCCCAAAAATTGGCTTCCGCGCAACGTTCGAATTCTTGCATGAACTCCAAGCAATTCGATCGACCTGGAGTGAATTTGTTTGGTTCCGCGAATTTGGGTAGTACGGCTGCCGTTGGCATTAGCTCCGTTGCCGCTATTGTATTGTTAGCCATTTCTTTATTAGTTTTAATATTGTTTTCTGGAGTTTTATTTACCTGTATTCGGACGTCTAAATTTAGTTCGTCGTGCGAAACAATTAATGATGTTGGTGTATTTGGTGGTGACCGTAAAAGTGAATTTCGGGGATTAAATGGTCGCGTTTGCGTTTCGGTTTTGTCGGGAAGAATTGAACTCGTTTCGTTTTTTAACAATTTTGTTCTTGTGTTGCATGTATGTTTAGGGGTACTTTTGGGAACATCCATTTTTTATATATACCATGGCGATAATGCATCGAACCGACGCACTATATTACGAAAATGATTGTTTGCCTGCATATAGTCTTGATTTTGTTGTTCTTCTGCTTTAAATGCGTTCGAAGGGACCTGAAAGTATTTTATTACCCAAGATTTCTTACTTTCTTGGATTAGTTTGTAAAAGAATTTAGTATAGCAGTTATGCTCTATGTCGTTTTCGATTGCCCAATCGACCTATTTTAAAATATACTCGTCATAGGTAATTTCTCCCGGAAAAAAATTTGGAATTACTGCACTTGTTGTGCTGTGTGCTTCGGCGCTTGTCGTCATTAGAGTTTTTTATTTCTTTTCGCGTTTATTCGTTTATAAGTAGGAACTACTAATTAACAGTGTAGTTTTTTAAGGGTGATTAAGCCTTAAAATCCTCCATCATGTGTGAGATAGAGGAACCGGCGAACCTCCACCATGTGTGAGATAGAGGGACCGGCGCCCTCCATCATATGTGACGTGCGGCGTTTTCACCACATGTGACGTGGGCGTAGCTCAGGGGGTATTTAAGAATGTCTAAACGGGATACCCTCGGATAGAGTTCCGAGATCGATTTGTTAGTTGTATGTTCCTACCAGGACTTGCGATTGGAGTTAATACAAAAATAATAACCCGATGTACTTTGTACAGAATCAGTATTTAATTTTAGGTACGAGCACATGGACATATTTCATAATAAGGCATATAGATAGTTACAGCATGACTACAAGCATGTTAACATATTGGTTACGGTTATTCGTTACGCAGGTACATATATAATTATAAGCATAATAATTGAATAGAAATAGTTATAGCATGACAGTTACAAATAAAGTCACAAATATTTACTTACATTTCTCTTAGGCTTGGGCTGGGAATACGAGCACACACCCCCCCGAGGACTTGCTCTCTTGAAAACCGATGTACGTTCTCCCCGGTATTGAACGCTCTCTCGTTTTTATTAATTCGCGCTTCCGACTGATTAATGTGTAATCTGCTTGTTATAATTAAATGTTATCTTCTAATAATTAGTAATTGTTCATTTCTTGTGTGTGGTTCTATGTTTCATGCTGATTACTAATTTGGTTTCCTGGTAGCAGTGTGTGGACTTCCCGTGACTGTAATTTTCTCACTTGATAATTAATAATTAATTCTAATCATTTTTGATGATTGTGAAACTTAATAATAATACACGTAACAGTATACACAGCTTGAATAGAAAATATTTGACATTGACATAAAAATAAATGTGTAAATAAGGTAACTTGTGTGTATATATATACAGGGTGGCGCAATAGAACGTGCATTTTAAAAATAATTATTAAAAAATAAATACAAAAGGTATAATTAAAATAAAACTAAGCAATTATTAAGTGATAACTGAAGTTTATTTTTTAAAAATAACATCATCTAAATGATGACCCTCTCTACGTTGGCACTCCTCTAACCGCAAACTGAAATTAGCGAAAACTTTCTTAAGTAGTGCTGGTGTGATTGCTGCCATTTCATCACGTATATTCTCCTTGAGCTGACTGATGTTTCTTGGATTATTGGTGTAGACTTTGTGTTTAAGGTATCCCCACAAAAAAAGTCAGGAGGCGTCAAGTCTGGACTGCGCGGAGGCCATGGGATATCACCTCTTTTCGAAATCAGTTTGCCAGGAACATCTGCTTCACAACCGCCATGGAGTCATTTGATGTGTGACTGGTAGCTCCGTCTTGTTGGAACCAAGTCCTAGAGTTCTTTATTCTTGAATTTTCAAGTTCTGGGGCCAAAAAACCTTCCAACATCGCAACATAGCGTTCGGTATTAACGGTGATGTTTTGCCCCCGTGCGTTTTCAAAAAAATAAGGACCAATTATTCCTTTGGCAGAGATTGCGGCCCAAACTGTCACTTTAGGGCTATGTAACGGTTTTGATGTTTGAGTCTGGGATTTTCACTATTCCAATAACGACAATTTTGGCGGTTTACGAACCCATTCATATGAAAATGTGCCTCATCAGAGAAAAGGATGTTTTCAAAATTTGAAAACCGATTGAGCATTTCATTAGCAAATGTGAGCCGTGCTATGAAGTCAGAGTCTTTCAATTCTTGGGTTAATTGCAGCTTGTATGGATGCAATTTAAGATCCAAGTTTAAAATTCGTTGCAAACTTCGTCGCGATATGTTTAGGACAGACGATCTCTTGCGAGTAGACATTTGTGGATCTTCTCGTACCGACTGCTTAACACTCTCAATATTGTCTTCGGTCCTAGATGTGCGTGGACGACCTTTCGCGTGTGGTTTAAACGTCGATCCAGTCTCTTCAAAACGCTTTATCCAGATTTTAATTAAATTAGCACTCGGAGCCTCCCTAATTTGCCGTACACCATACTCAGAACAAAATAGTCGCCTGACAACTACGTACGAACGAGAGTTTTCGTAAAATGCGCGCACGCAAAATGCGCGACGCTTCCCGTCGAAGTTACTCATAGTGACTAAAACTTTATGAACCGCGCTATCCAACGATATCGGACTCCCCGCCCACGCCCTTCTACCCGCAAAAAGATGATGCAATATGCACGTTCTATTGCACCACCCTGTATATATATATATATATATATATATATATATATATATATATATATACATCGCTTGTACAAACTTATATGTACTGAAACTTTCGAAACAATTACTTTTATTAAGATCTAGTATTAATGTCCGATTATTCATAGGAAATGTATAATTGAAAAATTTATGTTAATTCTCTATAAGAAATGTAGTGTTTCATTATTATTTTACAATTTATATATGATACTTAAATAGGATCCTGTTCGAGTGTACAAGTAATAAATTAAATGCTCTGACTTTTTGTAGATTACAGAACTACATTTTTAATTGATTTATTTGATTGAATCAAAGGTCAAAAAACACCTATTGTTTGAATTAAGCTGTACTTCAAGTGTACTGCCAAAAAAATTATACTCTATAATGTGACAAACAAATATCAACGTATCACATGTTTAGTTACGAATACATTTTAGTATAACCTTGTAACTTCAAAAATTATCTTATAGAAATTCCTTTGTGATTATAAGAGCATTTATGAAATATCCAACTATTAAATTCTGAACAAAATATTACGTGTATCAATTTAAATGATTATAAAAATTTTACAAAAATTTCGTGTACCAATTTAAATAAACATTTATGGAATTTTCAAAAATTATTTGTACGTTGTAAGTAATGGTTCCATGAAACGAAAATTGATCTAAAATTGAGGATGACTCACCACAGACAATCTGCTAGGCAACCAAATTCGTTAAACATCTTGGGTACTTACAGTAGCAGGTGCGCGCGGCTGTTACATGTGCCCTGGCTTGACCTCTATTCAAACCAACATATGTGGAAAATTCCACCCTCTTGCATAGCAACATTTAAGACTGTACTTTAAATACAACCAACATCCAAAAGTGCATCTGTGTTCCACAATAGTTATATACGAAAGATCCATCGCTCTACAACTCGACAAATCACATGCTTACGTAAAATTTGCGTTCCATAACAATTATATACGAAAGATTTATTGCTCTGCAATTTTATACATCCCGTGTTTGCGTTTCCATACTGTATAACATAAAACTTGTTTTTCAATTTTTTACTTTACTTCGATATGATTTCTTACTTGTTTTACTTTACTTCGACATGATTTCGTACTTGTTTTACTTTACTTCGACATGATTTCGTACTTGCGCTGAAAAGAAACGAGGAAAATGATTTGAAGGTAAACTTGAGAATTATTCACCTACCGTAGATATATTTTTCTTGATTATACTAGGTCGATACAACAACTAAAATGAGGCCATGGTATTCGTTGACACTATTTCACCTCTCTCTGGGACAGCATGCTTTACCAAAACCTGCTGGCCCACGTTTTAACACTTGCTTCGCTGATTACATCCCGATGTAAAATAATGAAGCTTGGCCACTATCCAAGCACGCGCAGAAAAGGGGATATTGTATCAAGATACATACAAATAGAAGAAATCTTAAATTTTACTTTGAGTATTTAAATATAGGTGGAGATCTATGTATGAATTAGTAATATATTGTTTCTATCGGAATTTAATATTTACTGTTTATTAATAGATATTTGTTAAATAGATATATAGAACAAAAGCGTATATATATGAAGAATGTAATTGTATTCGTTACAACAGATAGAATTAATCGCTCCCTTACTGAAATGATTACCTTTTTGTATTTTTAAAAATAACTTACAATTTTTCTTAAAAAGTTCTCTGCGATAATCATTAATACTTTCTTTAACTTAGTTGTTTACACAAAAACTTACTGACTGGAATAAAATAATTTCTAACCCTTTAACGCAAATATTGTTTTTCAATAAATTATAATTGATGTACTAGCCATCAACGGCCCTATCTGATCAAAGATCTTCGATGAGGGTTCACGCTACTAATAAAAACGTGCAACGCTAGAATATATAAATATATCAAAGCTGTTTCTTAAACAGATTACATACACATTTATGTGTGATTTAAGTTATAAACTGACAGATTTTTAATGGATAATTATTGAACTCGTTTCTGAATTTCTTACTTTAATCTCATAACATTTTTGGTGAAAAGTACGAACCATATGCATTTTCAATATTATGCTCTACATAATTAAATTTCAAAGTTAATTTTCAAACAATATACATTTCCGAAACACAATTAATACGCATGCCCTATATTATGTCAACTACGAAGCGTTCATTCCAAAAATAGCTTTCTACTCACCATGGTTTCAACATATGGAAGTATAACAGATGTCGACATATTACATACGCTGTGTTAAAAATCTATCTTGACCTGTTTTATACTCGTACGTCCAAACGTGCTTTTTTTTGTAGTGGAATATAACTAAACAGCTGTATCCCTCAACAAAATAAAAGATTTTCTGCACGATCTTATAGCATTAATTTCAGAAACATCAAATTGGCATCTACATTCGTATCAGCTGACGAACCATAACACAAACGAATCATATTGCATTGAGTAACCAAAAAAACCAACTAAACAACTCGTAATACTAAACTATTAAGCATGTTCACTAACAGTACCTTGTCACATCACCAGCATTCTTTCAATTGCGGTTTTAATCGCCCACCTCCAAAACAAAATCATGATCGTGCTTGTGAGGCACGAAGTTTTATCTCGGACTACATCTATCAAGTGACTCTTCAAACTGAGCTTCCTTCGTCGTGTTACTTCCTGTGGCAGTGCGAGAATAAGCTAGTTACAATATTGGCAGCGCTGATACGTTATTTGTGGCGTCTGTCATTGAATATTTATTCTTACCGCGGTTAAGGATGCATAACAAATTGATTAAAACGGGCCATGAAAATTTGACATGGTACACACTAATGGATCGGTATCCGTATAAAGGAGGTGGATTTGGTTACCATACAAAGACCTCATCGTACCGTAATGAAATTCATACATTAAGGTTGTTACGGTATTCCGAGCAAACACGAAAGAAAACGGTAAGTGGAAGTAAAGAAATCATTTACGCCGAACACCGTGCTACGTGCATTGACGTAACATAACAAAAAAAAACCTATCAAGAAAAAGGAAGGAAGGACCTGGCTCAGGCGGCGAGTGGGCGGCGTCTTATACCTATAGCTAAATAAAAAAGAAACCTTAAAAAAAGAAAAAAAAATTTATATAAACATTCACACACAGAACAAAACATACAACGGAAAAGAAAGAACTTATAATTAAAACCAAAATATATATACAAAAAACAGTACTCCCGAAACCCAACCCTTATTTATAAATACATTATTACAACCCCTTAAATATTCAAAAAAACAAAAATTACCCAAAAAAAAATGGCGAGCTGTAGTTTTTAGGCAACAACCCCTTGACAGTAATTAGAAAAAAAGAAAGAACCACACGCAACCCTAAAAACCACAGCTCTAGGATGTCGTAAATATACACTTAAACTAATTTTACAATTGAAATAATTCATATATACAGTAAATGCCAAAATGGTTTAATAATTTTCATATATATAAAAAAAAACAAATTTGGAAATGTCATCTTAGAACGGTAAAATATCACAGGCGTTCTTGTTCCGAAGTAAGAATCGCATCCAAAGAAGAAAAAAAGGACTCGTCCTTGAGTTCCTGAATTGGGGGGGGGGGAGAGGTGACTGTCGCTGGTCTGCCTCAGCGAACATGCAAGCTTACGGCCAAGCGGAGCGCATTGGACTTCGCAGTCCCCCAAAAGAAACGCAGCTCAAGGGATCAACGTGTCCCCCGCAGGAAGCTAGAATAGTTACAAACAATAAATTAATTTAATGAACCCGAAACCTATGGTTTTATATACAAACTCCATATACTCACCACGCTAAATAAGGCGTGCCGGAAATTTACATAAAAATAACGAACGAAGCCAACCAACTTGTTGTCTAGTTGATTATCGAACAGCAAATGAATCGTTACATTCTTTAAAGCACCAAAGCAAGGAAATAAACCAGGAAACCCTAATTTTATTAAAATAAATTCACCGAATTCTTTTAAAAAGGGAAAACACACTAGCATTTAAGTATTAAAATACTTGGAAAGTCGTCTATCTAATTAAGGCGTAAATTCCATGGGACGAAATTCTTAGAAAGGATATTTATTTTTCTAATGAAGCACAAAAATTTATCAACTGACATAGATAGGATATTTATTATTAATTACCATACAAATTTTAATATACGAAAGGGTTATTTTTAATTAACGGAATTAATTTTTGTGTTGAACGCCAAATGAATTTAAGATAAAAATTATTGTACATACACTAATTAATAATTTACGAAAATGAACGTAACAACCGCAACAATACGGGGACAGAAGGGTAGAATTCGGGCTAGCTCAAAAACGTCGTAGAGGGGCGTGTGTGAAATAGAAAGAATACATTGGAAACCTCTGTAAAACTATATTGTTAACATCGAATCTTGAAAGACTATTTACAAAACAATAAAACAAATAAGTTGCGTAATCGTTTGTTACGTGCTAGTAAACAAAGCGTCATTTCATAAGCATATAAAATTGGGTAAGCAAAATATATAACACCTTATAGTATAAATACTTACAATAGTTCACCTTAAATACATACAAAAGAAAATTAAACATAAATTGTACAGTAAATCTACGAAAAGGAATATACCTAAATTATATATACATGCTGCTTTGCGAAATGCACTTTTTCAAGAAATAGTATAACATTAAAATTAGACACCCTAACTTAAATTAATCAAATATTAATCTACTTTTAAATTGATGCGTAACTTCTTTTCGTTAATGTTTATACAAAAGACAAAGGAAACAGTAAAACGGACTCTTAACACAAACTTTGGGTAATTAAATTTTAATTTGAAGGATAATTTTTACATCGTCGCTCGTGCATTGTGATGTGTTGGTAACGTGGTGTTGGTAATTTAATGGATAATCATGAGTAGCAACAAATAAAATGTCTATACTCCACAGCAGCATAAACGAATTGCGAAAATAGAAAACTGTACCTTGAACTAGTTGGCTTCGTATCATGTTGTGAATGGAAAATGCGACTGCATTTCTTTATTGGCTGCATGCTGGAACCACCAACTTCACTTACACTAAGAAAGCACTTTCAGTAGCGCGACTTTACAACAGGTATCTTCGGTAAGAGAATGTTGTATTCAATCTTTAATGGTCTCTTTCAAAGCACGGTCTCTATTTTATAAGGACAGAATCATGTATGGGGGTAGGGTATTTGGCTTTCAAAGATATCGCCGAAGTTTGCAGAATTCCCAGACAACAGCTGCCGAAATACAAACTGTAACAGCTTGCCAACAAGCAAATAACGCAATTATCAAAAGATTTTTAGACAAAGGAAAACAATCTTGTTACTTTGTAACATCTTAACAGCTGCAGAATACCAGATAACAAGTCCATTGTAAGCAGATGTAGGCAGGTGGTAAGTGGTCTTATCTTTTAGAAGAAAGCTGTGCATTTACATGCACCTTTTAATTAAAATGTAATCACTGCAGCTGCTAGGAAATATTGCAACTACTTTGTAACGTTAATGTTTCCGAAGCAGCTTTTTGATTTTATAAGGCAAACTTTTGTATAGAGTAATTACTTCAGAAATTTTATTAAATAACACTAATTCAAATGGCGGGAAATCGAGCTTGTTGAGACATTTTAGGGCGTTATAAAAATGAAAGCAGGAAAAATTGTTTGCAGGGTTTTGAACGTAACAAGGTTTTAGACAAGTCTAAAACCGATAAACCTGCATAAATTGGTTTGTCGTAAGTAACTTTGACTCGATCCATTTGCACAATAACCAAATCCTCCCCTAGTAAAGTACAACTATGGAAATTAGGGCTAGCGATTAATTTACTCGCGCAAAACCGTTTATCAGAAGCATCCCACCTAGTCACGATTTTCACATCAACGCGAGTTAAGGTTCGTGGCGCGGGAGCGGCCTTTTTAAAAAACCATTTCCAAACTTCTCAACAATTTATTTTATTACACAGAAATTAATGATGAAATTTTACAAAGCTTGAATTAAAACTATTCAAAGTCCGAAAATAAATAATAATTGTACTATTTTGAGTAGCAAGTAAACTGCAATGTAAAAACTGATTACTTGACTGACTGTCGTCGACTGGGGCTCCCGGGCTTTTTATAATATCACTACCCCCTCACATGGCTGTTACAACTTGCAGATTTCATGTCTGCTTATTCTTGACCCTATTCATAATTACATTGTTGTAATCTTAATTTCTAAGTAATCGCGGTACCTGACCGTTTGTGACCACCTGTGTGACCTGACATCTGCAGTGTCACTATCGTCTGCGATACAAAGTAGCGCATCCGTTCTCTTGAACGTTAATAAAATGTATAAATTGTTCTTGATTTACTTTGTTGCACTTCACTTGGCGTATTCTTAACACTTTGTAATAATTTCCTAATTATTATATTTCTTTATGCATATATCAATTGCGGGATACATAACTGGCGTTTGTCCACATTCTCCATGGTCTTCTCGAACACTGTGTTATTCATCAATTTAAACAAGTCTTTTTCAAACGCGTTTTTTGCCAACGTCCTCAACCCGGTGTTAAGGTCAATATACGCCTTCAACCATGGAGACTGAGTAAATTCTAAAACCCGGTGGATGGCTTTTGGTTTGAGGCCGTATCTCATACACTGTTGTAGGTTACGGTAATGAATAATATAGTTCTTCTTGTTGTGAAGAGTCGCTAGCAATTTGAGTCTTCAATTTGAGTGATGGGGGTACCATGTTTTTGGGACAGACAGGTAGATCGTTGTCGATATGGTGTAGATGTTCGGGATACTTCAGATATACTTCTAAACTATAGCCTTTGTCATTGGTTTCAGGTATATTCAAAATGTGTTCTTTCAGGAGAGAAATCTTTTTAGCATCCATCCATCTAAAATCGCTAATGGGTAGGTGATGTCTGATTGCTCAACCATAAAGATTATTAACATCCAGATACGTTAAGTATTTTGAAGCCTCGGTCGGGTTGTAATCTTCCATGTACTTGTTATTTGCTCTAGCGTATCGTTGACTGCACTGTGTGAGACCTCCGCGAATCGCTTTCTATACAAAATGATGCATGCTGACATCTATGAGCAAGTCTAAGTTTACACCGGTGTATTTCAGCATAGCATTAAAACTCAAGCTGGGAGCAGTTAGATATTGACATGGGTCAAGATCGTAAGTTTTGATGCAAACGACTCTAAAGTTTTCAAAGACGTCGGTGAGAAGCAGCACATCCGTCTTTAAGTGCAGATCACTATCCTCCCCGAGCGTACGAATGCCAAATGTATTCCAAACTGGCTGAGCATGTCCGTGCCCAGCGAATGCAATATCCGTAGAGGTTAGGTCATTATAGAAGGCCTCCTTTGGTGGTAAATTGGAGTCGTTCAACACAGATTCGTCTGTTACATAGTTATATGGGAATACTCCTTTTCTAGTCAGTAGACCAAAATGTTTGTCATCAGAGAAACATTTTTTCATCTCTACAAACTGCCTAGGCTCCAAATTTTTTACCAACTTATCTAAGCTCGACATCATGAAACGCAGAGAATCAATGAATCTTAGCTGAACTGTAGAATTGTCGGTTTCATAATCATCGACCTCATAACCATCTTCTTCTCCATTACCAAATAATCTGTTCAATGATTCATTATAGCTACATTTTATGTAATATGCGAAGCTGTACGGCTCGTGCTCCTGGATACTATTTGTGAATGAAGTTGATCTACTCGGCGTTGTGCCGCTAATAGGTTTTAAGACGCTCTCAAAATCGGCATATATGACGAAAGGCACAATCATCTACTTATGGATGTTTATAAATTCTAATACACTTTTGGCTGCAGTTGGCATTGTAGTCACTACTCGTGTTCTGTTTGTTTGCGTAACTCCTAATCCGAACGAAAATATATTAGACATCCATCGCACAACCGCTTGTGCATGTGTTCTTTAAATGGTTGAGTTTTAACCAATCAATTCAAATTTTGATTAAACAAAAGTGTCCTTTATCTCCCTCTTGAACGTATAACAAGTTTACGTGTTGTGCCCTCTTTCATTGCGTGAAATGCAAAGGTTCCACAATTGATTTACCCTCTATGCCAAACACGTTGACGCTTATATTGTTTTGCTCCTCGAATTTGGGTATATTTTTAAACTCCATAGGGTGATTTATACTATTCAAGTTGAATATTTCAGAGAAGTGAGGATAGTTCGAGACTCTTTGGGGGTCTCGATCTGTCAGATGCAATGCTGCCACAACACACCACGCAAAGCATGCGTTGTCGTGATTTTGTATATTAATGACAGCACCCTTATTTCGAACCCATTTTGGTAATGGTATATAGGAAGATCCGCGTAAAGGATTGTACTTGTTTATATTGACCTCTAAGTACAATGCGATTATCAGCGTCCAACCTAAAATTTTAAAGTTAAAAACTAGTTAATAATTTTCCAAAACTAACCAGAATCACGTTCTTGGAACTCGCCTGCCTTAACTCGCATAGTGTCGCATAATGATTCGTATACATATTGCAGGTTGCTGGATTACGTCACAATAACATTTTTGGTGTTGAAGGATTTAATATCCTCTACACTCTCTGTCACACCCATCTTGGTGTAGCCACCAAACTCCTCCAAGTTAACCTTAAGGGATGTATGAATCTGTAGCTGCTCCCCGACTAGACTTACAAACTGCTCCTTCTGATTGCGGAGAAAGTCCAACAGACCTAAAAAATACAAACTAAGCAAACACAAAATACTTATAAAATACATACTTGTAGAGTCGACATTGGAAAGTCGTAAGTAGACCATTATGGAGGCGACTGCTGCCACATTTCCACCAGCATCCACATTTCCATACATATCTGGACCAAATAGTTTTCTTCGACTAACCATTTTCATCTTTTCAGATAAATCTATCTTGTTTGGTGGTAATTAATATCAAATTTTTCTCAGCTACCGAATGTGGAGATGAATCTCCTACTTGCTCTTTCCTTGTGGACCTCCTTGTGGGATTTTTATCCCAACCATCCCAACCCTAAAAATTGATAACCTAACCCCTAAAATTTTCGAGATACCTCTCGTTTCCTATAGGCACCGCACCCACGAGATAAATCTATATTGTTTGGTATCAATTAATATTAGATTTTTCTCAGCCACCCGAATTTTTAAGAATTTTTCAGATAGCATCATCCCCCAGGGAGCTACTCTCATTTTAAGATTTTTTTTGCTGGTAGCGATTTTAGGCCGTCCTTATAAATTTTTTAGCCATGCGATACATCAAATTAGTCTAGAATTTTACGCACAATCCGAATCTGTAAACACATGTTACGCTCCCTTTCGGCAGCGTACTTAAAATACATCGCTTTGCATAGCTGGTTGTATAAACGTCGATTTTCATTAATAAATAAATTGAATTATTCGTCTTATAAATTTTGGTTCCTTATGCTATTATCAAGTCGAGATAAGAGACGCTCAGGTGTTATGTTAACAACTATTTTATATCGACAGATTAGCAGAGTTGTAGTTTGTCTTTTGTTCTATTTATTAATTACATTGCAAATACGGTGGCTTGTTTTGCTTTGTGAATAGTGAGTTTAATGCGGTATTTATGGCTTACGCGGGCCTACTAATTTTTAGTATTTGTTCTTTGTTCCTTAAATTACCGAGTTGTATATTAACTGCAGAGTGTAGTTCTGATTGCATTGAATGAAGGATGCTTTTATAGGCGAACGTGTTTACTCAACTACACGTGCTGTTACCGATTGTGTTTCTTTGTTCCTTAAATTGTTGAGTTTTCTTTTGAAATAACGTGCGTTACGGAACATCTGACGGACTTACTTAGTGATACACGTGCTTCACTCATTGTGGCTTCGCCATCGTATTACAATGTATTGTACTTAAAATGCAAGAACGGTAACTGCGATTACAAGCAAGTAAATACGATGTACAGCTCGTCTTTTTTCTTAGTGCAAGATACTTATTTAGTTGTCAACGTATTAATTAGCAAATTAATTCTGTAACATGCTTTCTCATTTGTTTTTTTGAAATGAGGTTACAGACATATCTTCGTGCACTATCTCTCTTAACAATAATGTTGGCCAGTTAAGGTAAAAACGTGTTTGGCAACTAACATGTTACAGTGATTCCAGCTTACAAATGACGTGATTCTAAATTCTAAATTTTTATTACAATTTTTGCGATTTGTGTTACAAAATATTTCGAAATTATTTTCTCAGGAAATAGAATTAACAAGAAATTTATCAATGCCACATGGTTCCATTAGTATGATAATGTCTGTTGCTAACACCAGTGAAGTGCGTCGGTGTGGTTAGTGTAAGTGTACTAAATTCTATCAACCCCATCACAATCAAGGGTGAAGTACTTCGTTACTGCAGGACTTTCTGTAAGTGAACTATTTACTACTTGTTTTCTTTCTTTAAATATCTATCCGGTTGTTTTGCAATATTCTTTGTCGTGTTGATACCTTTTACAATAGAAGTGCAGACTATTGAAAAAAAGAAAACAAAAAAACTAATACTACTAGATTACTCATGTCAATTGTGTCTTATCTATTTATCTTTTGTTAAAATTTTTGTCTTGATTTATGTTAATTGGTGTGTGAGGAAACGTTTCTGCTGCTCCCCAATATTACTTCATTTTGTATTAAAAGTTTTTGTACTGCTTTTACCGTTGCTACATTATATAGATTATCCAACCGTTTTTTTTACATTCTTTTACATTCTTTTTTTTTTCAGGTTTACTTAACTATTTTTTTTTTCTTTCAGGTTTGCTTAATTATTTTTCTTGCAGGTGCTGTCGCTGACTCCTTGCCGCTGTATACATTGTGTGTCGGTTTGCTTCCTACACCCCCTAATCTCCGATTGAGCCCGGTCATTCCTTGATTCTCTTTGTGTGTTACGCCCAGCTACAAGAACAACGTAGCATAAAATTGGCGCCCAACGTGGCCAGCACATGAATTACGTAACACACATTTGAAATAGCCCCCTCTTGCGTTTTACACACATACCTTCTAGCGAGCATACCCCCACCGCACCATTACTCGCTTTTAATGTCATACCATGCTTTCTATCTTGTTTAGCTCATCTTTCGAGATAAATATATTTTGTTTGGTATCAATTAATATTGGATTTTCGTCAGCTACCCGAATCAGATAGCATCATCCCCCAGGGAGCTACCCTCATTTTAAGATTTTTACCGCTAACATTCTGGACCAAATAGTTTTCTTCGACTAACCATTTTTATCTTTCGAGATAAATGTACCTTGTTTGGTATCAATTAATATGAGATTTTTCTCAGCTACCCGAATCTATAGGAATTTTTCAGATAGCATCATCCCCCAGAGAGCTACCCTCACTTTAAGATTTATTACCGGTAGCGATTTCTGACTTCTTATAAATTTTTTTAGACATGCGACACATCAAATTAGTCTAGAATTTTACGTAAAATTCGAATCTGCAAACAGATTTAAAATCCGACCACCCGTTACAAAGTTACACTTTTAAAGGCTCCGAGCCTCTAACTCTTTGCTTATCTATATTTAACTCCATTTTTAAAACCTTTTTCGCTACCCAAGACATATGCTTTAACCAAACACTTAGAGGTATTAACACAAAGAAAATAAGCACACAAAATTTTAACAATTTTATTTTATCCGATTTACAGTTTAATTAACTAAAGAATACAATTGCAGAGTATATCATTATCTTCTTCGTGTAGTCGAATCCATTATTAAGGATGGGGATGGTAGGTATGTCTTATAACTAACTTACATATTACTATATATATATATATAATATAGTTTAGAGATAATGACCTTTTATAAATATGATGATATATTATTAATGGGTTTGAGGTCAGCTGTAGGAAAGTAAACTCTTTTTTAAGGCCTAAATTTTCGAATTTTATTTAAATTCTTGATCACAGGCTTTCTAAAATTTTACAATTAACTAGGCTAACATATAAATGAATTGATAGTAACTTACAAGACGAGGTTATACATTAAATTAACATGAAAATTACATCGAAATCTATTTTAACTAATTTTTGCTTCAATTTGTTATAAGAAAATTGTATAACTTGTATAAAAATAAAAATAAAAATGTCAAATTTTGAAACCTTTCAGTTTCACTTTTTTTAATTATTTGAAGATTTAAAAACAGAATGCCTATGTGTGCATGTATGCATGTGTGTATGTGTTTGTGTGTGTATGAGTGTGGGTGCGTGTACATGTTATATTTATGTGTCTATGAATATTTGTGATTATGTATATTAATCTGTTTGTTTGTTAGTACGTGTATGTGTGAATGTGATAGGATGTGTATGTATGTAATGCTAATCACTACAATATCAATTATTGCATTAGGTATATGTTACTTCTGAAGACTAAGTATGTATGTGTAAATCGAACTTAGACCACCAATATCTGTTTTTTTATTTATACAATTTTTTTGGCGAAATATATGATACATTTCCAGAAATAGTCTTTTTTGTGTATCTCTTTCTAGTTCTAAAATTTTAGGATGTTCAAAATCAATTTTGTGATCTAAATCAATTGAGTGTCTTGATAAAGCACAGGAATTTGGTTTGATTCTAATGTCACTTTTGTGTTGGGTTATACGTTGTTTTAAAGTTTGTGACGTTTGCCCAATATAAGGATTACTACAATCTATACAATTAATTTGGTATACAAGGTTTCTTTGAAATAAATCTGGTGTCTTATCTTTAAATTTTGAAAAAATGCTTCTTAATGTTAAAATGTTTTTTTTTAGCGTATTTGAAATTGTAATTTTTAAATACTTTAATTAATTTATGAGTTAGGTGGTCATTTATATTTGGTAGTGTTTTGTATAGCTGTATAGTTTTGTTATTTTCGTTAGTTGCATTATTATTATCTATATCACCATCGTTATTGTTTATATTATTGTATTTTTTGTGTTATATAATAATTTTGTTATCAGGTGTATAGGATAGTTATTATTTTTAGAATATTTGAAAGATGTTTCATGTTTTTATTATAAAAGAGGATGTGATATCTTTTATTCGATCTTTTAATCCCAAAATAAAATTTAATTTTGTTTTAAATGGATGATAAGAATAATAATTTAAGTATCTGTTTGAATGTGTAGGCTTCTGATACCAATCTAAAATAATTTCATTTTATCATTTCTAATTAATAAAGTGTCTAGGAATGGTACAAAGTTATTTGATTCCGTTTCTATTGTAAATTGAATGTGGGTATTGTATTTATTAAAAATGTTAAGAGTTTCATCTATTTTATCTTTCGGAATAGCTGTCACTATATCATCAACAAATTTTTTAATAAATGGAGGATTAAATGGAAGTTGAGGAATAACTGAATTCAACAGTTCGTCCATAACTATTTGAGCAATAATGGGACTGAGATTTGATCCCATCGGACATCCAAAATTTGTAGATAAAATTTATTGTTGAAGGAAAAATAACAATTGTCAAATAAAAATTCAATTGTTAGTAAAAACATTGTTTTTTGATAGCTTACAATTTGGTTCAATTTCAGTCCAAATTTTATTAATGTTATTGATAACTAAATTTTTAGATATATTTGTAAAAAGGGAAATAACGTCTAAACTGATTAAAACATAATTTTTTGGTAAACGAAAATTATTTATTTGTTCAGAGAATTCAAAAGAATCTTTTATATTAAAATCGTTTTTACGGACGGATTTTGTTAAAATTTCAGAAACGAATTTCGAAAGTTTTTCAGTGGCAGCATTATTTGTGGCAACAATAGGACGGTATGGACAATCAGCTTTATGTATCTTAGGTAAACCATAAAGTTTAGGGATTGTACTACTATAATTGTTTAATGATTTTGCTTCTAAATCGTTAATCATTTTTTTATTTTTTAATTGCTTTATAAGGTCTAATGTTTGCTTTTGAAGTTTTGCTGTTGGGTCTGTTTTAATTTCTTTGTATACTGTATTATCTTTTAGTAAGTCTGACATTTTTCTAAATAACTAATTTTGATATAGCAACTGTAACATTACCTTTATCAGCATTAACTATTAGTAAATCTTCCTTTTCTCTTAGAAATTTTTGCATTGATGATAATCATATAAGAATTTTGATTTCATTTTGAATTTTGATGATAAAAGTTTGTTACAATATTAGTTATGTAAGTTCGTTTTAGGTTTCTATCTTCTTCTTTAGTGTCTAAAATTATGTTTTCTAAATCAGCTATTAATTTTATGAGGATAGTGCTATTAATTGAAGGTTGTATACTAAATTTTGGACCTAATGCAAGAATTGTCTGTATGTGATTTGGTATATCTACTGTGCTAATATTTTTAAACCAACTTGAAGTCTGAAGGAATTCAATCTTATTTAAATTTGAAAGCTTGTCAAACTTTTTTAGGTTGACAAGTTTGACTTTATGAAACTTTTTATTATATAAAACTTCTTGTCTGTGATTATAATATATTAATAATATATCATCATATTTATAAAAGGTCATTATCTCTAAACTATATTATATAAGATATGGGATTTTATCAGTCCATCTCAACGAAATATGGAGCTGAATGTACTTACCTCCTGAAACGCTGGGCTATTATAAATACCAAGTTAACATCTATTGAAAATCGAAAAATATTTTTGCTGCAATGTAGAAAAATGGATATTCTTCCACATCATATACTGAATGCTTCCAGAAATGTGTATAATTTGTTTAAGTATAATAATTATGAAAATACTCCTAAAATAAAAAGATTCATGAATAGGTTATCCAAAAAGTATTAAATCTAGAAATAGAATATACCCACCAATCCATAAATAACTTATACAAAGAATTATACAATGTTAAACATACTGTTGCTAATATAATTCCTAATCACATATTCAACGAATATAATCACAGACAAGAAGTTTTATATAATAAAAGTTTCATAAAGTCAAACTTGTCAACCTAAAAAGTTTGACAAGCTTTCAAATTTAAATAAGATTGAATTCCTTCAGACTTCAAGTTGGTTTAAAATATTAGCACAGTAGATATACCAAATCACATACAGACAATTCTTGCATTAGGTCCAAAATTTAGTATACAACCTTCAATTAATAGCACTATCCTCATAAAATTAATAGCTGATTTAGAAAACATAATTTTAGACACTAAAGAAGAAGATAGAAACCTAAAACGAACTTACATAACTAATATTGTAACAAACTTTTATCATCAAAATTCAAAATGAAATCAAAATTCTTATATGATTATCATCAATGCAAAAATTTCTAAGAGAAAAGGAAGATTTACTAATAGTTAATGCTGATAAAGGTAATGTTACAGTTGCTATATCAAAATTAGTTATTTAGAAAAATGTCAGACTTACTAAAAGATAATACAGTATACAAAGAAATTAAAACAGACCCAACAGCAAAACTTCAAAAGCAAACATTAGACCTTATAAAGCAATTAAAAAATTAAAAAATGATTAACGATTTAGAAGCAAAATCATTAAACAATTATAGTAGTACAATCCCTAAACTTTATGGTTTACCTAAGATACATAAAGCTGATTGTCCATACCGTCCTATTGTTGCCACAAATAATGCTGCCACTGAAAACTTTCGAAATTCGTTTCTGAAATTTTAACAAAATCCGTCCGTAAAACGATTTTAATATAAAAGATTCTTTTGAATTCTCTGAACAAATAAATAATTTTCGTTTACCAAAAATTATGTTTTAATCAGTTTAGACGTTATTTCCTTTTACAAATATATCTAAAATTTAGTTATCAATAACATTAATAAAATTTGGACTGAAATTGAACCAAATTGTAAGCTATCAAAAACAATGTTTTTACTAACAATTGAATTTTATTTGACAATTGTTATTTTCCTTCAACAATAAATTTTATCTACAAATTTTGGATGTCCGATGGGATCAAATCTCAGTCCCATTATTGCTCAAATAGTTATGGACGAACTGTTGAATTCAGTTATTCCTCAACTTCCATTTAATCCTCCATTTATTAAAAATTTGTTGATGATATAGTGACAGCTATTCCGAAAGATAAAATAGATGAAACTCTTAACATTTTTAATAAATACAATACCCACATTCAATTTACAATAGAAACGGAATCAAATAACTTTGTACCATTCCTAGACACTTTATTAATTAGAAATGATAAAAATGAAATTATTTTAGATTGGTATCAGAAGCCTACACATTCAAACAGATACTTAAATTATTATTCTTATCATCCATTTAAAACAAAATTAAATTTTATTTTGGGATTAAAAGATCGAATAAAAAGATATCACATCCTCTTTTATAATAAAACATGAAACATCTTTCAAATATTCTAAAAAATAATAACTATCCTATACACCTGATAACAAAATTATTATATAACACAAAAAAATACAATAATATAAACAATAACGATGGTGATATAGATAATAATAATGCAACTAACGAAAATAACAAAACTATACAGCTATACAAAACACTACCAAATATAAATGACCACCTAACTCATAAATTAATTAAAGTATTTAAAAATTACAATTTCAAATACGCTAAAAAAAACATTTTAACATTAAGAAGCATTTTTTCAAAATTTAAAGATAAGACACCAGATTTATTTCAAAGAAACCTTGTATACCAAATTAATTGTATAGATTGTAGTAATCCTTATATTGGGCAAACGTCACAAACTTTAAAACAACGTATAACCCAACACAAAAGTGACATTAGAATCAAACCAAATTCCTGTGCTTTATCAAGACACTCAATTGATTTAGATCACAAAATTGATTTTGAACATCCTAAAATTTTAGAACTAGAAAAGATACACAAAAGACTATTTCTGAAATGTATCATATATTTCGCCAAAAAATTGTATAAATAAAAAACAGATATTGGTGGTCTAAGTTCGATTTACACATACATACTTAGTCTTCAGAAGTAACATATACCTAATGCAATAATTGATATTGTAGTGATTAGCATTACATACATACACATCCTATCACATTCACACATACACGTACTAACAAACAAACAGATTAATATACATAATCACAAATATTCATAGACACATAAATATAACATGTACACGCACCCACACTCATACATACACAAACACATACACACATGCATACATGCACACATAGGCATTCTGTTTTTAAATCTTCAAATAATTAAAAAGTGAAACTGAAAGGTTTCAAAATTTGACATTTTATTTTATTTTATACAAGTTATACAATTTTCTTATAACAAATTGAAGCAAAAATTAGTTAAAATAGATTTCGATGTAATTTTCATGTTAATTTAATGTATAACCTCGTCTTGTAAGTTACTATCAATTCATTTATATGTTAGCCTAGTTAATTGTAAAATTTTAGAAAGCCTGTGATCAAGAATTTAAATAAAATTCGAAAATTTAGGCCTTAAAAAAGAGTTTACTTTCCTACAGCTGACCTCAAACCCATTAATAATATATCATCATACATATATATATATATATATATATATATATATATATATATATATATACACAATAAAATATAAACAAAAACTTAACCTATATCTTTATGCACCCATGCATATATTGATATGCTTCCGGGATGACGTATCACTTGTCATCTTTGCCTGATAAACTAATTTTATTAATAAGTTGTGTATACAAAACGTGTTTCTTACTCCGGATTGATACCATCGTTTTCATGAGGGCATCTCTATTGTTAATAACTACATCCCTAAAACTATTTACACTAATATCTTTCACCACACTACGGCTAACACCCTTAATTTTCTTAACAATGTCTTTCCCACTCACTATGCAGTACGATTTGGCCCTGGTGCCAACGAACTGCAAGACCAAATCGCCACAAAACTCGTCTTTAAATTTACCCAACACCTTTTTGTTTACAAGCGGTATATTATATTTGTTATCGTAAGAATAATCCGATGTGTCAAAGTGTTGCACATGATTGCGAATGTCACTGTACAAGTCTGATGTCTCAACACTATAAACCAAAGAGTCTGTATCTGTATAAAGCAGGGACAATCTGGGACCATACAGAGGAACCATGGTACTGTATTGAAAGTCGTACATTAGCGTTTTGGATAGGTCTAAAATTGACAATCCTGCATAAATTGGTTTATCGTACTTCACTTTTACACGATTCATCTGTATAATCGCCAGATTTTCTCCCAATGCTAAGCAACTTTTAAAGTTCGGGCGGGCGATAAGTCTACTCGCGCACAACTTTTTCCCGTCGTGTTCCCATCGCGACACAATCTTGACATCGAGCCTTTTGTCCACGTTCTCCATAGTTTTACCAAAAACCGCATTGTTCATTAGTTTATAAAAGTCTTTTGTAAAGGCGTTAGTAGCAGAAGTACGGAGATTCATGTTGAGATCAATGTAGGGTTTTAACCACGTCGACTGATTAAACTCCAACACGCGATCCACGACGGTTAATTGCAGACCGTTATGCAGAGCCTGCTGCAAATTACGGTAGTGAACATGTAGTTTGTTTTGTCCAGAAGGGTGGCGAGTAACTTAGGTGTCTTTGAAAACGGTGTTGGAGGTATCATCGATGCAGGGCAGAAAGGCAAATGGTTATGCAGATCATTGAGTTCCTCTGGATACTGTATATTAACTTCCAAAATATACCCTTTTTCGTACGTACTTGGTATATTTAAAATTTCTAGTTTTATACGATGTAACTGGTCAGTGTTTAACCATCTAAAGCCGCTAACGGTTAGATGTTAGGACATCGCCCAACCGTATAAATTGTTGGCGTCCAGATATGCGAGGTACTTAGATGGCTCGTCAGGGTTGTAGTCTTCCATATACTTATTGTTGGCTTTGGCATACCGACCGCTGCACTGGGTTAGACCTCCGCGTATCCCTTTCTTGATAAAGTGTTGCATGCTAACATCGGTCAACAACTCGAGCTTCGCCCAAGTGCGCTTCAACATGGCATCCCAACTCAAACTAGGAGCAGTCATGTACTGACACGGGTCAAGGTCGTAAGTTTTTGTGTAAACGTCTCGAAAGTTTTCGAACACGTCGGCCAACAACAGAACGTCGGTCTTTAAATATAAATCGCTGTATTCCCCAAGAGTATTCATACCTAAAGTTTTCCACACTTTCTGCGCGCGCCCGTACTCTGCAAAGGAAATGTCGGTAGATGTTAACTTGTTATGAAAAGCTTCCATTGCTGGCAATGATCTCTATCCAAAACGGATGCGTCAGTGATATAATAGTACAGGAACACGCGTTTTTCCTTTACCAGTTTGAATTTTTCCTCCTCGGGGAAGTACTTTCGCAGTTTTACAAACTGATCGAAATCCAAATATTTTGCTAGTTTATTTAAGCTGCATGCCATGAAGCGTAAGGAGTCAACAAATCTCAGTGTAATAAAAGATTCATCAGTTTCATTGTCGTTTTATATTTCCTTAGACAATTTAACATTTTATGTAAACGATATGAACCTCTCCTTATTATTCGGGATTACAGTAACCCTTGCTTTGTCGTATCCCAATTCCTTAATTATAAAATGGCTGTCGTACCCACTTATATTATGGAATATAACAGGGCTAAACTTTGGAACCGTGTATTTAATGTTGCACTGTGGGTGTACAGCGAAGCGAAAGCGACCAGTCAAGTGATCGTGATCTTTCACCCTCTCATCCCCAAGAGGCTTCTTACAAATACCGCAGTCCTCGGCAGCATAGAACAACAGTTCAGCCAATGGCGATAATGACCTCATCGGAATATTGGTTTTTAAAATATTTCCCAATTGTCGGGCTTCCTCTTTCATAAAAACTTTGATTGTATCAACACCTCTGTACAGCTCGAACTTGTTTAAGCCATCATCATAACAGCACTTAACATAATATGTGAAACTGAAGGCTTCGTGATGTTGTGTGCTGTTTGTGAAGGAAGAGGTAGGATCCGGAACTGCAGAACTAATAGACTTCAACACACTTTCGAAGTCTGCATAAATCACGAACGGTACCCGCATTTGCTTGTGAACGTTTTTAACTTCGAGGATGTTGTTGAAGTGGTTGAGCATACTGGTTGCAACGTGATTATTACAGTCGTGTTGCGCATGTTTGCTCAATTCTTCATCCGTTCGGAAAAACAGCAAACATCCATTGCAAATCCATTTATACTCCTTATGCTTAGACATTACATGTGATTTTCCAATGCTCCACCCGAAGGTACTACATTGGCCAGGAAGCGAGTTTGTTTTACCTGGAGAATTTTGAATTTTGCCGAACCCTTGCTGTTCCAAGCAAGGTAGGGATCTTTAAGTGCGTGACAACACTCACACACGGGACCTCCATTTTACCTCTCATCCGAACGAGGGTGTATTTTTGTGAAAAATGCTCGCCTAACATTTTTCAAGCGGACCGTGTCGGGATTCGAACCCTGAACCTTGGGCGTAGTAGTCACACACATACCACTACGCCACGGAGCCGCCTCTTATGCTTAGACAGTTCATTTACATTTCCAATGCTCCACCCGAAGGTACTACATTGGCCAGGAAGCGAGTTTTTTGTTGCCTGGAAATTTAGAATTTTGCTGAACCCTTGCCGTTCCAGGCAAGGTAGGGATCTTTAACGTGCGTGACAACACTCACACACGGGACCTCCATTTAACCTCTCATCCGAACGAGGGCGTGTCGGGATTTGAACCCGGGACCTTGGGATCCGTAGTCTTACGCTTACTACATTGATCCACGGCGACGTCTCTTATGCTTAGACAGCTTCTTGTCTGCCAATTTTCCCAAGCTCTTGATCTAGCAGTAGTGTGTGTTAACCCCATCTTGGATATGCAATAGGTTAACGTGACGCCCCCTCTTTCTATGGGTAAAGTGGAGGGGTCCAATAATGGACTTATCTATCCTCTACACCAAAAACATTAATGCCAATAGCATTCTGCTCCTCAAACTTTGGTATGTCCTTGATCGACATTGGGAACTGTAGTCCTGTTAAGTTGAGTACTGTGCTGTAATATGGATAGCTACTAACCCTTTCAGGATTAACATGTCCGGGATTCAGCGCCGCCATCAAACTCCACCCAAAGCAGGCGTCATCGTTGTTTTGAATATTGACAACGGCATGTTTCTCCCTTACCCATTTGGGAAGCTCGATGTTGGACCCCCCACGAAGAGGTCTATACTTATTGATATGTACTTCCAAGTACAACGCCTGTTTTATAGTCCATTCTAAAATTTAAAAATTAGAAAAAATTAATAATTGTAGAAACTAACCAGAATCACGTTCTTGAAATTCGTCAGACTTAGCCAATATCGTCTCTACAAAGGCGTTGTAGACCCCCCTCCAGATCACTGGATGAGGTGATAACCGTGTTTTGGGTGTTGAAGGATTTAACATCCTCTACACCCTCTAGCACACCCATTTTGTTGTATCCGTCAAACACCTCGAAGTTGATCTTGAGGGAAGTGTGGATAGCCCGCTGTTCCCCTAACTAAGGTAACAAAACTTTCCTTCTGATCGCGGAGGAAGTCCCGCAGACCTAGTATTAAACAAATATTTTATAGTATTAAACGTGCCCGTGGAATTATTATTTTTCATCCGGTAAGTCGCTATTCTGTTTTTAAATGCGGTTGCTGCTACTTCCACACCCACATCCAGGACACGACTAGCATTAGCCTTGTGCGTGTTAGAGCGTTGGTTGGCTGCCAAGTTGGCAACATCCACATCACACTCCATGCATCTCCGCAGCCTTTTGGGAGCAGGCCCCTTAACTGTCGGTGCAGCCGGTCGTTTGACTCCTGAGGGCCCGGCTAGTGGTTCCACCACACCATGCTTAGCATCCTTGTGCCGTTTAAGGCTATCCTTCCCCGAGAAGGATGCCGAGCACACATCGCAGGCAAACAACCCAGTCTTCTTATCTGACACCGACAAATGTTGCTGGAACTGGTGCCTCTTCAAACTATCGCTCCTCGAGAAGGCAGACCCGCAGACGTTGCAGATGAATGAAAACATTTCACTGAAAATAATTATAAAAACTTGTTAACTAGTCAAACACTAAACAGAAACTAAATTTATATTGCATCGCACGGTGCTTTTATACCCAATTGGTATAATTAGGTAGTTTACTTTTAAATTAGGAGAAACCCGACGTTGTTTTAACCTTGAATTACATTTCAAACCAGTCTATTCACGTCGGTGAAAATTAATTAGCTTCTTGCTTACGCACTACATCTATAAATATCGGATGTATCCCTTTAACTTATACTATAATTGTTTACATACATTTCGAACCAGTCTATTCAAGTCGGTGAAATCCAATTAACTTTTCGCTTGCGCATTCTAAGTCACCCGAGTACAATATACGCATGCGCAACAACAATCCTGAAACATTTAAAAAGATAAACTGCATAGGATGGTTCTCAGTGCAAAGCAATGGAGTCTGTAGATGCTAATAATGCACTAGTTTTATATATCGAAAATCTAATTAATAAGTTTACGTATAGTTTAAATGAATTGGGTGAACACCCTGATAATGTGGAAATTGGGTTTGTTATAAACCAGACAATAAAACCTGCATTCCGGTTGGTGTGTAGTAAGAAATATTGCATCAACCATGTTCTGGAATTGACATACGAAAATTGGTTAGCATTTACAAATTTTCAAGTGGAATTTCAAATTAACGTATTTTTTTGTGACGTGCTAAACACTCGATTAAATGGTGCACCCAAAATGGAAAATCTACACATACAACTAGGAGGACCGTTTTTTATCACTCTCTCGCCAGTGTTTGGAACAACCGAGGACGAAACGTTCCAGTTAAAAATAATAATGGGTAATAGCTCGATGGTTATAAATGAATTGGAGTGCCGTAAACTATTCCATATGCGGGAGCTATTGGAGTATCAATTTAAACAGTTGGAAAGTCGTGACTTCCCAGCATTATACAGCGAATTAGTAGGGTTTGTTGCTAATTCTAATTTAAATGATGACGATTGGTTTACTACTCTGACTGAAGGGGAGAAACGAATTAAAATCTTGGTTGAAGGCGAAGTTTGAATTGGCAATATTTTATTCTACAACGAATTGAATCAGAGCGCCCTAAATGCATTGGAGCTGGTTATATGCTAAACACTTGATTAAATGGTGCACTCGAAATGGAAGATCTACACATACAACTAGGAGCTCCGTTCTTTATCACTCTGACACCAGCGTCTGGATCAATCGAGGACGAAACGTTCCAGTTAAAAATAATAATGGGTACTAGTTTGATAGTTATAAATGAATTAGAGTGCCGTAAACTATTCCATATACGAGAGCTGTTGGAGTATCAATTTAAGCAGTTGGAAAGTCGTGACATCCCAGCATTATACAGCGAATTAGTAGGGTTGGTTGCTTATTCTAATTTAAATGATGGCGATTGATTTACTACTCTGACTGAAGGGGAGAAACGAATTAAAATCTTGGTTGAAAGCGATGTTCGAATTGGCAATATTTTATTCTACAACAAATTGAATCAGAGTGCACTAAATGCTTTGGAGCTGGTTATACGTTTTCCGGATATATTTGTGCGAGACGTGACACGTACAAGAACATTGGTGGGGATGTTTAGACGTTTAAATTTGCCAGATTCTGAAGATGTCGATTATGATGATAACTAGAGGGGATATCTTATAAAAGACATATGTGAGCAATTATAAACAGTTGTAGTTATAGTAAACAAGTGTAACGAAAAACTACGGTCACCTCCACCGCTCAAGAGATGTAAGATGTTGATGTAAATATATTGTTTAAGTAGTTTGTGAAACTATAATATAGCGTAAAATTTTTGAAGCTAAATTGAAAAAGTATAAATAGACTCATCGTTGTTTATTTATTTAGTATAGTTTGAGATTTCTTTTAGTAAATACACGATTATCTGTTCTGGGCAGGGTTTAATCAACAGCGCTATAAACAGGCTACCGTTTGAACTGCATATTCCGGGTTATCAGTACTGCGGTCCTGGGACTCGATTAGAACAGCGATTAGCCCGAGACGATCCTGGTATAAACCAGTCGGATCGATTGTGCAGAGACCACGACAGTGCATACTCTAAGTACCCTGACGATCTCCCAGCTAGACACCGAGCAGACATTTTAGAAGAAGGAGCTTGGGGAAGAGTTAAGTCCAAAGACACAAAGTTTGGTGAAAGGGCGGCAGCTTGGTTTGCGACAAACGTTATGAAAGCAAAGAGAAAATGGGTATGGGCTTAAAGAAGAAAATAACTTTCAAAGGTGGGTTCTTTGAAGAAAATACGATCTGCCATAGACCGAGTTGGCTCCGACAACCTAAAAAAACTACTAGACGTTGATATTCTAATTGGTAAAAAAATCATAAAAGGAGCTGGTGGGAGAAGCAAAATTAAAGTCCCGCGTATTATACCCGTTCCACAGAAAGGGGATTTTCTACTATTGATTCCGATATTCGCAGGACTAAGTGCCCTAGGAGCCCTAACAGGTGGTGCTGCGGGGATAGCTAAAGCAGTAAATGGTGTCAAGACAGCCAACAAGCAGCTTAAGGAGAGTGAACGCCACAATAGATCTGTGGAAGACATTGTCGTTAGGAAAAAAGGAAATGGAATGTTTCTAAAACAATACAAAAAAGGCACCGCATTATTTTTGAAACCGTACAAACAGGGGCGTGGTATTCGTAAAAAGTATGCAAAAACTAAGCAAGTTACCTCGAACAGCTCTCACCGACGTAGATATAGATATAGATATAAGCATCTACCATTGTTTTTCTTTAACAACCATTTTATATAAACGATCCCATGTACAGGTACTATTTCTTGCAAAAATAAACTTAAACATTGAGCTGATAATTCATTGGTCGCAGGGATGTCTCAGTCTAACCCGTGTAGGTGATTTTTTTACAAAAATCGTTATGCCTTTGGAAATCCTCATCCAAGTTTTCACTTCGTATCGGCATATGCAGAATTTCGTGCCATAATTCGTCCGTTCCAATATTCAGTACAGCTATTTCTTTCACAAAAAATTCGCTTGACTTGTGCTGGAAGCCCTGGATATCCAAAACATACATGCGTTCTTGGTGAAATTTTGATGTAAATTCACGTAGAGCATAGGCGGTCTTACCTACTAGTTTGTCGATACCTAATGGTGCTCTTACATCACTTATAACTTCAAAACCACAAAAATCCATCTTTAACTTGTAATTTTGATCAACTCGACGGTACTTTAACAACTAATGCTCTGAAACATGGCTCCCTCGTCTTTTATGCAGATGGTTAAGCGCGCGCAGTTCCTTATTATTTTAATGTCTTGATATAATTGTTTTATAGTGGGTTTTACCTATTTGTATTTAACCACCAACACCATGTTTAGATTTTTTTTATAAAAATTGATCTTAGCGATATTTTTAATATAACTCCGTCATGTAAGATATCAACTATTATTGTGTTTTCCTCAACTTCTCAAATCTTTTGGATTTTTTTTTAAATAGAACTATCCCTTACTGATTTACAGATTTACAAACCATACGGTATTCATCTTTAATCTATTTTTAAACAGTTATTGCTCCGACTTTTGAAATAAAGCCATCGTGTAACCTATCAAATTAGTATAGAATTTCCTGGGGAATCGAAATCAATTATCACGTCTTTTAAAATTACCCCCAACAAAGACCCACATAATGTTTTAATATTCATAAACCTAACAGCAAAACACCTGCATTTTTATTTAGATTTAACTCAATAATAGAGTAAAACTCAAAAAATATTTATTAATATCTAGCATTGTTAAAATTTTCAATTAGTGCCACCCAAAAGGTTAAATATGTATTAATTCTGCAAGGTGATCCTGAAAGTAGTTCTGTAATCTATTTTAAATGTAGTTCAAAATAAGACGCATTTTCTAGATAAATTTAGTGAAATTTGTGATCCTCAGCTTTGCATTGTTTTTTTAGTGACGTCTGATTATTAATTGTGAAAGGCACTTTCCTACAATTCTAGTTAATATATGGGAATACGCATTCTATAATTTGATTTAAATTGGGTGAGTGTAGGGACAAATTATACTTATACTTTCTCTATGTGTATCAATATAGTGGAAATGATACCAAAAGTTCATTTTGAATCTATTTTTTTAAAACTTAAACTCGTTCAAAGTGTAATAGTGTTACAGAATTTTCCGACTTTGAAAATTTTGTGTGAGGATTATCGACAAAGAGGAGTAAGTCTTAGTTCGAATTTCAACCTGTAAACGTAGAAGAAATTAATATTTACATGTATAATTCAAAAGCTGTTAATTATTAATTTTTTTGGAATGAGCATCTTAAGTATCTCTTGCAGTGTGCGTAAAAACATTTTCCTGGAGGTGACGCCGTAAACAAATACAACGAGAAGCACACCGAGATGGTTTATTTCCAGGAGGCGCTAAAAATTACAGACGATTAGTGGAAGCAAATTACGGATTTGGAAAAGCAGTCAACCGCAGCGCATGAAGAATGTATAAATGTCGCAATTCAGTTAGAGCGAACCAAATTGCTATTTAAAAAACGATACACCATAACAAAATCTTCTTCCAAAATCATAATTGTAGGTCTGAACCCGTTTGACGATTATAAAATAACTTTCAGATTTGTTGACATAATTTCGCAAACCGTACTTGATGTATCCCTCAATGTATTTAAGAAGTTTATATCAAATCTTCCATATATTAGCACTACGGAAGTTGGCGTGCGAAATCAGATATGCAAATTTGACAACTTGCGTTTTTATTTAAATAAGAATTGTTTAGTGAAGATGGTGACATTTGGATGAGAATTATATTATTTACCAAAGGAGCTTTACAACAATTTTTAAAGATATCTCAGATCGTTCTCAACTACGCTAATACTTTAAGAGAACTAACGGAAAACGGTACTCCTAATACAGATCTGTTTCTGTGAGATGTAGCAATGGAAAGGTATAATAGGAATGATGTTTTACAGAATCTTGCACATGATGTAATTAAAAGCAAATACAGTAATAGCGATATTGGGATCATATTATACGAATTTATAAGAACCTATCCAAGATCGTTTGAAAACAGAATATGGAAGAGTACAACAGGTTTCCATTCCACAAATTTACGAGCGATCTATACATTTTAAACTATAGATTTTAGAGAAATTTCTGTCACTATAATCCTACATATTACAGTTTTTCTTATACCTTTCTAACATGTTGTATTTTAACTACAGATATTAATAACTGTATATAAAATTATGTTATAGTTTTAAATAATACGATTCTAATTAATAATTTTGTAATACGTTCATAGCACTCTTTTAATAAATACACATCTTTGTTATAATTTTTTTCATAAGAACTTAGATACCCATTTCAGTTATGTGGACATCTGAAGAATTAAACAATACCAATGTATACCTTCTATTTTATAACATAAACAAGCTAATATTTACAAAAATAATTTCTAAATTCACATCATTTATTTCTTATGATAGTAGTTGAAGTGGTTCAATTTTTACTTTTAAACTTACAATTTAGTACATATTCCACCTGAACATCTGCCAACAGTTTTATAAACCCTATCTCCTCGATTATTTCCATAAAAATTGATCGCATTCTGCTATTTTTACTCATAGGGCATTGCGAAATCTTCGAATAACCTCCCCAAATTCTTTATACATATTTGTTTAATCGCCTCTTTAAACTGTATAATCGACAAATTATAATTTCTATGCGAACAATCCTTTTATATGAGCTACTCTTGTTAGGATATGTCTCGATTGTAACCGATTTGTGTGCACGCATGGAACAACAGGTGGAGAATGTATCCTATGAACGAATCGCATACATTCCTTAGGAAAATGCTAAGGACTTTGAAAATAATTATCTCTTGTTAGACCTCTAGTGCCCGGATAAACGCTATTATTTAAGGTTATGTCACTGTTTTCTGGATCATTTCCTACACATATTTTCCCAAACTATGCATATCAGATTGTGGAATATACTTTACTCCATAAACCGACTTGTATATTTTTCCTCTTCATTTTTAACACGTCCGCATAATAAAGATGTACAGACTCGTCGCCAACTGGTAACTTACTTAATTTTTTTAAAAGTTCGTCTCTGTTTTCAACTTTAATCACCTTTATAGGTTTTAGTATTTTTTCGCTATTCTTTGTGACTGGGAAGCGGTGATTTGCAAAGGCTCAAGCAATTGTTTATGAGCTTCTTTGAATTCTTGTTGAAAATAGTATACCCCTTTTTGATTTTTTTTTATATTTCATATGAAAGGATAGGAAAAGAAAAGATCTCAACACTTACTTGTTTCACCGGTTTTCAGAGTTTCTTCCTTTGTTTTGTATTCGGTTCTTTACAAAGTTAATGGCTGAAACCAACGGCTCTCGGGTGCCTTTTCCTTCTTGTAACTAGTGCCCTTTGAATCCTACCAGTGACTGCGCCAATTATGTTTTCAGGTGTGAAAACTTAAAAAAAAATATTTAATTTTATTTTTGAATCAATATTACAATTTGCGCAACTGTTATTACAACTAAAGTTCAGTAATGCTAGCTGTGACATTCAGTAAGAATGATCGTCTTTTTGATGTCAACTATGGTTTTTATATGTTTTACTATGTAAATGAAAGTAAAGAAAGGCAAAAGAATTGTTATATTAGGAATTTACCCTAATTAATTTAAGATTAACTTAATAGTAGTTTAACAACAACATAATATGGAAAGGTGCAGTTGAAAATGGTTGTATCCTGTTTTTGTTTACCTAACGCAGATATCGATAACATTACTCGTGCTACACCAAAAATTAAAAAATTATTTAAAAATGGTTAGCCACTGGAACTCAAGCTAAAAGTGATCGTAGTTGTTGGAACTATCGACTCCCCACATCACTACACATCCCTCCACATCACTAAATCCCTCCAACCTCCACATCACTCCTCCATATTCCTCCACATCAGACTCCACTTACTCCACATCATTCCACGCCCCTCCACCCGCCACATCACAACACATCACTTCATTCCACGTAATTCCACATCCCTCCACATCACTACACATCCCTCCACATCATTCCACATCACTCCCACCTGAGAGACCACATCTTCTCTTTCCACCCTCCTCTTTCTTCCTCCGCTTCACTCGACATCGCACCACATCATCCCCACCTCAATACCCATATCCCTCCACATCACTCCCACCTGAGGGACCTCCTTCTCCCACCACCTTTTTCTTTCTCCCTCCACACTCCTCCACATCACTTCCACCTCAACATAACTTAAGAGTACTATCACCTTAAACCTAAGAATAGAAACAAGATAATTTAATATATTTATTAATAATTTTTGCTGATGTCGACGATACAAATAAGTAAAACAAACTGTATTATGAAATATTATACAAATTCATTTAAAAAAAAAATGCTGACAAATATTTTTAATCCGACTTTTAGAACGTAAGATATTTTATTGCATTGAGCGGTATATGATAAACCGATTTTATGTGGATTTGCATCATCAAATAACGCTGACCTTAATGAGAAACTTATTAAAAAGCAATTAGTGGTGGTCATAAGGGGGCAATTTTTTCGTATTCATTTTAGTCTTCGACAGTAGCTAGAACGGTAAACATGAGCCTCTCCAAGGTGATTAACGTTTCTCAACATCTTGGGAATAAAGTGAAACCGACAAATGAGCGATTTGGATTATGGCTGTTGGCAGAAAATATGTGCAACAATAATCTGGTGACAGATATTGGTAATATTTGTTATGTCGAAGGCGAACAGATGCTGACTGGTGGACTACACACACCAATTACAGAACCATTTTGTGACAATATAATGTTGGTTAAAATTTGCGACCTTTCTGATGCCCAACAAACATCTGCAAACAAAAAGGTGTTTATCCTAAAAAGAGAAATTTGTGGTGCATTTAATATCTATCTACGAAGAAAGTTCGACTGATTTGTTTCCGCTAGGCATGGTGTTAAAGCTAAGCTTCCGTTTTCTCTGGAAAGCACTTACAAGATGGGCCAGAGAGTAAAAGAAATTATCAGAAAAGAAGACCTCGAATGCATTAATAAAAAATTCCAAAATCGTATATGTGTTCCATACATAGTGGAACTAGCAGATGTTAAGTTGGAAACTTTATTGGAGGAACTACCAGATATATTAGACGGGCTCAAAAAAGATTATTACTATCTTTTTGAGATGGATATAACCCAAGATTTTGCTGGCATATTTAGCAAGATGGAGATGTGTAATTATTTAACTACAAACCATAACTTTTGCTACAAGAGCGAATACGAAGAAAAGTGCAATATTATAGTTGACAACGATAAAACTGTGGGAATCGATTGTTTAACATGGCTAACAACCAAGCACCCCTGCGCGTGTGCACCCCTGCCCATGCGCACTGCCCATGCGCACCCCTCTTTGTGCGACAGCTTCTGTCTGATTCCTTCAGAAACCTAATAGATTACTATATCACTAATAGATTGTTGATATGTAATCGACCTGAACAAATTTTAAAAATATTTAATACCAAGGATGGAGTCATTTAAACTTAATTTTAATACAAAGTTATACACAGAAAACAGTCCTTTCTTTATGTTTGTTTGGAGTGGTTTTAATTTTATCTAATTTTATTCACAGCTTAAAATTTAAATCGACACCCAAGTCCTCTATCTCCTTATCTAGCCAATAGTTTGATACATAGAGACCGTCTAGGTTTTCGAATTGCAAAATGTGCCGAAGTTTGTCTCCATATATACAAAGTATTTGATTCCACCGACAACCAGATTCATTCCCTCGTGTAATTCTTGCAGCTTATGACAATCTTTTAATCGCAGCTTTCCCACTATATCCTGCATACGTATCCTGTTAGCTTGATCGACTTCTTCTTGTCGGTATTGGAGGAAATCCTTATTTTTCCACTTACTATTACGTAGTTGCATGTCCACCAGTTTTGGGAATATGTGATCGTTATAGGTTGTAGGCCCCCCGGTTTTAAATGATCCGAAAGGTTCTTTACTAGGCAATTATACAATGTTTCGCGGGAACCCTTTGCGCGTGTCGTGTACGCCAAGGTTACGAAACCCGCATTCCTTAGTTCGTCTTTGTTATCTGCCATTTTGATAAATACGTTTTTAGAATTACCTTTTAAAAGTATACGGATTTAGTACCATCCTTTTCCGCAAGGACGCCTACATAACTACAGGAGTCTTTTTTACACCACAAATGCATATTGCTTGTAGAACCCGGATGCATCTAAGTCTTTTAATTCTTCCTCATTTTCTCTAATAAGATGTTCTTTGTCTAACACATCTTTATATTGTTCGCGTATTGTCGCAGTGTTTTCCATGTAGTCTAATTTTTACCTTTTTTGCATCAATTTCCTCTAATTCCAGTTGTATTTTCCTTCTACTTACAGGGTGTGGCATGCATAATAGGGTAATTTCCGTTAGCGTAAACGGATAGAGTTTACTACCAATATTTACGCGTTGTTGTACAACCTCTGGGTGAATGTTAGGCACATTTATCAATCCCAATTCCGAAATGACTATTTCTTTTGGAATTGTAGAATATGGTGTTGCAGATTGTGTAAAATATGTACTACCTGCTTTTATGTAGCACTTGTGTAAGATTTTTATTTTATCTTAGCTGCCTTTCTCCCGTACTATCTCCAAATAATTTACAGGTATATAGTTAAAACTAAAAGCCGAAAGCACATACTTTATTAATTTTTCCCCTTCCTCTGGTTTTTCGGACAACTTAATTTGCAAGCTCATCAATTTCTTTGTATTGCCATTACCCCAATACACGTACTGTAGCAGGTTATTATACACTAAATAGCAGCTATTTTATAGCTTGTCCGATAGCTTACTCCACATTTTGGCAAGTGGTACCGAGTACATTATAGTCTTTAAGAAGTATAACTTACTATCTTCCAATAAAGTTAAACAGTCTTATAAGGGATTATACACCCGTTCTGCGCTGACATAGAGCTTCCAAGTTGTACAGTTGTATATTGTCGCTTCCAATCGCGTAATACTATGTTCCTTAGCCAAAGTAGACACAAATGTTTCCCTAAAACATACATCTGAGCAACGCAAAAATCTAGCATATGATTTCTAAGCTGTTTATTAACACCCGGGACTTATTATTTAACACACAAATTTATTATAAATTTTAATTCTAGCATTAACTGTTAGCCATATTAAACAAACAATTTCTACCATTAAACATTTGTACATATACCATAATGAGCTCCACTATAACATGCTAAAACACTATTTGAACATCTTAAAAGCTGATATCTAAAATGTGAATTTTTCAAGACATAAAGAAAATATTTCAGGGTGTGAGTCACTTTTCTTTCTTAGTTGTTTGAAGCTTGGGGTGCCAAATATTTAAACTTTTTCAACGTTATTTCACAAATTCAAGCTGCTTTTCAAGATAATTGTATTATTATTATTATTATTATTAACTGTTTTGAGAACATTACACCCTAAAAATAGTCTTTTTATGCAAACAAATCAAGATAGCAGAACCTATACAAAACACTCATCATCTATATATTTGGGTGGAAAGGTAACAATTGCATTGACATGCCAAAATAGCGCATGATATACCAGAATACAATTAATTGTTTCTGTATTCTCATCTAATAAAGGTACATCATCGAATATTATAAAAATTCTGAATTTTAATTGTGTTAAACAACATGTATAAGTGGTCTAACATATTCATTCCTATTCACACACCATGCAATTTTTCACTTATAACCAAAAAGATTTCATTATATCCACTCGACATACCAGCATTTTCTAATACATCAGAAGTCAATTTAGCACATCGGGAACTATCAATTGTATCAACTACATCAATCTCAGTTTGCAACACATCTCCATCATATATTAATACTCGAGCTGCTCCCAAGAAAACACTAAAATAAAATTAAATATATAAAACATTAAATAAATAATTAAATCTACCTCCTACACCAAGCTTTCGTATTATAACATACACATCAAATTCACTCTGCTCATTGGTAGCTGTTTTTAAAATTGTCACTATAAAATATCTATTAAAACACAGCATCAAAATGCTCCACAGCCGATATCCAGTATGGCTAAACCTTACAAATATATCAACCATATTGATATAACTAATAACTAATCGACTATGACGAGACTCGAAATGGTTGTATATTTCCTCCAAACCACCCTATTCATTTATCATAATTAGTAACCACAATATGTAATATTACACATGTACAATACCTCTAACTGACACGTCTCATCCAATAGAGGATATTTATAACGCTTTAACGCACAAACATGATCATGATCCTTTTTATGCTGAAGCTCGCCAACAAACTGGCAACCAAATTCAATATTCTCACAATTAAATAATAAATATTTTCCTAACTCCTCAACTGCTAAATTCCGAGTATTTTCTAAAAATACATATATTATAAAAATCATTTTTTGCTCTTTTCACCTTACCCAACGGTGCTCTGCATACAGCACATGAAACTATTTGTTTTATACACTTGTTACAATGAGTATGTTCATTTCTACACTGCATAATGGGTGGCAATGCTATATCATAACATATAGGACATTTAAAAAGCGTAATAAGTTGATTATTTAAATCAGCATTCATAGCTATTAGTCACAATTTATATTTATACAGATATAAGGCAAACCTTCGTAGCAGTCAACAGAAAATAAACTGAGAATGAAAATCATAAGCCTACTCATATAAATTATTACTAATCCGAAATATTCCCAGATAATTGCAGCACAAATTAGTAATTTTACATTATAAACTAAACTAAGCTTTCCCATGTTAGGTAAATGGATGATATTAAGCAGAAATGCACTTTCACTGCAATATTGTATTATGATTATCGCTAACTACTATAAAATGTTACACCAGAAATTGATAACTGCTTAAAATTTTAAAAAGCCGCGGTTTTGAATGTGAAATTGCCCCATAGGGTGAAATTGCCTCCGCCAGTATTGGTTAGCATGGTTCACAATTACATAAGAAGACGAAATAGTGGATACAGTAATGAAGCATTAGAAGAAGTTCGACTGGGTAAATCAACTATTTACTCCATCAGCAGAAAATATAATATAGCTTTCCTGCATTTTCGAATAATTTCCCACTTTTATAGCTTTGTATCTCTGTTTTCCTGTTTCGTCTGATTTATTTTGTATTTTCGTCTTTCTTCTATTAAATTCAGGATATCCTTTGTTATCCATGGTTTCTTATTTTCTTTTTGTGTATACCCCAGAATATCTCCGGCCGCCATGTCTAAGCTGGATTTAATGTTATTCCATTCTGTTTCTACTTCCTTAGTATCAGATATTTTTCCCATATCTTTGAGCAATTCATTTGACTTTTTTTCGAATCTTTCTTGAATATCTTTATCTTTTAGTTTCTCTAAGTCCAATTGCCTTTTTCCGTTTCTTTTTTTCACCTTCTTAAATTTAAGTGCAGCTTCATAATTACGATGTTGTGGTCAGTATCTATATCTGCTTCTGGGTAGCTTCTACAGTCTTTTACTTGATTTCTAAACCTTTGACTAACAAGAATGTAATCTATTTGATTTCTTCCTATATCTCCTGGCATCTTCCATGTATATCGTCTTCTAGCATGATGTTGAAATAATGTGTTTGTGATGATTAAATTGTTCTTGTCGCAAAATTCTACCAGCCTATTTCCCCTGTCGTTTCTTGTGCCTAGACCAAATAAACCTACTACCGCTCCTTCCCTACCCTCACCTACCACGGCATTAAAATCCCCCGTAATTATTAAATTTTCATGTCCTTTTAAGTATCTTAATATGTCTTCGATATCTTTGTAGATGGCTTCTACCTCTTCGTCACTATAGCTAGAGGTGGGCATGTATACTTGCATTATTACTGTGTTTACCGGTTTAGATTCTAATCTAACCATGAGTAGTCTTTCGTTCTTTTGTAAGTAATTTTTTACACAGTATCCTATCTTTTTCCGCATAACTATCCTCACACCCAAATTTCCTTCCTCTGCTCCTGTATGAATTACCCTAAAGTCTCCACTCCAAAAATCCTCCGCCTCTGGCCACCGAACTTCGCTAATCCCTACTATGTCTAGTGATAACCTATTCATTTCGATTTGTAGGTTCTCTAGCTTACCTACTTGCTTCATACTTCTAACATTCCACGCTCCGACTTGCAGAATGTGCCCGACTCTTATTTTTAACTTTCTGATCGCATCCTCCGAAGTAGTCCCCTCCCGGAGATCCGAATGGGGGACTATTTTAACTCCGGAATCTTTTACCCCAGAGAATGCCATCATGTTTGTTACAATTTAAGTACGTTGTGTACTTGGGAGATAATGTGGTGGTTTCCCGTTGCCTTCCACATCGCGGTAGTGTGTCTTAGACTGCCATACCGGCCCCTATGGTCTCTGGCAATCTAAGTACCGAAAGAGCCGCTGCCCTCTTTCGGGGACCTGTCTTAGTCTGGTTCCTCATTAACGACCCTACTATTTTGGTTGGACCTGTAGTTTGGCTCTTTAGCTCATTAGAACGCGCAAGCCATTTCACCTGTTCTAGTAATTTAGAACTTCGGCAAGGTGCAGGTCCATTCGAAATGGTACTGCTATGTATAATGTAAATAATTAATTTAATTATAATGAGATTTCCTTATGCATTTTTTATATTTTAATCGATTAATTACAATATTGAAGATATGAAGAACATGAAAAGAATCGGCTCATCAGAACCGATTTATCAATTATGATGATAAATCTAGATAGGCTCGTGGATGGCCATCTAGAAGTGCCTAAGTCTTCCAGATTTAATTTTCATAGGTTCGCCTAGGTTGCAAGAAAAGTTTGTGGACTTCTGTGAACCGTAGCTGCGGGATTTCCTTATACCACTAAATACTGTTACAAAAGCGTTACAAAATGTTGTTTTACATAGAGGGGGTTTGTCTACATCAAATGTTACAAGGTGTTACAGAAACGTTTTTGTGACGTATTGCTTCAAACATCATTTGTAACGGGTTAGTGTAGCTAATGGCGCAACGCCGTCTTAGCTACACTAGCTACCGGGAATTGTAGCGAGGTGGTTTTCATTGAACCACAACACACACATGTACAATGATTTAAACACAGTTCAAACAACACTTACATCTATTTAACAAATCAAAATAGTTCTTTATACATTTTAAGCCTTAAATCTAAGATACATAAAAAGTGGTACTTACATTATATCGGCACAACTTTGAAGATTAATGATAACTGAGATTATACTGACAACTGACAACTATTCTCTGCTACTACTACTACTACTTTCATTTTACTGCTTTACCCAGGACAGTCTCCGGGTTTATATGTATTCTCTTATCTATTTACGGGAATTACTTGTTAACATTATTCTTAAGAAATGATGCTTGGCTTTTCTGGACGTATCATACTTGCGGTCGGGTTCTTTGTATTGATTTACTCAAGGAGGAAGATTACTAATTGGATTTCGCGTAATGTGAATTATTGTAATTTACGGTGATCTAATGTTTTATGAATAACATGTCCGATGTGTCATTATACAATTTCTCAATTTCTAATTTATAATGGTGAAGCCTTATTTGCATCGTAACAATACTGAATATAAAATTATTTTAGGGGCGGCATTACCAAATTTTTGCATCACACTTAAAAAATTTACCACACGGCCCTGCCCTAGAAAGTTTAAGATGACATCTTCAGGATAGGCTCTTACATATTCGTATTTAATTTTGACAATTGGACCCACTTTAATGTTTCCTTGAAATAAAAGTGCTCTGTGATCGCAGTAGTTTTTGTTTTGAACACAGAAGTACTAGTAAAAATATAATCCAATGTATAATTTAGACGAGTTTTATCAAAGACCGTATTTCTGACTGAGAAACTATCGCAGAGTCTAGCAAAAGTTTTGAATTCATTGCAATTCCTATCCGGGTCGAAATTAAAGTCACCACACAATATAATTTGTATTCCAGGTTTATGAATGCAATTCAAGACCTTATTCATTTGCTTATGAAAAATTTTGAAACTGGTACCATTTGGGGATATATAACAATTTAAAACTAATAATCTACTATTAACAAGATTAATTGAGATGCCACAAGTTTCGAATTCCTTTTCTAGGCAGAAATCTTGCAAGTGTAACGGTAGTGCTGTTATTGGATTTCGACACCATATGATGAATAGCAATAGTGTACTGGAACAATTGAATTTGTGTAGTGTAACAATAATCGCGAAAGTTTCTGGGAAAGTAATTAAAATGCTTTAGTTTGATAGTAGGTGAAGTTCAAATGCTTTTGTGTTATTTTCACTAATTTTAACTGCGTAAGAAATATTGGAGGAATATGTTTGTGTTGTGTGTTCTATATGGCAATAAGGTAAATGATTCTTAAACGTATTTGTGTTGAATATACTGCGAAATGAACTCGCTGCTGTACAATATAATTTCGTTTTGCGTTATTAACACTAATTAGTTTTTCTTACAGGATTATTTTGTCAGTTAAAATGTTTTCGATCTTAGAAAGTCAGTGGAAGTGCATTTGAAATCTTGCACTGCTTTCTAATACCAAAAATAAAACTGACTATTAACAATTTTTGGTGTATGTGATTGGAAAGGTAAGAAAAGATATATTGCTTCGGATTTTTTTTTGTTGTAAATAATAAAGCGCAACTTTGCTTTGCTTGTTCGTTGTAATTTAGAAATAGATAGTATGAAGGCGTTTGTTTTTCTTGTTTCGGAATGAAATGTATAAATTTGTTCTAATTTTACTGACGGGTTTTAAGAACTTGCATTCAAGTTTGTTTTGGTTCGTTCTTCTAGGTTGTGGTCATCTGATTGTGAATCTGAGTCATTCTCTGTATTTACTAGTTGTGCAGGATGTGTTCAAGGGTCCACATATGGTAATATACGACTAACAGGAACAAGTGCTTGTTCTGTGCCCCTTTGTATGACGTAATCTACGTCTCCCTTTTTGTCAATAATCAAATATGGTCCGTAATATTGATGCGTGAGGGGTGGTTGCCCTCGAAACGCATCTGATTAACCTCCACCAAATGATACAAATGGGTTTTGTTAAGGGGATTTTGATTTTAGAGAGGGTTTAGGGATCGTAACTGGGGGTTTAGATTAACCACAATACACACACACACACACATGAACAATGATTTAGACACTGAGTTAAACAACACTTACATCTATTAACAAAGCAAATATGGTTCTTTATACAATAAAGCCTTAAATCTAAACATGAAAAGATAGAATAATACTTACATTGTTTGACTGACTGGTAACTAACTATTCACTATTAACAAATATATAACAAATATATATATATATATATATATATATATATATATATATATATATATTGCTGTGATATTCTTCTATCGTTGAGTCGTCATAAATTTGGTTGTGAAATTTACCCCAAATATTCTTATTGAGTCCCACGATTGGACATTATATACAAGTGCTATGAAATTGGCCCCACGATTTGGACGTATATAAAATGCTGTGATATCCCCTTTACATTAGGCCCTACGTATGGGCATGTCATAAAATGCTGTGATAATACCCCCTGTTCAATCAAGCACCTATGATGTGGAATGTTAAGTTATGGTTTTTGCCCTGACTAGCTTATTTAATTAAATAAAGCAATTCTACAATACACAATATAATGATTCAATATTTACAGCTCTCAAAATTTTCCCCTTTTCAGAATATTTACATATACCAGATTTATGATATTTGAAGTCATCAAAACTATCCTTTTTGTGTATATTTAGGGACCTTAGAACGTTCCAAGATGATTATTCCCTTTGTCATAAATTGTTAAATGAACCTACTATGTTTTGTTGACTCTTACAGATACAAAATGATAAATATTTAATTAAAAGCAGTTTTTATAATAAATTCTATCAAGATTGCTAACCTGGAATGGTTCTGTAGTTCCTTCCTAGCCTGTCATCTGCATCCTCAGGAGTTGTTTCGTGCCAAGTCTGAATATGTCCAAATTGAGAATCGATTTTAAAAGTCGACATCAAAACCATAATTATAATCCAGATCCAAATTACATGTAGGTATTGGAATCCAATTTTAAATATAGATATGAGAGTAACTTCGATGTAGATAGTAAAATCCCATTTAAATGTAGGTCTTAATACAATTTCAATCTCGGTATTAAAACATTTTCCATATCGGTATTAACATAATTTAAAATCCAATTTAAATACCAGTATTAAAAGCCCTGTTTTATTAATGTTAGAAATGGATTTTTAATTAAGTCGTTATTACTTACGTCTATAATAGATCGGCTTATTTGTTGCACAAATTCGTGCACTTTTCAAAATGGTTTCACTTTAATTTTTGTTTCACTGGTTACGTAAGTTATTAGTATTTTCGAACATAGTCGTAGCCCATTTTGAGTGTATACTAACTCGTCGCTTCATCCTTATCGTATTTAACGCCGTACCTCCACCTGCTTTTCATTGGTTCATTCACGTGCTGGGACGACACTTTTACCTTTATCTTGTATACTTCGGGATTTTCACCAATTATTTAGTTTAAACATTCGAATGCATGCCTGGCTAGTCACGTAACACTCTCACATATCATGGTATTATTTGAAAAATTCCAACAATTTCCTTTTATTAAGTCACGTATTCGAATGTTTGTTATTTATTATTATCCAAACTTAATAGTCTGGTGTTTGTTTATATCTACATAATATTGGATTTTTGAACAAATGTGAATTCTTCCTGTCACGTGCGATTTTCTAATAATGCATAATTTAGATTGCGTGTACGATGATAATTTTAACGCAATAATTAAACATTCATATAGGTTTCTCGGTGATTTAATTTTGATGCATTTTGTTGCGTTTACAAATCTTATCTTAACTTGTAAACTACTCTTGGATATTTCTATGTTCTTATGTATTTCATCCCATGTATTTTATATACAGTGTGCTCTCAATTAACAATATGTATAGTGACCGATTTACTCTTATAATATCTGGAATTATGTGCTTTTCTTAAACTGGAAGTTGTTTTTATTTATTCTACGACCCCTATGACTTAACCTACCCCTAAACTACCCTATAATTATAGCATTATATATATATATTAATAAATGTCAAGTTCTATATGTATTGTTATTATTTTTTAGCTTATATACATGCCGCTTGTTGAAAGCAACAGTGAGATATCTCAAAAAGCTACATTGGCCAATAAAAACAGTTTTAGTTTTTTGTAGGTAGTAAAGGAATCATCAATTTATTCTATTTTGAATCTAATTTTGTAAGCTATGCTTTGTATTCGCCTTCTACATCTAGTTGACATGAAAAATGTGATTTTTAAAAATAGCAATAAAATGGAGCAAAATTTTGGAGAAAACCTAAATATCTCACTGTTGCATTTTATAATTTTGTTTCTAGCCCTCAAAGATGCTGTTGAGATATAATGACAACAAATAAATTTCTGCAAATAGTGGCAAATGTTTCTGCTATAGGGTATAAAAGAACAACAAACGTAAACTTTCAATATTTTATTGAAACTAATCACTGATTGCAAAGTCAAAAACCTATCTTCAATAACAAAGACATCACTAGATAATAAAATTAAAGAGACCCCCTCTTCGGTTTCATTTTCTACAACAGTCGAATTGTTAGAGGATCTTAGCGAATCAAAGAAGTTATGATGTTTCTTTGGTTTTGCGCAACTTTGACACAAAGATATTAATCCTTTCTTTTTACTGACTGTAATAAATGGAGGTTCTTTATAGGCTGGTTTGGGTTCTACCATGTTATCAAATCTGAAAGTTCTCATTCGTTCTCTAACATCAATACATTTACTAAAGTTTTCTTTAGTGTAGTCGCTTTTATGTTTATTTGTATATGGTTGATCTTAATCTATATTCTATCATTTTAACATTGTTCCAAATACATTTATTTTTGTCTGTATCAGTCCTAAAATTGTTTGTGTTTTTCTCGTAAAAAGTTTCCAATCTAAAATATCAACAGTTTTAAGCTATGCAGTACGTAGGGCTGTTCCGTTTATATTGTAAATAATTTACAGCTAAATTTATTTTCCGTTGAGTTTGTTGATTATTTACGTCCGCTTTGGTATATTTAAATTTGTTAGTGTAAAACTCCATGTTTTACTTCAAGCACGCGCCAACAAGTGCCGCGAGTGATAAACTTTGCTATCCGTATGTGCAAGAACATTGTGTTAACTGGGAAAACACACGAAGCAAGCATCAGTATCGATTTGTCGTTCTTGAAGGCAGTGCATTTACTTTTCCAATGCTCCACCAGAAGGTACTACATTGGCCAGGAGGCGAGTTTTTTGTTTAGAATTTAGTATTTAGAATTTTGCCGAACCCTTGCCGTTCCAGGCAACGTAGGGATCTTTAACGTGCGTAACAACACTCACACACGGGACTCCATTTAACCTCTCATCCGAACGAGGGCGTAATTTTTGTGAAAAATGCTCACCTGTCATTTTTCAAGCAGTCGGCCGTGTCGGGATTTGAACCCAGGACCTTCGGATCCGTAGTCTTACGCTTACTACATTGATCCACGGCGACGCCCGTTCTTGAAGACCGCATCACTGTTTACATGTTCTACGTAGAACCATTAATTAGAACAACCGCTTTCCTTCAGAACAACCGCTATCGAAAGAAATAAATGTGCTTCACTACATTCGCTAAAAGAATAGTAGTTTTTTTGGTTTCCCGTAAAAAGACGGACAGTTTTGTTTACATCGGTTTTCCGGTGGCACGACTGCGTAAACAAAAGGTGAATGTTTGAAGTAATTGTTTTGATCTGGTTAAAATTATTAATTATATGTTGTCTGTTAATTATCACTTTTCTGTCGTATACATGTCCACTTTTCTTTACCACAGAGCTGTTCGAAATTCGCCGCAAAATTTTACAAGGGCCATTCTTTAAAATCCGCTTTTTTTTCTCGTTCAATGCAAAAATGTACGGAGTCTCCTTCATTTTCCGTGTGGCCAGCAATTAAGTATTTATGCTTAATAACATTAATATCTAATACTTTTAGAGCATGCATGTACATTGAAAACAAATATTTGTTTTTATTTTGGGCTAGACAATTATCGCTGAAGAATATCACTTTATTCTTACTCCGGCAATGTTCACTGAAAAATCGAAAAATGCAGGTTGCCATTTCATTGGCACCCTGTTAGCAACCTCCTCATGCCCTAAGTAACAATACCCTTGTCGAATCGTTGCTTCATAAATAAATAGTAAAGTTATAAACATTTAATTTACTCTTATAATAGAAAGTGGAAATATTACCAATTGGTAGCGGTATTACCGCCTACAAATCAATAATTGCTATATCATGTAGTGTAATCTACTTGAAGGCTAACCAAACGCCCTCTATGAACGGCACACTGGGGCTCCATGATCTAACATCTAGTGGCAGTGGCTCGACGACACCTACGTTGTGTTGTAATAATGTAACCCAAATTCACACCGGGAAGATGGCGTTAAGGCGGGAAGGTTTGAAATAAAACTACATTATTTGCCTAACTTACTTTTAATCAAAAGAATAACCACTAAATAGGTCATTCGCATGAGAATAATAGGAATCGAAATTCAAAGCAGTGCCGTACTCAACCTTGACGATTGGGGAATGAGCACGGCAGAGAAAACCCCAAACTGTCCTCACATTTCCAACTGCATTTGGCACATCTCAACAAGGACGGGTAACGTACAAGTACCCAGATCACCGACATTGAATTTAACGGAATGTCAACTGTTACCCAGGCATATCTCACGTGACAACTGAAGAAACGTTAGTATAAACCAGCTAGTGTTTTCTGGTAGGTACTGAGGTCGGCGAGGCCAATACTACCTAGCTAAAGTTGAAATGGGGGGACACCAGGAAGATGACCTGCACCTTGACTGCCAATGTTCCTCCCCGCACGGGCATAAAATGTTAGTAATCTTCAACAAGGCTCGATCACACGCACCCACATACATACATTAACAGTTTCCAACCCGTGTTACAAATATATATCACAAAGGCTAGCCGACTTCTTATCATTTGCAAGAGTACAACTAGAAGTACATTGACAAGACGACATGAATCGCTGAAATGAACTTATGGTATGATTGCGCATAAAAACAAACCCAGATTCAGACGTTAAATGTTTATATAAAAGTAGGTTAGTTAAAATATATTAAATGTAGTGAGCAAACGTTAGAAGTTATTCATTATGATTGAATCGGTTAAAACATAACTTGTGAAAAATTTAATACGTGGCATTACAAGTTACAAACAAAAAATATATACAACTTTGTGATTAATTCAATAAAACTCAAAACAAATATAACATAGAAGTATAATACTGTTCGTATTCAAACCTGCTTAACGATTTGATTAAATATATCTAAGAAAATGACATTGGTACCTTCCATATATTCTCGTAAAATCACAGTAATAGTACATTTATAATATTGATACGGCAATAAAGGCAATGCTAAGTTTGAACTCTGTATTAAAGACTAAACAAACTATTTCAAATAAATAAATATTAGTTTTACTCGGATTTTTAGATACTAAATAAACGATTCAGATACATAAATATTAGTTTTCAGTTGTTAAATCAAACCACACTCATTTATACATAAAACAACCGGCATCAAATTCTATGACAAAAGCAACAGGTATCACAAATATTTCCTTCAATGATTAAATAACTAACGGTTTTACAATAAATATCAACGTCCATTCAAAACAACGCTCTGATTACAAAGATGTAATCAGATTACCCTAAATAACCACTACACTATCAATTTATAAAACACTATCTTTAATAAAACCAGCCAAGTGGAGCTTTTTCGACCTACCATTTTGAAAACTAAAGACAAAGTGCTTTTCAAACCTTTCAACTGTCTCGATTACCCATACGCATGTACCTCTTATGATGTCAATTCTGACATCCCGGAAGGCGTACAGAAACCTGAAAGTGGTCACGGAGCTACTAACAAATACCTTCGAATATCGAAATGTACATTGTAATATTTGTAATAATTATCAACCAATGAGAAAATGACTTAGAAACACTACGGAACACTTCAAACAGCATCATTTTTCAATGCGGCAAAAATGTTATCGTTTTCTTTTCTAAACGTGAAAGACGAGCATTTTCTTTATGCTGCTCATATTGTTAAATATACTTTAATACCCTTGGTTACGAATATTGGGGCGTAATTGAAGTACTGCGTTAGGCGGTATTTAACTCAGGTTCTTTAGAACCTGGGGGTCTTGCGATAATGCTACCTATACGGGTTCTTAGACTCACTACTTAATCGGTGCAGTATCACATTAACAGCATATTATTAAACTAGGTTAGTAAGCTTAATTGGACTTACATGGTTCGTTGGAGGTGTGTAGTGACAAGATGGGGTGTGCTGGATGTAGCTGCTTACTGTAGTTCTGGAATACTGAGGCCTGACGAATTCGAGCTTGAACAGGAGTAGTCTCTTAATGACCGATCTGCTACTACTATGGGCACTTCGGACTACTACTCCTGGCCTGAAAGTTGCCTCCCTGATATATAGTCGTCTGGGCGGACATTCAAGGTAAAGATGGAATTCCAGAACTGTAAGTCAGGAAGTCCTTGTGATGCGGTGGACCGCGTAAAACGCCAAACTGTAACGTTATCAAAGGTTTTCTTGGATCAACGGATACTTGATAAAGTAAATGTGTGCAAAACAGGAGATTGAAGTTTCCTCATGAGTGTGGCAGTTACAAAGTAAGAACAGAATAGAGTCACTAAAATGCACCGAATACGATGCTGAGGTTTTCGCGTTAATAAAGTAATTTAATTACAAAGTAATGAACAAAGCATATTAGCTAAAATAAACTGTTCGTGAAATTTAAAGTATACAAATGTAAAAATGCAAATTATTGTATTCATGACATAGCCTATGGGGTTAAAAAATGTGGGCTCTACATTTGAAGCAAGAAAAAGGGTTCGAAAGGGAGTAAGAAAAACAGAGAGAACTCCAGTGCATGTAAATCCAACCATAGTGTACAAGTTAACTAATTATATAAGAAAGCATGAAATATAAAAATTGAATACAAGCAAGTAATAGTATTAACAAAAAAAAGTTCTACTAACAAGTTAAAATAAAAATACAAATACCAAGATGAGTTAGTAATGACTATAAGTAAGGATAATTAGAATCCTGTAAAAATTAAGATGGTTGTACAGAGCATGGGAGGTAATCAATTGGTTGTAGAGACTCTAATATACGTAAGAATTAGATAAAAAAATAAAATAAATTGGATTAAACATGTACTTAAAACTAAAGCAGTTTGTGGATTACCTAAGGTTTTGGGTTTTTTCGGTATAAAACTTCGTCTTTCAGGATAAAGTTTTTGCGGATTTATTTTTAGCTATAGTTCCTTTGTGCTGGTCTTTCAAAATTTCCTTTAGTTGTCGTAGCTTTACATGTTTTACTTGTTCCCGTTGGATATCGCTAGGAGTGAGCAAAAAGGTGTTGCCATTAAAACTGGGTTCCTTGATAGACAATCGGCTTGCCATTTACATGTTGAATGGTACAATCAAATTCCGATAATTTTAGTGACCAGCGCACCAGACATCCTAACGGGCGACTGATGGTTTTTAGAGAACAAATAGCTTTATGATCGGTCTTAATATGAATTGGCCTGCCCCAAATAAGTGGGCGGAGGTACGTTAAGCTCTAGATAATGGCTAACGTTTCCAATTCTATGATGGTGTAGTTAGCTTCAGCTTTTCTGAGATTTCTTGAAATATATGCTATGGGGTGTAGTTGGTTATTATGCCTTTGAAGTAGAATTCCTGCTAAACCGATCTTCGATGCATCAGTACGCAATTCCTTTTCGGCATCAGAGTCAAAGTGAGCTAAGACTGGTGCTGTTATTAATTTGTTTTTAAAGGTTTCAAAAGCGTTTTGGTGGTCATTTTTCCACTCATTTTAAATTCTTTTTAAGTAATTGATTCAACGGATGTGCTGTCAGTGAAAAACCTTTAATAAATTTCCTATAGTAATTCGCAAGTCCTAAAAAACTTTGGAGTTTTTTGACAGTTGTAGGGCGCGGAAAACCTTGTATTGCCTTTATTTTGGTTTTGTCCGGGCTTTTGTCTGATTGCACGAATGTACATTTAGACGGTTTTAGGGTTAATCCGGCGTTTCATAAACGAGTGAACGCATTACGTAAATGTCTCAAATGTTCGTCAAATGTATCTCTGTAAATATATACGTCATCAAGGTAGATTAATAACTCGCGCCATTTGTGATTTTCAAAAACAATGTCGGCTAAATGCGAAAAGGTTGAAGGTCCGTTACATACACCAGTAGAGTATAATTGGGGCGACTGGGCCCTCATTTCCCCCAGCATCCTCATTTCCCCACGCATCTGGACCAAATAGTTTTCTTCGACTAGCTATTTTTTATCTTTCATCTGAACCAAATATTTTTCTTTCTTCTAACCAATGCATCTTTCGAGATAAACCTATCTTGTTTGGTATCAATTAATATTAGAATTTTCTCAGCTACCCGAATCTCTAGGAATTTTTTAGATTGCGCCATCCCCAAGGGAGCTACCCCAATTTTAAGATTTCTTACCTGCAGCGACTTTTGAGCGTTCTTATAAATTTTTTTAGTCATGCGATACTTTAAATTAGCTTAGAATTTTACGCAGAATTCGAATCTGCAAACAGATTTGAAATCGGACCACGCCCTGCAAAGTTATACCCCTTTAAAGCTCCCAAATCTCATTAAAATTTTTGCTCGTATATATTTAACTCCATTTTTTAAAACCTTTTTCGCTACCCAAGACATATGCTTTAACCAACACAAAAATTAAGCAAACAAAATTTTAATAATTTATTTTATCCAATTTACAGTTTTAATAAACTAATTACAATTTTTACAAACTATAACATTATTTTGTTTGTGTAGCCGACTCCAAGCAGTTGAAAGTAACCTGTAACAAAAAAGAGATTAATGTAAAAAAAGAGGAGACGTGTTTTCAGTCAATAAGACATATTGTTGTTAATCCAACAATATGTTTTACCGTCCGGCGAGACCACGTGGAGGTAAACACATATCGCCGGGAACGAAGGAAATTTTAAGGATGGGGATGGTAGGTATGCTTATGACTAACTTACATACTATATATATACACTAAAATAAATACAAATATAAACAACTATCTTATATCCTTATGCCCCCATGCATATGTGGAAGTACTGCCAGGGATGACGTACCTTTTATCATCTTCTGCCGATAAACTAATTTTATTAATTAATTGGGTGTACAAATCGTGTTTTTTACTCCGAATACATACCATGCTATGCATAAGGGCACCAGAATTATTATGCACAATGTCCTTAAAACTATCCACACTAATCTTCGCCACCACACCACGCGATACCCCCTTGATCTTTTTAATCGTGTCCTTCTCACTAATGATGCAATACGACTTGGCCCTAGTCCCAACAAATTGTAACACCAAGTCGCCGTTGAACTCGTCTTTAAACTTGCCGGGGATCTTTTTGTTCACAAGAGGCATATTGTATTTGTTGTCTCGAGGGTGGTCACTAGTGTCGAAATTATCTATAATAGCACTTATGTCACTATACAAGTCTTCTGTTCTCACACTATACACTATAGAGTCAGTGTCTGTGTAAAGTAGTGAGAGTTTGTCTCCATACAAATGTTTCATGGTATTATAATGAAAATCATACATGAGGGTCTTTGAAATATCTAAAACTGAAAAACCTGCATATATAGGCTTGTTATACAAAACTTTTACCCTATCCATCTGTATAATAACCAAATCCTCACCTAGCACTATACTACTATTAAAGTTTGGGCGGGCGATAAGTCCACTCGCGCACAATTTTTGTCCATCGTGTCCCCACCGGGGCACGATTTTCACATCAACCCTCTTGTCGACATTCTCCATCGTTTTTCCAAAGTCGGCATTGTTCATTAATTTGAAAAAGTCTTTTTCAAACGCATTTCTAGCGGATGTCCTAAGGATGGTGTTCAAATCGATGTAGGGTTTTAACCAAGGCGATTGGTCGAATTCCAATACTCGATGGATGCCGGTGAGTCTAAGACCATTACGTAGCGCTTGCTGCAGGTTTTTGTAGTGTATGATGTAATGACTCTTGTCGAGCAACGTGGTGAGTAGCTTCGGAGTCTTGGAGGATGGTGTTGGGGGTACCATGGTCTGCGGGCAAAACGGTAAATCGTTATGAGGACCGTGTAGGTCTTCTGGATACTCCAGATCTACTTCCAGGATGTACCCCTTGTCCCCTATTACAGATATGTTATCGATGTGGGCTTTCAGGAGGTTAAGCTCTTTCTCTTTCAACCACCTGAATCCGCTTATCGGTAGCGGTTGTGACATGGCCCATCCATACAAATTATTGGCATCGTAGTAAGCCAAGTATTTGGAGGGTTTGCTGGGAACGTAATTCTCCATATACTTATTATTGGCTTCGGCATACCGAGCGCTGCATTGGGTTAACCCACCGCGAATACCTTTTTTCACAAAGTGATGCATTTCTACATCGGTGAATAGATCCAGTTTAACTCCGGTATATTTCAGCATGGCGTCCCAGCTTAGACTAGGTGCCGTCATATATTGGCAGGGATCCAAGTCGTACGTTTTCAAGCACACACCCCGGAAATTTTCGAACACGTCAGCTAATAATAAAACATCGGTCTTCAAGTAGAGATCACTATATTCGCCGAGTGTGCATATGTTGGAAGCGTTCCATACATTCTGAGCGTGATCGTATTCAGACAACGAAATCACAGTATTCGTGAGATCATTATAGAATTCCTCTCGGGGTGGTAGACTTGACCTATTTAATGCTGAAGCGTCTGTCACATACCTGTACGGGAACACACCCTTTCTGCATAGAAAAGAAAACTGTTTGTCGTCGGGGAAACACTTCCTTATCTCAACAAACTGCTTGCATTCCAAATTTTTCACCAACTTGTCCAAGGACGATGCCATGAAACGTAGGGAATCGATGAATCGCAGCTGAACTGTGGAATTGTTAGATTCATCATCTTCTTCTACGTCTGGTTCTTCGCCATATAACCTCACATGCTTTGTGAAAGAAATGAAACGTTCTTTGTTATTTGGGATCACTGTAACGCGCACCTTATCGCACCCCAATTCCTTTATTATAAAATGGGAATCATACCCACTTAAATTGTGGAATACGACCGGGATGAAATTTGGCATCCGGTATTGGATGTTGCATTGGCGATGTGCTGCGAAGCGGAATTTCCCTGTAAGATGGCAGTGATCCCTTACTCGATCATCTCCCAATGGTTTCTTGCAGATACCACAGTCATCTACCATATAATATAATAATTCGTCTAAAGGCTCCAACGCTGTCATCGGCACATTAGTTTCAAGGATTTTACCCAAAATGCGGGCTTCCTCCTTCAACTTCTGTATAAGCACTTTAGCGGCATCAACTCCTCTGTACAATTCAAACTTATCCAAATTCTCGTCGTAGGAGCATTTAACGTAATATGCGAAGCTGTATGGTTCGTGTTGGTAGGTGTTGTTAGCAAAGGAACGGGAGGGATCCTGTGCTGCCGAAGAAATGGGCTTCAACACGCTTTCAAAGTCCGCGTACACAACAAACGGTACCCTCATTTGCTTGTGCACGTTCGTAAACTCTAATACGTTGTTGAAGTAGTTGGGCATCTTTGTCGCAACGTGATTACAGTCTTGTTCGGTATGTTTAGCAAGTTGCTCCTCGCTGCGAAAAAACACAAGACACCCATCGTAAACCCATTTATACTCCTTATGCTTAGACAGCTGCTTGTCTACCAATTTTCCCAAGTTCTTGAACCAGCAGTAGTGTTCTTTATCTCCTTCCTGGATATATAGAAGGTTGACATGCCGATCCCTCTTGCGTGCTGTAAAGTGAATCGGTCCCACGATGGACTTGCCTTCTATACCAAACACGTTGACACTTATGTTATTTTGCTCCTCGAACCGGTGTATATCCTTTATGGGTATCGGGAACTGCACTCCTGTTACGTCGAGTACAGTCGAGTAGTGCGGATAGCTCGATACACGATAAGTGTGCTCGTTAACGGGATGAAGAGCTGCTACCACGCTCCAGGCAAAGCATGCGTCATCGGTGTTCTGCACGTTAACAACGGCATGTTTCTCCCTTATCCATTTGGGGAGCTCGATGTAGGACCCCCCACGAAGAGGTCTATACTTGTTAATATTCACCTCCAAGTATAATGCATTTTTCAGAGTCCATCCTAAAATTTAAAAATTAGAAACAAAATAATAATAATTTTTCAAAACTTACCAGAATCTCGTTCTTGAAATTCGTCTGACTTAGCTGACATCCTTTCCACAAAGGAGTTGTATACCTCCCTCAGATCGCTGGATGATGTGATAACTGTGTTTCGGGTGTTGAAGGATTTCACATCCTCTACACCCTCTGACACACCATCTTGGTGTATCCACCAAACACCTCCAGGTTCACCTTTAGGGAGATGTGTATACCCAACTGTTCCCCGACTAAGATTATGAACCTCTCCCTCTGGTTGCGGAGGAAGTCTAGGATGCCTAGAAATAACTAAGTTAAACACTAAATACTTATAAAATACATACTTGTAGAGTCAACATTATTAATTCGGTATGTTGCAATTCGACTTTTGAATGCGGTGCTCACTACTTACACACCCCCATCCAGAACACGGCTAGCAGCAGTCTTGTGCGCGTTGGAGCGCTGGTGGGCTGCCAAGTTGGATACATCCACACCACACTCGATACACCTCCGCAGCCTCTTGGGGGCAGGCCCCTCAACTATCGGCGCAGCCGGTCGTTTGACTCCGGATGGACCTGCAACGGGAACAACCACACCATGCTTGGCATTCTTGTGACGTTTCAAGTTGTCCTTCCGCGAGAAGGATGCCGGGCACACTTCGCAGGTGAACAAGCCCTTTTTGGTTTCAGAGACTAACCCATGTTACTGGATCTGGTGTCGTTTTAAATGATCGTTTCTGGAAAAGCCACCCCCACAGACGTTGCATACGAATGAAGACATTTTTCTATAAGAAAATTAAAACTGGTTAAAGACTTTTTAGCTGTTGTAACTAGTCAAAGACTAAACAGAAACTGAATTATATTGCCTCGTAGCATGCTTTTATACACATCATAATTAAGATCGTATAATAATTAGCTAGTTTACTTTTAAATTAGGAGAAACCCAGCGTCGTTTAACCTTAAGTAACATTTCAAACCAGTCTATTCGCGTCGGTGAGAACCAATTAGCTTCTTGCTTACGCATTCTGTCACCTGAGTACAATTTACGCATGCGCGACAACAACCTCGAAACATTTAAAAGAATGATCTGTAGATGCTAATGATGCACAAGTTTCGTATACCGAAAATCTGATTAATAAGTTTACGTATAGTTTAAGTGAATTGGGTGAACACCTTCATAATGTGGAAATTGGGTTTGTTATAAACCAGAGAATAAAACCCGTATTACGATTGGTGTGTAGCAACAAATATTGTAGCAGCCATGTTCTGGAATTGACATACGAAAATTGGTTGGCATTTACAAATTTTCAAGTGGAATGTCAAATCAACGTATTTTCTCGTGACGTGCTAAACACTCGATTAAATGGTGCACCCGAAATGGAAGATCTACACATACAACTAGGAGCTCCGTTCTTTATCACTCTGTCGCCAGTCTATGGGACAACCGAGGACGAAACGTTCCAGTTAAAAATAATAATGGGTGATAGCTCGATAGTTATAAATGAATTGGAGTGCCGTAAACTATTCCATATGCGAGAGTTGTTTGAGTATCAACTTAAACAGTTGGAAAGTCGTGACTTCCCAGCATTATACAGCGAATTAGTAGGGTTTGTTGCTAATTCTAATTTAAATGATTGCGTTGGGTTTAATACTCTGACAGAAGGGGAGAAACGAATTAAAATCTTGATTGAAGGAGAAGTTCGAATTGGTAATATTTTATTCTACAACGAATTGAATCAGAGCGCCCTAAATGCATTGGAGCTGGTTATATGTTTTCCGGATATATTTGTGCGAGACGTGATGCATACAAGAACATTAGTGGAAATGTTTAGACGTTTAAATTTGTCGGAATCTGAAGATTCTGGGTAGAAAGAGTATTTTATAAAAGACAGCTCAAGAGACGTGGATGTAAATGTATTGTTATTGTAAATATATTGTAAATTTTTTGAAAAAAGTATAAGTAGACTTGCTGTTGTTTATTTATTTAGTATAGTTTGAGATTTTTTTGAGTAAACACATGATTATCTGTTCTGGAGTGGGTTTAATCAACAGCGCTATAAACAGGTTACCGTTTGAGCTGCATATTCCAGGTTATCAGTACTGCGGTCCTGGTACAAAGTTGAATGAGCGCTTAGCAAGAGGTGATCCTGGAATAAACGAATTAGATAAATTGTGTAAAGACCACGACATTGCATACTCCAAGTACCCCGACGATCTTCCAGCCAGACACCGAGCAGAAGCCGAGAAGAAGCCTGGGGGCGAGTTAAGTCTAAGAACGCAAAGTTTGGGGAAAAAGCTGCAGCTTGGTTTGTGGCAAACGCTATGAAGGCAAAGAGAAAAATGAGTATGGGCTTAAAGAAGAAAATAAGTTTCGAAGGTGGATTCTTGAAGAAAATACGATCCGCAGTAGACCGAGTTGGTTCCGACAACTTGAAAAAGCTACTAGACATTGGTATTCTAATTGGTAAAAAAATCATAAAAGGAGCTGGTGGGAGAAGCAAAATTAAAGTCCCAAGTATTATACCCGTTCCACAGAAAGGAGGTTTTCTACCATTGATTCCGATATTGGCTGGACTAAGTGCCCTAGGAACATTAACAGGTGGTGCTGCAGGGATAGCTAAAGCGGTAAATGATGTCAAGACAGCCAACGAGCATCTTAAGGAGAGCGAACGGCACAACAGATCTATGGAAGCCATTGCCGTTGGGAAAAAAGGAAATGGAATGTTTCTAAAACCATACAAAAAAGGCACAGCATTATTCTTGAAACCGTACAAACAGGGGCGTGGTATTTGTAAAAAAGTATCAAAAAACTAAGCAAGTTACCTGGAAGAGCTCTCACCGACGTAGACATAATGAAACACGCATCTAACATTCATCATTTTCGCAACGTCTTTTCTAGAGATCAGTTACAGAAGATTAGACCTCATGTCGACGAGTCGGGTGTGATGATTTTGGATACCACCAAAGGATCAGGTACACATTGGGTAGGGTACCGAAAACGTGGAAATAGTGTGTTTTACTACGATTCATTTGGAGACTTGAGACCATCGGAAGAAGTGAAGAGATATTTTTGAGATTGTAAAATTTACTACAACAGTGTGCCGGAGCAGACTTACAACACTCACAATTGTGGACATTTAGTGTTAAAGTTTCTTAGTGACAATGGCTAAAACAGTGAGTGTGTTCGGGTATGGTAATGTCATATCGACAGGATCCATTTACCCACTAATTAAATTGAAACAGGACGGTGAATATGTTTTGGGTCTAGTGGGACTGTACACTTGTAACACTGTGCAAAACATACATCCAGGAAACAATAACTTATACTTTAACGATCCAGAGCATCGCAGAATAACCACTGAACCTGGATCGTACGAATTAGAAGAAATAAATGCATATATACAGGATGTTTTCAAAAAATGATTCAGTCAGAAGCCGGACATCAACGAGAACATTGAAAAATATTTTAAACTGAGTGCAAACAATAATACATTAAAGTGTTCTATACGAAGCAGTATACCGATTGATTTTGGGGCAAACCATAAAAACAATATTGGAAGCATCTTGGGGTTTACCAATCGCAAATTGGCTGCAGATACCGTACATATCGCTAATCAGCAAATGAACATAATATCGGTCTCAAACATTTTTGTGGAAACCAATATCACCAGCAGATCTTTCAGAAACAATTTTCTTCCCCCAGCATATTTGAATTCAGTCTATCTGTACCACCCGGGTATAATCTGGAAAAGGAACCTAACCACGTCATATATTATCCGCTGAGCGTGACAGAAATTGATAATATTACAATCAGACTAGTCGATCATTTGGGTGAATTGGTAAACTTTTCCCCGGAAACATACACCTGTGTGAGACTGGAAATAAAAAGTAGCTGAAAATGTCTATCGATTTTGTATATAAAGCACGCTACAACACCCCCAGACGACCAATAGTGAATACGACGTCAAAGCGTCAAGTTGTCGAGAGACTTACAGCAGAAGAAATACGTTTCTTAAAGTCTTTGGGATTAAAAGTTATAAATGATGGGTAGCAGAAGTAAACGCAGCTTAGATCTCCACGGTGATGAAAACGTTAAACTTGGAAGGCTTAAATATGAGGACGTGCCCAAATTGGATGTGTTTGGAGGTTATAAATTAGACGAAACCAAAATAAAGGAAGATTATTATACATATCTTCCCTTTACATTGAATGCAGAAAACAACGATCGAATTTCAATTGAAATCCAGAGCAGTGATAACATCACATACCCTCATGAAAGTTTCATATTTATAAAGGGTACCTATAAGCCTACGGAAACATTAAGAGAAGCGTCAACAACTGGAGACCCGATTAGAGCAGCAGAACCAGACCCTAAAACTTACGAATTTACTTGAAATGCGCCATATTTTCTGTTTGAGGAAATTCAATACAAATTGGGTAATAATCAAATAATAGATGTCTGTCGAATCCCTGGAATTACCAGAACTATTAAAGGTTTAGTATCCATGGAAGAATCAGAAACAAAATCTATTACACATACCGGGTGGAAGCCCGATACCATATTCCAAGATGGACGGTTTAGTTGTGCTATACCGCTAAAAACCATTTTTGGGTTTTTTGAAGATTACCAGAAAACTATCGTCAACATGCCTCAAGAGCTGATTTTAATCAGATCCAAGTCGGACGTAAATTGCTACAAGTCGATTGGAAATACAGTAACGTTCAAAATACAACGTATTTCATGGGAGGTTCCGCATATAACATTAAGTGACTTTGCCAAGGCATCGCTGCTTTCGGAAATGCAAAATCGATCATCTATAATGGTTGCATTCAGAAAATGGGAACTACACGAATTACCGTCTCTAACACAATCAAAGTCACAAGTATGGAGAATTAAAGTATCGAACGAAACAGAGAAGGCTCGGTGGATATTACTGGCGCTGCAAAATGGGAAGTACGACAGGAAAGAAGAAAATGCTACGAGCTTTACGAATGCCAATATAACCAATGTTAAAGTGTTTTTAAACTCTCAGGCATTCCCTCAAGGTCGATTAAATTTGAATTTCGAGCAGAACGACTACTTGCCAGCGTACCTGTCTTATGCATCTTTTATGGAAAAATACTATCCGAACAAATCGTCAACTAAATGTTTATTGGACTACAACAGGTTTAAGGAATCACCCGTTTTTGTAATCGACTGTCGTCATCAATTTGAAAGCATCAAGGATGCAACGGTTGATGTAAGAATGGAATTAGAAGCTTCAAGAAATTTTGAACCGTCGATGAAGGCTTATGCTTTAATTATACATGACTCTATGTTTGAATATAATCCGTTTACGGAAATTGTTAATAGATTTATTCACAATTAAATATTTTGTATATATTTTTAATAAAATTGTATAAAAGCAGGGAATTAATTTGTTTCAATTAGTCTACTTTTATTTGTCGATTGGTGAGCATCTCCCACTCTGTACATAAGTTCTAGTTATTTTAGAGTGAATTTACCTCCATAAGAATAGGGTGAAATTGCCCCATAGGGTGAAATTGCCCCATAGAGTGAAATTGCCCCATAGGGTGAAATTGCCCCATAGGGTGAAAGTGTCTCCGACAGTATTGGTTAGCATGGTTCGCAATTACATAAGAAAACTAAATAGTGGGTACAGTAACGAAGCATTAGAAAAAGCTGTAAAAGAAGTTCGACTGGGTAAATCAAGTATTTACTCCATCAGTAAAAAATATAATATACCGAAAGAGACGTTAAGCTATCACCGCAAGCAGCAGCAAAAGCAAGCGTACGCTCGAAGCAATATGGAGACCACGAAACAAGAAGTTAAAATACCTATACAGAATTATGAGAACTTTGCTATTGCTAGTGAAAGAGAGGATGGTAAACATGGTCCATTGTTCCCGTCTAACATACGAGCTATATTCGCGGGACCATCGAGTTGTGGGAAGACTAACGCTTTAATATCACTGATCCTGCACGAGAACGGTCTTAGGTTCCAAAATGTGTATGTATTTTCGAAGAGTTTATATCAACCGAAATACGAATTGTTAAGAAACGTTTTTACACCATTAAAAGAAGAAATTGGGTACCATGAGTTTGAAAATTACGATGATTTGATCGAACCCGGAGACACCAAAGAAGATTCAATTATGGTTTTCGATGATATACCTGTAAACGAGCAAAGTAAAATCACTCAATTTTTCTCGTTCGGTCGACATAAAGCAATAGATTCGTTCTATCTATGTCAAACTTACGCTAGTGCCTTAAAACATAGACTCAGAGATAACGCCAATGTAATCGCATTATGGAAACAGGATGACAAAAACCTTCGTCATATCTTTTCGGATCATATAAGTGGTGACATGACATATTCGAAATTTAAAGAAATGTGTTTACAGTGTTGGGGTGACTCAAAACATAATTTTATAACTGTTGGGAAAGATTTTGATTTGGATAAGGGGCGGTATCGGAAGAATTTCGACGAGTATATAAATATTTGACATTATTCAAAAAAAAGTTCCCATCCAAAGTTTCATGATGACGGACGTTAACAATTTTATTGCGAATAAACGCGGTCTTCATCTTATGCAGGATGCTGTGCGAAAAAAGTTTGTAGCGTACAAAAAGGGTGACACTGCATCTCAGCAAAAATTCAAAGAGGTGCACAAACAATTGATTGATCCCTTGCAAATAACCGCTTCCCAGTTGCAATCGATCACCGAAAAAATTCCCACACCTACAACAAAGGTTAAAGTCGAAGACATGGACGTACCTATAAAGAAAATTAAACAACTCGTTCCAGAAGAACCGTTCCATCTTTACTATGCGGATGTGTTTGCTAGAGACGAGGACGAAAATATTGACAAATCAATTTATGGAGTAAAGTACAATGTGGAAACCGATACATGGAGTTTGTGGAAAAGTGTATTGGTAATTAACCCGGAAACTAGCGATATAACATTAAATAATGTGATATATCCAGGTACGAGGGGTTTATACAATCTGCTGGTTTACAAAGACATCAGCCCCGAAGATGGCGATTTCAATTTGCATGAAGATTTGCCGAATTACTTGGAAATGATCAAATCTGCGTCGATTTTGAGAAGAAAGTTTAACCCATTTGCGGTGCACGATTTAAGCGGATTCCCAACAAATAACAAAAAGTTTAACAAATATGTGCAAAAATATCTTACAGAATTTCAGAAGAATCCCGAAAGAAAACAGCCAGAGAGAAGAAAACAGTCTAAGGGAGCGGGTTTAGGCTTTTCTAATCGGTTTTACAAAAGTTTAAATTCAAAGCCGGTGCAATATGTCTACTGGAATAATGTACATGAACTTGTAGATCGGCTGAGATTGTTGAACGCATCCAACCGAGCTGGAAATACAAGCGAGGAAAACATTAACGAGATGGTGTCCATAATAGAAGAGTTGAGAGAAGAAGGTATAATACAGTGAGCTCAGTAAATAATTACACAGTTTTAAAATGCCTATCGACCGCTTCGGACGTTCAGAGCGTAAAGATGCTGATATTCGGCGCGGTCCTCCAGGTCGAGGATTTGTGCTAACGTTGGATGGTGATGGGTACGATATGCAGCAAAGAAGGTTAGTGAATTCATCAGACCCGAAAGAAGATAGTGATTGTGTTAATCAGAGAAGCACTGTAGTATTCAAGTCTGGAGAAGAAACAATTAGTTTTCGTAAAAGAAGGTTAGTCGATGTAATGGATCCTAAAGATGATAGTGATTGTGTTAATAAGAAATCTGTAATCAAGCTCGTGAATCAAGCCTTTTCATACTGTCTAAAAAGTTCTGATGATATACAGCGTAAAGATAAAGCCTTCAATGCAAGAAACCAGCGAATCGCAATGCTTGCTCAACCAGTTGAGCCATCTGATGCAGTTAATAAACAATATGTAAATGAAAAATTAGATAAGCTTGTATCTGACTTTAAAACGTTTATACAGTTTTTTATTAATTTGACTGCAACTTCTGAGACAAATGAGAAGGAACTCGGTCTTGCAATAGCATCGATTTACGAGGCGTCACCAGCAGCTATAAAAAACAAATACTACAAACCAAAGCTTCAGTTTATGTCAAAGGTGCAATTGGATAAAGATAACCCTATTAGTTTAGCAACAGGGTTAAGCAAAAATGAGTAAAGAAATCATCGTTAAGGAATTATTTAAACCTGCAAGAAAAAATTTTCAGCGTCGTCATACAAATTTGAAACATGTGAAACGTGATCTTATCCAATCGGACTTGTGCGAAATGCAGCCTTGCTTGCGTGTGAACAATGGGTACAGATATATTATAATAGCAGTGGACTGTTTCACAAAATATGCTTTAGCTGAACCTTTAAAAAATAAAACTGGATCAGAAGTTACAAATGCTGTGAAAAAAATATTGGACAAAATGTTGCAATGAGAAAATAACGTAAAAATCAATCTACAAACGGAGTTTGGGAAAGAGTACTACAACCGCTGGTTTAAAAATCTTATGCAAAAATATAAGATAAACCATTACTCCACGTATTCCGCAATCAAAGCTAGCATAGTCGAGCGGTTGATTAGAACAATCAAAAACAAATTGTACAGAGGATTTTACTTGCAAGGCAGTCATAAATGGGTGAATATTTTGCCTAAGGTTATAGAAGAATACAATAACACACCGCATCGGGCTATTAACATGACGCCTATGGAGGCGAAGAACATCCGGAAAGAATAAAACTTTAGACCGCTAACAGCGTTTCTAAAAGTCACAAGAAGTTGTATAAGGTTGGAGACACTGTGCGTATATCAAAATATAAAGCAGTATTAGTAGGAGGAATTAGCCAATTCTGAAAAAAAAACTCCCATTTAAATAACATTGTCATCTTAAATTTGACTCCCATAAGCAATACACATGCAAAAAATTGCACAAATCTGATATTTGCACAATAGTTTTCTTCGACTAAGCATTTTTTGGCTCCTGGCACGGATAATTTCAACATTTGCAAAGAATTCGCACATTTAGTAACAAAAATCTGCACAATAGTTTTCTTCAACTAAGCAATTTTTAGCCCCAGGCATGGCTAATTTAATTAAATTCTAATTTGTGCAATTATTCGCACATTTGGCGAGGGTTCAGCACCCCGATCTGGCACGGATCTTGTTCTCATCTGGACCATCTAACCTTTAATCGGCAAATATTCGCCTAAATTTGCACAATAGTTTTCTTCAAGTAAGCATTTTTTAGCTCCAGGCATGGCTCGTGCTATCGGCACCCTGATCTGGACCGTCGGGCCTTCGGCATCCTTCCCCAGGCCCACCGGATAGGCAAATTCTTCCGCTAATTTATTTAATCTTTTAAACTAATTTAATACATAACTAGATTAATCCATTAACCCTAATGCAATCTTTTGCAAATTAAATTCTTATTTGCCACAATCCCCCGTCGGGGCCCCGACATGGGCACCGGATAGGCAAATTCTTCCGGATTAAGCTGATTAAGAGTCAATTAATTACATCAATTAATTATTTATTTATTAAAGCATTACATAATAAAAATACAAAGTCATCTTAAATTTGACTCCCATTTGAGCATATACATGACAATTTCTAAATTTGCCTTAATCATCTTAACACCCCCAGATTTTCACCACTACCGCACAAATCAAACCACACCAAAGTTTGCAAAAAAGGTACCAGTTTCGACTATGACATCACAGTAGTATCATCTACAGGGATGCATCGTTAATCTAATACAGACACCAACATTTTGCAATAAGCGCAAACAATCGGTTACCATTCTTTGCCACACAGGTTTAACACTATATCATTTTAGCACAAATTTGTATTTTATATAATCCAAGTTTACAATAAGTATTTTTGCATGCATTTCGCACAAACATTTATGAAATGCTATTTTAGGTCTTCTTCTATCACCAGTATAATTACTAGGCTTAATAACCTGCTTGTGGATAAAGTATTTTTAGTGTAAAAAAATAATTCGCACGCCAGATAACAAATTTGCACAAGAGTCTTCTTCAACGAAACATTCTTAGCCTCCGAGGGTATGAATCGAGCACTCGGCACCCCGAGCCAGGCCGACGGGCCCCCGTCATCCTTCCCCCGGTTCCACCGAATCTGCAAATTCTCCCAGCTAGCAACATTTACATAAATCTGCAAACCAATTAGCAAGCCAATAAACTAAAAAGACATGTAACCGTTTATTAGCAAATAGGCGTTCAAACACAAGCACATTATTTTTTGATTCAACTAACTCTTAGTGGGAGAGGGGGAAAAACTTACAGCTTATAAATGTATTATTATTATTATTAACAACCCATTGGAAAATAACAATAAGCGTTAATACAGTTTATTCGGTATAATAATCATTAATAACACAAATTTGCATACAGTTAAGATACATAGATCGAACAAAAAAATTCCGCAAAATGACAAAATGTTAATTTTAGTCTAATTCAAAGTCTATGTTCACTGTTGCACCGACTTTACCCCTGCTAATCATATAAACATTTTTCTTACCATCAATTAGCTCGCTGAAGGTTTTATTCCATCAAGTTTTAAGTAGTTGAAAAAGCGCTCTGGTAAAAACACAAAAAAATCATCGCTTTCAACAATAGCACGATCCCCATACTTTGTTGACACAGGCCTGACTCCTAAGACACGATATTTTCTATCGGTGACAAGCTCCGAAGCACTTATTGTAGTTTTACTCCTCATAACCGCATTTAATTTTGCAAAATCCATATTATATGAGCTGGCAAATAAGAAAATAAAGAGTTAAAAATTAGGGCGGAAATTTAAATATTACAATTAAATAAATCACTTATGAGGTAAGACCGAAATATAACTTTTAAAAAATGTAAAAGACATAATTCCGCGTCTTGATGCAAGAATTATAATTTTAAACTAAAAAAGACTTACCTCCTGCTTGTACCTCGTTCTTCGGAAGTTGAAACAGATATTTTTGAACTAGAAACCGTAGGCCAATACTTATATGAATCGACAGATCCTTTCCAATCAACATAAATCCTGTTATAAAATACGACCATCGACTTTGATACCCTTTCACCGAACGCTCTACTTTCATATTGTTTATGGAAAATTCGAAAATGTTTCTTAACCCTAAGGTATTTTTGATGACATTACATTAAAATCGCGATAATTACATGGTTTTAAATAGAGGTATTGGCAAACTAAAAGCTGCTAAAATACATATTGCAAAACAGTCTTTGAGAAGGATTCGTACTTTAGATATATGCGTAAATAAAAATTCAAACTATAACAATATCTAAACCAAAAGCGCTCCATATTTAAAATGAAATCTTTAGCGTAAAAGCATTTCTTAACAAGAGGTAATTCGCGAAAAATATTACCCAAGAAATGAATTTAATTACGGAAATATCCATAAAACAAATAATAAATAACGTCTTCGACCTTATTAAAATGTAACATAATTAATAACCGGTAAATTGTTGGCGCAAATGCAAGCTCTTTGTATGCATTACGATACATTACTCGTAGAACCGAATTGGAAAAATTTACAGATTTTCGATAATATTTACGTAGAAAAGAGCGTTAAAACGCGGTGTTATTTATAATACAATAGCATATTATGCAAAATCCGAAAACCTCAAATTTCTGCAAACGATAACGAGCGAGCATAAGTTATCAATGTTTATTTATTTTAATGCTAATTATACGTCCTCATTTCAAGTTCAAGCATCGTTAATGAAATTTTTATTACATTCCATTTAAAAAACGATGTAGAAACAGGTAATTTCCTGCAATCGAGTTGTATAACAAGATCAATTAGTACATCATTTTTAAAGTTGTCTCCGAATAATTATTGCTTTATGTACGCAGACCCTCTCAGGGATTCGTATTTATTGATGTTGATCTTGAGGTGTAATACCTTCTGCAAGGACCACCCCGATTCCCGTTCCTGAAACTCGTCAGATTTTACCGACCTAGTTTTCGCCAGAGAATCGTACACCTCCCCCAAATCACTAGTGCTATTTACAATAACTTTCTTAGTATCGAACTTCTGCAAAACGATAACGAGCGAGCATAAGTTATCAATGTTTATTTATTTTCAGGCTAATTATACATCATCGTTAAAGCGTTGAGCAATGTCATAGTCATTTACACTTATTAGAATGTCAATGGAATATTTTGGATGACTGAAAAACAAACTCATTCTATACATTACGAAACATTACTCATTAGAATCAAATTGCGAAAGTTTTCAAAAATGTTTTATTAGCCCTAAGGTATTTGTAAAACAACGCTGCATCAAATTCTGATAATTACATGGTTTTAAATAGAGGTATTGGCAAACTAAAAGCTGCTAAAATACATATTGCAAAACAGTCTTTGAGAAGGATTCGTACTTTAGATATATGCGTAAATAAAATTCAAACTATAACAATATCTAAACCAAAAACGCTCCATATTTAAAATGAAATCTTTCACGTGAAAACACCATGGTAATTACATCACATCTTGATTTTCCCATTTTCATTAACGCTTCAACAGGATGGAATTTGTAAAAAATTAGAAGTAGCGTGTTTATTGGAACAGAAACTCGACCTTTCCAAATTATATTAAACCAGATTATATTAGAAATGTCATAATTCGCGAAGAAAATTATATTCAAACAAAATAATAGAAATTACATTTACAGTATTTTTTAACACAGGGTCATGCAATAAATGATTGTAATTATGCCAAATCGTCATAAATAAAACCAATAGACTCATCTTTAGTAATATTCTACGTCATTAGAATGTAAACAACATAACTGAAAAAAAATTTGTTGACCGAAACAAATTCCTTTCATACTTATGATACATTACTTGTTAGATATAAATTTGGGGAAATGTTCGCATTAACAATAACATTTATACATAGAAATGGATTTTAATTGATGCAATTTGAAGCAAATATGTTACAAACGCAAATACGTTATTTTAGCCTAGTAAAATTAAAAGGCTCTGTTTTGTTTTCAACTGTTTAATGTAAATGATGTACTAATTACATTCATAATTAATGTATAGAACAATGATACTCTGATTTATGTGCTTAAAAGAGTGTTTTATAGATTACCACTTCCGAGATAAGCAAAAAATAAGCAATTTTAATAAAAGTAACTCGCTGTGACGTATTATTATTATTGAATTCTTCTATAACCTTCGGTGAAATATCCGACTATCTATGACCGCATTGCAAGTAATTTATTGATGATCTCGAGGCGTAATACCTTCTGCAAGGACCAATTTACAATAACGTTCTTAGTATCGAACTTCTGCAAAACGATAACGAGCGAGCATAAGTTATCAATGTTTATTTATTTTCAGGTTAATTATACGTCCTCGTTAAAGCACTGAACAATGTCATAGTCATTTACACTTATTAGAATGTAAAAGGAATATTTTGGATGACAGAAAAACAAACTCATTCTATACATTACGAAACATTACTCATTAAACTAGAAGTACAATGGTTTTCTTCAACTAAGCATTTTTAGTGCAAATAGGTCTTATTAATACTATGGCTATGCAACACATATTCAAAATTTGCAATTACTTTTAGTAGCTAGTAGCACTCTTCTAACTTGTCAGTAATAAATATTTTACACACAAAACCTATAATCTGTTACCACTATGCATAATTTTACAAAATTAGCGAGGTCATATGGTCATGTGGTCATATGACCATGTGGTCATATGGCCATGTGGTCACATGACCACGTGGTCATATGGTCATATGGCCATGTGGTCATATGGTCGTGTGGTCATATGGCCATGTGGTCATATGGTAATGTGGTCATATGGCCATGTGGTCATATGGTCATGCTGTCATATTATCCCCTAACACGATTAATTTGAGCGCCTAATCAAATGTTAAACAAGTTGGACTTTGAGTCCGTGTATACTTTCCAAATACTTGTATGTCAATGACAAACTCAGGAAAACCCGCGATAATATAATTAATTATGCCTTGGGCTACGTTTTTCCTGTAAAGACTTGCACTTAATACCACTAGTTAAATCTGTCGATCGACTTAAACAGGTTCAAAATTGATCGGCGCATGACCTCCACCACTCAATATATAAGACGAAAATGTAAAGCTAAAAATTCAGTTTGCGAAATATCTTCGAACTATTCAAGTTAAAGTCATGGATTTCGCGGGTGTTGATGTAACAAGTGATGTTGCGCAATTAAACCCAAACACGCTGGTAGGCAAGACTGACTACCCATTAAGCGGATGGAAGCGATCTCACCCTCACTTATTGGAAGTAGGATTTGATTTACATGGTGGTCTACAACCAGCCATACAAATTGATTGTGTTAGATGTATATGCGGAAATGTTGGAATGAAAATGGGGTATAATGGTTGGTCCGATTTATGTAGCTTTCAAGTTGAATTTAGAGTTAGAGAATTTGCACGAGATGCAAAGAATGCTATGCAAAATGGTTTCAGCGATGGAATAGATGATGTAGAATTACAACTGGCTTATTTGAAACTGACAACCATTACTTCGAATGTCAAAAGCGCATTAGTAGAAAATGATTTGCAAGAAGAGGATTTGTTTAATATGGAAATTACAAAAGGACGAAATGTTATTGTTTTGGAATCAAAGCGAAGTATTTAAGATATTCAGGATGAGCGAGGTAATAAGCTACAAGCTGCGAGGGTTGAATAGTCGAGGCTTTTTGACATTTTGCGAGGCGTTGATTGGTGATATAATAAATGCATATCATCGTGGAGGAAATATCAAGGTGACAGATGAAGAACGAGATACAATTTTAATAAAAAGCAAACTTATCGCAAGTCGTTATCTATTTGTTGACTGCACCAAAGCAAATTATCATACAATTCTGGAAATAATTACATGTCATCCCGATCAATACACCGACGATGTAACCGGGGCACTATCGCTAGCACAAATGTTTGAGAAAGAGTCTTTTTCCTAAGATTCCGGATACCACAGCGCATGCTCCACTACAGCATCATAAAAGAGAAGTACTGCGTTTAATTTTCAATTTAATAATAGATATTAATAAGTATAAAGTTAAAATAAAAAAAGCATGTTAGACTGATAACTAAAATTGTATTCATAAACACTTAAAAGACTATTAAATTTGTAAAATTTATTTTAAGATTTTGAAAATGTTTTTATTTTATAAGTCGTATTTTATTAAGGACTTGTATCCATGGAAGAATCAGAAACAAAATCTATTACACATACCGGGTGGAAGCCTGATACCATATTCCAAGATGGACGGTTTAGTTGCTTGATGTAAGAATGGAATTAGAAGCTTTAAGAAATTTTGAACCGTCGATGAAGGCTTATGCTTTAATTATACATGACTCTATGTTTGAATATAATCCGTTTACGGAAATTGTTAATAGATTTATTCACAATTAAATATTTTGCGTATATTTTTAATAAAATTGTATAAAAGCGATGAATTAATTTGATTCAATTACTTTACTTTTATCAGTCGAATGGTGTGCATTTCCCACTCTGTAAATAAGTTCTAGTTATTTTAGAGCGAATTTACCTACATCAGAATAGGGTGAAATTGCCCCATAGGGTGAAATTGCCTCATAGAATGAAATTGCCCCTGTCAGTATTGGTTAGCATGGTTCGCAATTACGTAAGAAGACAAAATAGTGGATACAGTAAAGAAGTGTTAGAAAAGGCAACAGAAGAAGTTCGACTGGGTAAATCAACTATTTACTCCATCAGCAGAAAATATAATATGCCGAAAAAGACGTTAAGTTATCACCGCAAACAGTAACAAAAACAGGTACACATTCGAAGCAATATGACGACTGCGAAACAAAAAATTACAATACCTGTGCAGAATTATGATAACTATGCTATTACTAGTGCAAAAGAGGATGGTAAACATGGACCTTTGTTCCCATCTAACATACGAGCTGTATTCGCGGGACCATCGAGTTTGTGGAAAAAAACAAACGCTTTAATATCTCTAATCTTGCACAAGAACGGCCTTAGATTCCATAATGTGTATGTATTTTCGAAAAGTTTATATCAACCGAAATACGAATTGTTAAGGAACGTTTTACCCCATTAAAAGAGGAAATTGGGGTACCACGAGTTTGAAAATTACGACGATTTGATTGAACCCGGAGATACCAAAGAAGATTCAATTATGGTTTTTGATGATATACCTGCAAACGAACAAAGCAAAATCGCAGTTTTTCTCGTTCGGCCGACATAAAGCAATAGATTCGTTCTATCAATTTCAAACTTATACTAGTGCCTTAAAACATAGACTCAGAGATAACGCCAATGTAATCGCATTATGGAAACAGGATGAAACCAATCTCAGACATATCTTTCTTGATCATATAAGCGGTGACATGACATATCCGAAATTTAAAAATGTACTTACAGTGTTGGGGTGACTCAAAACATAATTTTATAACTATTGTGAAAGATTTTGATTTGGATAAGGGGCGGTATCGGAAGAATTTTGACGAGTATATAAATATAAAAGAAGCTATTAATGGTTAGTCCCAATCCAAAGTTTCGGCGGATGTTAAAGATTTTATTGCAAATAAACGTTGGCTTGATCGATACCATGCAAAAGCGCTTCCCAGTTGCAAGCAATCGCCGAAAAATTTCCCATACCTACAACAAACGGTTAAACTCGAAGACATGGACGCACCTATAAAGAAAATTAAACAACTCGTTTCAGAAGAACCGTTTCGTTTTGGCATATGGTGTCGGGCCTCCTCGCGGTATGTGTAATAGATTTTGTTACTGATTTCTTCCAAGGATACTAAACCCTGTCAACTGCAATAAACACCGGTTAGATTAACCATCTTTTCGTACTGCTTCAAATTTGTAGTACGAAACTGTTCAAGATTCACAACTTTGTTAGCTATAAGGACGCGGGTGATGATGTTTGTTACATAAACGGTTCCATATGCAGGTACTATTTATAGCAAAAATATACTTAATCGTTGGGTCGCCGTCTAACCCGTTCAGATGATTTTTTACAAAATCTATATGTTTTCTTGGCTACCGCGAATTTGAGAACCGCAACGATTTGATTGGTCCAGAAGATGCTAAAAATGCCTCGATTGTAAGTTTTATCTTGTTGATACAATAAATACAGCACATTATGCGGAGGGCGATGTATCGCTCGTTAAAAGATATACTTATATATCGCGTTGAAATTTTCAAAAGCACATTTAATTGTTTTCCAATAATATTTATATAAAATTCGTTATACATGTAATGTACAACATTCACCGGGAAAATACAAATTCTTGAGCATAAAGGTTATACTTATGCATGCATTGCTGGAAGGTTAATAATTAGCATTGATTAGTGCTTTAAACAAATACGGCATTCCCTAGCAGTCGATAATGAACAAGCAAATGTTCAAACGAGCATGTTCGCATATTAAAACGGCTACTCTTTTAAGTGAAAAGTTTAGAGAGTGTATTTATAATATTTTGATTCAGTTAAAGTGCTTTAACAGAAATTTTCTACAAACCATCAAAAGGTACCGTTTAGTTTATTAGAACGCATTTATTTAACGAGGTTTGTGTTATCCGATTTATCTAAGCTTTTTCCAATATATGTCAATGCTAAATGAAAAACAAATAAAATTATAAAGGTATTTACAATATTTCTTAATACAAACACATTGCCTCGAGCACAATTTAAACGCTTGTTGGTATTTAATACGCCGAGGTTTAAGGCATCGCAGCTTTTTCTTAATTGGTTTAAACCGAAACATTTTGCTTAAAATAGGAGATATAGTACATATATCTAAATAAGACGGTTTTTGATAACGGTTATTTCCCCTGTCGTTTAAAGTAGCAGTATTTGTAAAAGCAACTTATAAACTTGTTTAAGACCTTATCACAAAGCTGATTAACGTATTGCTAAAATTTGATAAATTATATATAGAAATAAAAAGTCTTAGATTAAAACTTCTATTTTTATGTTCTACAATATTTTTTTTTAATGTCTCCCAATTTCGTGACGAAGTATATGGTCTTCTATTAGGCGTATAGGGCCCGAATCTAGATCCACATCTACAATAATGAAATTATAATTTTATTTACATGTATGATTCATAAAACTTACCCCCGACGTGTGATTTCTGGATCCTCAGCCCTATCGCCAACATGTTGAACTCCGGCACAGATATTGGGAATTAAATTGCGAGCTTCGACTTTTGGAGTCGTTACATCTAAAAAGAAAATATATGTGTTTATTATAGCATACATTAATAACATACTGCGAAATTATGCATTGTAGTTGACTAGATATAACCTCCAACCTTGCTCGGTATTTTATATAGTTCATCAATGTCAAATTCCAGAGCATACATTAGTATATCTATCATTAGGCTTTCACCGCAAAGGTAAAGTTACTGGTACACCTGATGAAGCTAATAACTACTGTCCGCCGTGAGGTGCATAGCCATAGTATTATTAAGACTTATTTGCACTAAAAATTGCTTAGTTGAAGAAAACCATTGTACTTCTAGTTAAAGTTAATTAATTATAGCGATTTGATGTAATGTAGTTTTACTAATTATTTTAGAGTGACAAAAATATTTTTGAGAATTTTCACAATTTGATTCAAATGAGTAATGTTTCGTAATGTATAGAATGAGTTTGTTTTTTTCTGTCATCCAAAATATTCCATTTACATTCTAATAAGTGTAAATGACTATGACATTGTTCAGTGCTTTTAACGAGGACGTATAATTAACCTGAAAATAAATAAACATTGATAACTTATGCTCGCTCGCTATCGTTTTGCAGAAGTTCGATACTAAGAACGTTATTGTAAATAGCACTAAACAGCTCATTACTTTGGAAAATTAATACCGGTTAATGTAAAATCTATACGAGTCTTAGATGTTTTAAAATACAATCAGAAACAATAACTGGTGTTTGCAAATAAATTCAGTTCATACCCTAGAACAATAGTTGATGCATTTTAGCAGTTTTTAGTTTGTCAATACCTCTATTTAAAACCAATAATGGTTGAGGGTCAGGTTTAGAACAGGATTTACGTTGATTTTAAAGGATCTGTTTATGTAATTAAGATTCATATAAATAGACAGAGTTTCTATTTCAAATATCAGTTTCAACATCTGCAGAATTTGTTACAAAATAGGTAAGACTTTTAAATTTATTCAGTCTCCATGACTAGAGTTTAATTAAAAACAAGGTTCACTTCGAATTTAATAAGAGTTCCTAATCTTTCTATGCAAGCTTTGTAACAAAGAACGTTGCTTGTATAGCCTGCGAGGAATACAGGTCGCGAATTTCTAATCCAATGACACGGCTTTAAAACCAACTTGGCAAAGTATAGATTCTATAATATAAGGGGTGTCTTTACACTTTCTGGACATTTGCAAAACAATCTCTAATGAGTGAACATTATAGATATCATTATAGATATCATAAGTTTTCCAGTTTAAAGAGAGTGATTTTTACGTGAAAGAAATCGCTATACACAATGTAGAAAGCGGTGACTTGTGGCACGAGATTTTCGATATGTCTTTGACGGATGCACAGTTGAGCAAAGACTTTCAGAAGCATAACGAGTGGGTCACTAAAAAATTTGCATGGACTACACTGGGGATACGCCTTCAACAAATGGATTTTTAACACAATTTTTAAGTCTATTTTTACAAGAACTGGTACCCGTCGAGGCTACGATATTCGTAAAAGGTCTACAGAAGCAAAAACTGATTTGTCAGTACCTACCTGGAAACGATGTGCAAAATCTTGAAGATTACAATGTTCCTTGCATCAAGATGTTAAACAAGTATAGTAGTATTTCCCATCACTGTCAACTTCATGCTGATAAAAAAAATTTGAATTGTACCAAAAATAAGGTGATCATGTTTAAACCTATTTGCAAATAAATGGATACATATTTTTTAGTTTTATTAATACATATTGGGTTTACACGTGGGGTCTGTAGATTTATGTAAATATCACCATAAGTTAGAGCATCTCCCACTCGGTAAATAAAGTTCTAATCTAGTAGATTTATGTAAATATCGTCATAATTAGCGGAGAGAATTTGCAGATCTGGGGTTCTGGGGAGGGATGCCGGGGCCCCGACGGGTCCAGATCAGGGTGTCGAGAGCGTTATCCGTGCCCCCGTAAGTCAAAAATGATTAGTTGAAGAAAACAAGGAACGATTTTAATAGATTTATCGTTTGAGATTGTGGCAAAATAAGAATTTTTATTTGCAAGCGTTTACATTAGGTTTAATGGATTAATCTAATAGATTTATGTAAATATTACCATAAATTAGTGGGGGTTGATACAAATAAAATTTAATTTGCAAACGATTGCATTAGGTTTAAATGGATGCGAAAATTTGTACCACAATATTCATTAAATACACATCTAGAATGGTTATAGATATATATTAACTACATCATTATCCAAACTAATGTTTTCGCTTTGAGCTAGAACTGTATTTTATTACGCGTGAAACCTGTCTTTAACAGAAACGTATTAACAAATAAAATTGTTTACAATGCAAATTTGTGCTATTAATGATTAGTATACCGAATAAACTGTATTAACGCTTATTGTTATTTTCCAATGGGTTGTTAATAATAATACATCCTGACTTTTTAGTTTATAAGCTGGGGGCCCGTCGGCCCGGCTCGGGGTGCCGAGTGCTCGATTCATGCCCTCGGAGGCTAAGAATGTTTCGTTGAAGAAGACTTGTGCAAATTTGTTATCTGGCGTGCGAATTATTTTTTTACACTAAAAATACTTTATCCACAAGCAGGTTATTAAGCCTAGTAATTATACTGGTGATAGAAGAAGACCTAAAGTTGCATTTCATAAATGTTTGTGCGAAATGCATGCAAAAATACTTATTGTAAACTTGGATTATATAAAATACAAATTTGTGCTAAAATGATATAGTGTTAAACCTGTGTGGCAAAGAATGGTAACCGATTGTTTGCGCTTATTGCAAAATGTTGGTGTCTGTATTAGATTAACGATGCATTCCTGTAGATGATACTACTGTGATGTCATAGTCAAAATTGGTACCTTTTTTGGCAAACTTTTGTGTGGTTTGATCTGTGCGGTAGTGGTGAAGATCTGGGGGTGTTAAGATGATTAAGGCAAATTTAGAAATTGTCATGCATATGCTCAAATGGGAGTCAAATTTAAGATGACTTTGTATTTTTATTATGTAATTCTTTAATAAATAAATAATTAATTGATGTAATTAAATTGACTCTTAATCAGCTTAATCTGGAAGAATTTGCCTATCCGGTGCCCCTGTCGGGGCCCCGACGGGGGATTGTGGTAAATAAGAATTTAATTTGCAAAAGATTGCATTAGGGTTAATGGATTAATCTAGTTATGTATTAGATTAGTTTAAAAGATTAAATAAATTAGCGGAAGAATTTGCCTATCCGGTGGTCCTGGGGAAGGATGCCGGGTGCCCGACGGTCCAGATCAGGGTGCCGATAGCACGAACCATGCCTGGAGCTAAAAAATGCTTACTTGAAGAAAACTATTGTGCAAATTTAGGCGAATATTTGCCGATTAAAGGTTAGATAGTCCAGATGTGAACAAGATCCGTGCCAGATCGGGGTGCTGAACCCTCGCCAAATGTGTGAATAATTGCACAAATTAGAATTTAATTAAATTAGCCATGCCTGGGGCTAAAAATTGCTTAGTTGAAGAAAACTATTGTGCAGATTTTTGTTACTAAATGTGCGAATTCTTTGCAAATGTTGAAATTATCCGTGCCAGGAGCCAAAAGATGCTTAGTCGAAGAAAACTATTGTGCAAATATCAGATTTGTGCAATTTTTTGCATGTGTATTTGCTTATGGGAGTCAAATTTAAGATGACAATGTTATTTAAATGGGAGGTTTTTTTTTCAGAATTGGCTAATTCCTCCTACTCAGAATACAATTAATTGTTTCTGTATTATCATCTAATAAAGGTACATCGTCGAATATTATAAAAAAATCTGAATTTTAATTGTGTTAAACAACATGTACAAGTGGGGTCTAACATATTCATTTCTATTCACACCCCATGTAAATTTTTGCTTGTAACTAAAAAGATTTCATTATATCCACTCGACATACCAACATTTTCTAATACATCAGAAGTCAATTTAGCACATCGAGAACTATCAATTATATCAACTATATCATCCTCAGTTGACAACACATCTCCATCATATATTAGTACTCGAGCGGCCCCCAAGGAAACACTAAAATAAAAATAAATATATAAAACATTAAATAATCTATCGATGCATACATACCTATAATTAAATCTACCTCCTACACCAAGCCTTCGTATTATAACATACACATCAAATTCGCTCCGCTCATTGATAGCTGTTTTTAAAATTGTTACTATAAAATATCTATTGAAACACAGCATCAGAATGGTCCACAGCCGATATCCAGTACGGCGAAACCTTACAAATATATCAGCCATATTGATATAACTAATAGCTAATCGACTATGACGAGACTCGAAATGATTGTATATATCCTCCAAACTACCCTATTCATTTATCATAATCAGGGCCGTACCTGGGTATATGGCCGCCTGCGTGCCAGTCTGTATGGCCGCCCCCAGGATAACATTAAAAAAAACTACTTTAATTTTTAATGTTTATTATTATACACAGGGCATCAAACCGGGAAAAAAATCAGTTTTTGGTTAACCGAAATCGAGAACGAAAAAAAATATTGGTTTTGTTCCCAAAACCGGTTTCTGAAAAGAAAAGCCGGCTAAAAACCGGTTAGGTTACCGGTTAATTAGGGAAATCTTTCAATCTTTCAATTATCGCGATTGAAAGTGAAATTGCTGAATCTTCACAAAGCAATTATTAAATAAAGTACATATTAAAAGTTAATCCTACGGATATTTTTACTGACAAAATCGTCAATTGCTTCGTGAATATTTAAAGATTCAGCAATTTCACTTTCAATCGCGATAATTGAAAGATTGCTCATACGTTCTTGCGTCATGGAAGTACGTAGGTAATTTTTATGATTTTCAATTTAGAAAACTACGTTCTCCAGACGCAACTGATACAGGCATGGTCAATAATAGTTTTAAGCTTGTAGATACATTTGGAAATGAATTTTGTAAATTGTGTTTGTACAAATACTTTAGGAGTTCTTCGGGTTGTTTCCTATCTTTTATAATTATTTTCAATGAAATTAACTCTTCGTATAATTCTGCTCCGTTTATGTCGCACGATTCGCCATCCTTGAATTTATTATGAAAGTCGAAGCAACTTTTTTATGTCGTCCTCTCCTATTTCAACAAATTTATATAAAAATCCGAAAGACTGTTCGAAATTGGATAATGTTTCAAATCGGGTAGTAACAGATGAAATGGCTGTATCCAATATAACATAGAAAAATTAATTTTGAAATTTTCTTTAGCAGTTAACTGAATATCCTCATCTCCTTCATAGTCAAATTGTTTTCGCTTATGGCGTCGACGTAGATTAATTTCAACAGGAAATTCCGGTTGTATTTCAAGTGATTCACATAATTCATCAGCAATTTTCAAATACTTTTCGAAATTTTCATCATTTCTAATACTTTGGAAAAAATTAAAATATTATTAATAGATTCAGCACATGAAGTAAGATTCCAAGAAACGGTCTGCATCATTTTACTAATAATATTTACTTTTCTAAGATTTCGTACCATATTACTGTGGAACAAATAAATTTGTACGATTTAATTTTCATTGCCAAACATTTAGCTTCATGTTGACCTATTGGTGTTGAACATTCTTCCGCTAGTTCTATTAGGCTGTCATAAATTTCACCTAATTCATGACGCAGTGGTCTAATCGCCTTAATCCTTGATTCCCACCGGGTTACGCTAACTTGTTTTACTGTTAACGATTTTACATGTTTTTTAAAATTTGCCATCGAAAAGGTGATCCGGAAAAGTAATTGTATATTGCTGACACATTACTAAAAATCCACAGTTGAAAAAGAAACTTTCGCTGCATCATTGACGACCAAATTTAATGTATGCGCGTTGCATGGCATAAACAAAGCTCGTGGATAATTGTCCAAAATTCGTTTCTGCAATCCAATATGTTTTCCAGCCATATTTGATCCATTATCATACCCTGGCCTCTCATATCGTGAACATTTAATTTAAGAGAGCTTAATTTTCAATTAAAAAGTCGTAAAAGCTTCTCCAGTACTTTTTGACCTGGAGAAAACCAACGAAATTTTCTCTCACTTCTACTTCGTCATTTTGAATATGCACATATCTCAAAATTATTGTAATTTGCTCGACATGTCCCATGTCCGGCGTACAATCAAAATTACTGAAAAATATTTGGCGTCTTTTATTGCTGACAAAATATATTTTTGAATTTGCGCTGCAAGGATACTAATTATTTCATTTTGGAAGCGATTTCCGCATAATGTGGCATATGGTTCTTTAAAGCAACTGATTGTTGAATGCGATTTATGTGATCTGCCATAACATCATCAAATTTTCCTATCATTTCAATTGCTTTTAGAAAATTTCCATTATTGTTTTCATACAATCTGCTCGAGCTACCTCTAAACGCTAAACCCTGTACTGCCAGAAATTGTACCACAGATATCATGCGTACGACAATTTGATACCATCGTTTTTCTCTGCGTCATAATACCGTTGCAAATTTTATCAATTGTAGCTTTGTTTCTTAAATTTAATTCCAAATTTTTCCAATTGGTGCAATTTCCGATATGCAGCGATGTTTTTCATGACGAGATAAATTATCAGATGTGTGTTGCCAATCATTGAAGCCTTCATTAACTAATTTTATTTCTTGTTTGCCAAATAATTTACAACAGAAGCAAAATATGGAATCCGTTTTTGGAGAATAGATTAACCACTCACGATTAAATTTTTCACCATTTGGCATTTTCTATAGAAATAAGTTGATGAAAATGATCTTCCCAATTCATTAATTGGATATGTAGATTGTTTATTTTGTATGGGTCCTTTTCGATTAATATATCCAATATTTTAGTGGTAATTGTTAAAGGCCAGCAAGCTGGATCATTTAAATCCATACACATAGCAAAATATGCTTTATCAATTTCAGCGGTATCGGTATTGTATAGATCGATATCCTTACTATCTTCTGTTTCCATTTCGTCGGTACTACTAGTATTGTCATTAGCCTTTTCATTTTCGACAGATAATTCATTTTCATTTTATCGCAAAACAAATCATCAATTGGATTTAATTGGCTACTACAACTACTTTCCGGTTCTGGCAATTTTACTAAAACTTTGTTAATGAGCCAAACATTTGTTTAGCTTCATTTTGCTTTTCCTCTCGCTTTCTTTTATATTGCGCTCCAGACAATCTTTTCGTTTTCCTTTCAGACATTCGTAGGCCTTTAAAATGTAAATGAGCAGTGATATTAAATTTTAGGGTAGACTTTCAATTTGGGCCAGGAAATTTTGGCGGGTTTTGGAGGAAAAGGCCTTTTGATATGAAATTCTTAAATAAATATTAAAAATATTTAATAACATTAAAAAATTAAAAAAAATTAAATAATAATTAAAATAAATAATAAAATAGCGCAATTTAATATTAAATTACTTAAAATCTATAATTAATGTATATTTTAATGCGCATAGGATGACACGATAAGAAAATCATTTATAAGCTTTTTAAGTAAAACATATTTTTAAACATAAATATGTCAAGATTTATTTTGAAAATGAAAACGGAGAGGAAAATCCAACCACATATAACTGTTTTCTAGTTCAATGTCAGGTAAATTTCTTCCATTTAATAACAATAACATTGCTATTATAAAAGGAATCATAAGCTTAATTTAAAGAGTTGCTTTCGGCTACACAAGTTCAAATGCTTGATTTTCCATCGGCGGGTTGTGAGCGATTTAAACAGAGAATCTCGTATGCAAACAAACAACTTTTAATTATTATATAAATGCATTCAAAATGAGAAAGATATTCATTTTTTAGTATAAATTAAGGAAGATTTTAAGTAATTTAATATTAAATTGCACTATTTTATTATTTATTTTAATTATTATTTAATTTTTTTTTTAAAATTTTTTTTAATATTATTAAATATTTTTTAATATTTATTTAAGAATTTCATATCAAAAGGCCTTTTCCCTCCAAAAAGACCCGCCAAAATTTTCCGGGCCCAAACAGTGAAAGTCTACCCAAATTTTACATTTTTGTGTATTACCTTTTCAGTCTTTGTCGAGTAAATAAACTTTTATTAAATTTCACCACACGAACACACAACTAAAAGTTTTCAGGAATTAAGCAATTTATTTTTATTCGTTAAATTAAAGACTTTAATAATATCGGATCACACACAGGACACAAATAACGATTTATCCTCGCTAGTCTATAGACTAATACGACTAATAAGACGAATAAGACCGCTTACGCGACGCCGGTCAATTGAAAAACTATTTTGGCTCGTCGCTCGTGCAATGTTCGAAAAATTCGGATTCGCTGCATGACTAGGTATATAAATACTACAACGACCTAATCAGTTTTTATACATTTCTTATTTCTGAGAAACTCTTTTTAGATAGATTAGATTAGAGAAACTGTTTTTACTTCGTATCTTAATGAAAACAAACCGATTGTATTTTTGCCCAGTAAACAACTTGTAACGATTTGGCCGCCTCTTAATTTCGGCCGCCTGCGTGCGGTGCACGCAATGAACGCCCGTCAGGCACGGCCCTGATCATAATTAGTAAACACCATATATAATATTACACCTATACAAAACCTCTAACTGACACGTCTCATCCAATAGAAGACATTTATAACACTTTAACGCACAAACGTGTTCATGATCCTTTTTATGTTGAAGCTCGCCAACAAACCGACAACCAAATTCAATATTCTCACAATTAAATAATAAATATTTTCCTAACTCCTCAACTGCTAAATTCCGAGCATTTCCTAAAAAATACATATATTATAAAAATCGTTTTTCGCTCTTTTCACCTTACCCAACGGTGCTCTGCATACAACACATGAAACTATTTGTTTTATACACTTGTTACAATGAATATGCCCATTCCTACACTGCATAATGGGTGGCAATGCTATATCATAACATATAGGACATTTAAAAAGCGTAATAAGTTGATTATTTAACTCAACATTCATAGCTACTACTCACAATCTATATTTTATACGGATATAAGGCAAACCTTCGTAGCAGACAGCAGAAAATAAACTGAGAATGAAAAATCAGAAGCCTACTCGTATGAATTATTACTAACCCAAAATATTCCTAGATAATTGCAGCGCAAATTAGTGATTTTACATTATGAACTAAACTAAGCTTTCCCATTTAAGGAAAATGGCTGATATTATGAAGAAATGCAATAAGACCCATCTACTTTCACTCCAATATTGTATTATGATATTGCTAACTACTCAATTTTCATCATACAATATTGGAGGCGAAAACAGCGGGATCCTCGTTTTGGGCATATTTTTCTTTGAAGCGGCGCTCGCGATCCTGAATTTCTCGGATGCGGCGCAGTCGAGCTTCTCCCTGATTGTCTACTGGCGGTTGGTGGAGATCTCCGGGACGGAGTAGTTCGTATCCCAGTAGGGCATAGCTGGGCGTAGTTCCCGTAGCCGCGTTTTTCCTGGTGCGTAGGAAATACATTATCTCAGGAAGTTTCCGATCCCAGGATCGTGCGTCGTATTGGATTGCGGAAGCTCGCAAGGCTTTCTTCATCTCCTGGTTCCGACGTTCTACTGGGTTCGCTTGTGGGTGGAAGATTGGCGTAGTCCAGTGGTGACAACCCCATTGGTCCATGGTTCATTCCCATCGTCTAGATATGTATTGGGACCCATTGTCGGCAAGGATCGCTCTTGGGTATGCATACTGGAAGATGACCTCGTTCTTGAGCAAGTTGATGACAGTGGCTGACTTGGTGTCAGGTGTCGGGAATGTTTCGACCCATCTACTGAACAAGTCGGTTACTACCAGTATGAACCGATTATTCTGACGCGAAGTGATATATGGCTCCATGGTGTCGACGGATATGACCTCCCATGGTCGGACGGGTAGATGTGGTCGGAGGGTGCTTTTTACTGATACGGTCCCCTCTTTGTAGCAGCACAGGTCCAGCATTGATTTACATATCGTCCTACCGCATCACCGACCTTGGGCCAGAAGTATCTTTCGCCGATGACGCGGTAAGTTTCGTCGGTACCTGGATGTCCAGCCAGATCATGGAAAGCGTGCAAGACATCGGTCTGTGCATCGGGGGTCACCAGTAGCCGATTCTGTTTAGGGTTGCATCGCCAGAGATATCCATTTTCGACTTCAAAGTCTTGTAGGATCTTCTCTTCATAAAAATTTTGGGGACCTCTCTGCTGTACGAGGAGCCATTCTTGGGTCATCCGTCCCATGACTTCGCTGTCCCGTTCCGCAGCTTGTACTCGTTCGGGCAGGTCCACTAGAGCCACGTAGTTGACCTGGAGATTATAATTATTTATGGTTCCGAGTTTGGACCGTGTCATTTTATAAATTAAGGTCGACGTTTCGCCCACTTTTGTAAGGGGCTTCATGAGTACAATAAAACAATTTTTTTTTAAAGATAAGCATGATGATATTAAATAGACAAGTTAGAGTGTAAAGAGTATTGTCCTGATGAAGCCCCTTACAAAAGTGGGCGAAACGTCGACCTTAATTTATAAAATGACGCGGTCCAAACCCGGAACCATAAATAATTATAATGACTCCGGCCGTGAAAACCTCCGGCCTGGAGATTGTTCGGGTTGTTTGGTGGCAGCAGGCGGTTTTCGCTGGTGACCTCTTTGGGAATATCGTCGTTGATGGGATGGCGTGAGAGATGGTCCGGTAGCTCATTCTGAGGCCCGGGGCAATGTTGGATGTCGTTGGAACATTCCTGTAGCAACAGGGCCCAGCGAGTGAGTTAGGAACGGGTGTCTTTAGATTTGTTCAACCATAACAGCGCACGACTGTCTGTGCCGAGTGTAAAAGGCTTATCCTCCAAGTATGTTCGGTACTTCTTAACGGCACAGATTACCGCCAAGCATTCTTGCTCATTCACGTGGTAGTTTCTCGCGACTTGATTGAGTTTGGCGTTGACGTAGCTGACGATGTTTCGGGACCCTTCGATTTCTTGGTAGAGGACTGCTGCTATGCCTGTTCCACTAGCGTCGGTTTGTAAAATGAAAGGTCTGTTAAAGTCTAGTCGGTGGAGTTTTAATGGCTGGCTGATGGCCTGTTGGATGGCTTCGAACGCTTTCTCAGTTTCTGTAGTCCACTGTGGAAGCGTTGATTGGTTTGGAGTAAGTTGGCTAGCGGTGTTTGAAGGTCTGCACACCGCGGGATATAGTCTCGGAGCCAATCAGTAAGGCCGAGGAAGGACCTTAGCTGTCGTCGGTTCGTGCGTCGATTTGCCTCCTGGATCTGTTCCATGTGTTTTGGTATGGGTTAAATACCTTCGGCGGTTATAACGTGACCTAGGTATTCAAAGTTTTGTACTCCAAAACTGCATTTTTCTAACGCGAGGTGTAGCCGGTGTTGTTTAAGCCTTTCTAGGACGAGTCGGATGTGTTTTAAATGCTCTTCCCAGTTGTTGGAGTAAATTATTACGTCGTCCAGGTATACGAGCACGAACTTGCGGAGGTAGCCTGCCAGTACTTCTTGTGTCATCAGCTTCTGAAAACTGGCGGGGGCATTTTTCAGTTCAAACGGCATGATGCGGAATTGGTAACTGGCTCCATCGGTTGTGGTGAGTGCCGTCAGAGGTTTGGACCCGGGGTCGAGTGGTGCTTGCCAGTATCCTGATTTGAGGTCGAGGGTGGTGAAAACGGATGACGTGCCAAGGTCTCGTAGTGCTTCATGAATGATTGATAATTTTGAACTTTCATTCTTGGTGACGGAGTTGAGTCTTCGATAGTCGATGCAAAATCGTGATTTCCCATCCTTTTTCTCCACGACCACTATAGGAGAGTTGGAGGCCGAGGTGCATGGCTCGATGATTCGGTTAGCCAGCATATCCTCTGCTTCAGCGGCAATGATGAGTTTCTTTTGTGGGGAGTATCGATACGGCGACAATCGGAAAGGTGTGTGTGGATTGGTTCGTATCGTGTGATTGGTGCTGGCAGTGATGGTTGGTTGTGTTGGTCCGTTGACAACGGCGTGCAACTCCTCCAGGAGTCCGTAAAGTGTGGGTTGGAATTTGTCTGCGAACTGATTGTGGTTTGTGAGGGCGCCCTGTTGGCAGAGATGGATGTCGTTCTCCTGTTGCAGTGGAGTATCTGGCGATTGTGTGTTCCAAAGTGTACGGATCCTCGCTCGTGGTCCATGACTGCCTTTTGGCGTCGGAGCCAGGATTGTCCCAGGATGACATCTTCTGCAAGATTAGCTACTACCAAAAAAGTTTCGTGATCCGTCACTTTCCCGAGGGTGAATGGTGTGCGCTCTTATTACCATTTCAGTCCCTGCTTCGGCTAGATAGGTGGAGGCATGGTAGGCTTCTTCCCGTGAGCTTGTGGGTATTCGATCTTCCTTAATCATGCACGCCGATGCTCCTGTGTCTAGGAGTGCGTTGAGCGTTTTCTTTTGTATCGTGACGGGAATCCTTGATAGTAGGTCCGGAGTGTCGTTTCCCGAGTTTCTGGTCGGGCACTCTCGGCGCCAGTGTTTTTGGGGGCTGAAACGTGAATAGCAAATATTTGAAATTAAAAACTACTAATGTGCCATATTTACAAGTATGGAGGGTTCAGAAGTCTTCGATTGTCTTCGGAACTCATCGGAAGCCTTCGGAATTGACTGGTGAAGTCCAAAAATAACTTGAACGGTGGTGAATAGCGATTAACTACAGGTTTGGAAGGTCCAGACGTCTTCGGTGATCTTCGGTATACTTTGGCAGACGTCGTGGACGTGGTGCCCCAGACCTAGTAGAGCACGGATCCGTCGAACTCTACTGGGGTGATGTCCCGGAGGCAGACCTGGCAGATGCAGTCGTTATCTTTACAATAATCTACCTCTCAGGATGTTTGGAGTGTATTGAATGAATGCCTTCGGCGACGACGGTAGCGGAGACAGTTGCCTCGGATGCGATCGCATGGAACGGATCGCACGTCGAACAGCGTTCTGTTCTTGTTTGCGGGTCGCTTGATGTGTAGAACGCGGCTCACTACCCATACGTGGTTGTGTTGAATTGATACCAGTGAATGATTATGACGGACCCCAGGTACGGCGGTGGACAGTGAAACGTTCGGGCAGGACACACGCTATGATGAGCACTGCGTTTAGGATTTAGCAGGCTATGGCGAGCGCTGCTTGGAAAGGTCCTACAGTCTATGGAGAGCACTGCGGAGGTGAAGAGTCCCAGGCTATGGTGAGCACTAGGATGTCTTCTGCAGAATTCGAAATTATATTTATACAGTTCTGGTTGCTATGCTTCCTGTGTTGAAAAACGTTTATCAGGTCTTTAACCAATGAAATGCGTTTTCGATTTTTGATTTTGAACAAAGATTATCCAAATTTTATTAGAACAAAACTTAGTTGGAATTTCTCGAGATTCTTTGGTTTGTTCTATTTCCAGCTCGTGTACTCTGATATAGTCAACTGTAGATTCTCGGTTCGTTCGGTACTCTGCATGTGATGATAGGGTTGACAACTGCAAATCTTCAGTCTGTTCTGTGCTCAGCTCGGGTGCGGTGATATAATCAACAGTAACGGAGGTTGCAACGTGCTTGTTGCATGTAGTGTTATTGTTCGAGTGGGAGACGTCTTAAAGCAAGTAGGCTTGGCTTGATTATTTGTTTAATAAGTATAACAACCAAAATAATTATAAGTTCATAAATACATAAAATAAAGTGAATTCGTTAAAATTGAATGAATTTTAATTGTTCAAGTAGTTCGGAAGTCTTCGGTAGTTGTCGGAAGGCTTGGTGCTTACTTGTGAAATCAAAATAAACTTAAACACTTATAAAACGAATGTCTATATAGCTTGAAGGCGGTGAAAGCGGTTTTGGTGGTCTTCGGAACTCTTCGGACGGGTTCGTGTTGTCACAAAGAGTTATGATTTAAAATTAAATACTACGAATTTGCAATATTTACAAATATAGAGGGTTTAGAAGTCTTCGGCTGTCTTCGGAACTTTTCGGAAGGTTTCGTTTCCTTTTGGCACAACGTTAAGTCACAAAGAGTTACGATTTGAAACTAAAACCTACTACTTTACAATATTTACAAGTATAGAGGATTCTGAAGTCTTCAGTTGTCTTCGGAATCCTTCGGAAGGTTTCGGACTTGATGTGTGACGTCCAATAATAACTTGAATGGTGATGATTAGAAAATATTGACAGGTTTGGGAGGCCCAGACGTCTTCGGTGGTCTTCGGCACACTTCGGAAGACGTCATGGACGTGGTGCCTAAGGCCTCGTAGAGTACGTCTCCGTTAAACTCTACGGGGGTGTTGTCCCGGTGGTAAACTTGGCAAATTCATTCGACGACATTACAATATTCTCGGTACATACTGGCTGTAAAGGTGGTCTGAGTGTGTATCTTCGGCAATGGTGGCAGAGGCGACAGAAGCCTTCGGTGCGTTTGGATGGAACGGATCGCACGTCGAAGGGCGTTCTGTGCTTGTTTTCGACTCGCCTGGTGTACAGAACGAATCTTACTACCCATACGTAGGTTGTATAGTTATATCAATGAACTATTATGACGGCCGCAGGTACGGCGGCGGACAGCGTAACGTTCGGAGAGTACGCAGGCTATGGTGAGCGCTGCGTTTCGAAGTATGGCAGGCTGTAGAGAGCGCTGCTTGGAAGGTTTTGCAGGCTATGGGGAGCACTGCAAAAGGATTCTTTAGGCTATGGTGAGCACTAACGAATGTCTCGTGTAGAATTTGAAATTATATTTTACACTTTCATTTTCTATTCTTCTTGTGTTGAAAAACGTTAATGATGTTTTTAACCAATGAAATACGTTTTTCGAGTTTTTGATTGTAAAAAAATCTCCAAATTTAGTTTAACCCATGAAAGTATAGATTTTTGGGTAGCACAAAAACTTAGTTGGAATTTCTCGAGATTCTTTGGTTTGTTCTATTTCCAGCTCGTGTACTCTGATATAGTCAACTGCAAATTCTCAGTCTGTTCAGTGCTCTGCGTGTGGTAATATAGTTAACAGTAGGATATCAAACACGACACTAAACAAAGTGATATACAAGTGAACTAAAAGTTTTTTCGTGTGTATACGTGGTCAGTTGTGACTTCCTGACAAATTTTTGGGAAATGGTTAAAAATACCCTAATCGTCTGAAAACTGCAAAATTTTGCAAATCGTTGTAACTTCCAAAAATGGAAATAACAACGGTATATATGAAGTCACATCGTTTGCAATGTATCTATTTTAGAAGTCATTAGGTACTGTTCATCAATATCTATTGCTACAATATCGCTCTTCGTCGGATGTACAACGATCAATTGCTTGCTGATCGCCACCGCTCTGTGCCTTTAAAATAATTAAAAAAAATACAATTGAATTTATGCCTCGACTAGCACAGAGTGAACGACGATATGATAGGAGAGAATTTTTACCCACTTCCTTCTAACACTCCATATACCTGAATAAGACAAGCGAAATTCGCCAAAATTTGTATAAGTCAAGAAAATTTACTATTTACAGAACTTTTGAATCAAAATAAATATTCCTATCAAATTTGTTCATTATAACTCTTTTTATAGCTACAGAGAGAAAAGAGATAGGTATTAGAGTACAGGGACAGAAAATAGACATGTTACGTTTTGCAGATGATATAGCCATTATATTAGAGTCTAGATAAGAGTTAGCAGACTTTTGTAATATATTTTAGATGAAATACTACAGAGTAACTATAGTATGAGAATTAACTCAGGAAAGATAAAGATAATGACAAGTGAGTTACAGCCTATTGGTAATACTGAGTTAGACGAGGTGGATGAATTTTGCTATTTAGGTAGTATAATTACAAAGGACGGATGTAATAGAAGGGATATAGTAGCTAGAATAGCTCAAGCTAGAAAAATGTTTTAAAAAGAAAGACTTACTAATAGCTAATGGTATTACTTTAGATAACAGAGAAAGTTTGTAAAAGTCGTACGTATGGAGCGTTCTATTATACGGTAGTGAGATTTGGACAATTAAAGAGGCAGATAAAAAAGTAGAAGCTTTTGAAACTGGGTGTTATAGAAGAATGTTAAAGATTAGTTGGACAGATAGAGTAACAAATGAGGAAGTTTATAGAAGGATAGGTGAGGAACTCTATATGCGGAAACAATTAAAGGTCATGAGAGATAAAATGATAGGGCACCAGTTAAGACATGAGGGACTATTTAGTAGAGTCTTAGATTATAGACTATCAAATAAAAATAGACTAGGAAGGCCTAGACAAAGCTATATTAGTCAAATTATTAGAGATTTAGGTTGTGAAGGGTATGTAGACCTTTTTAGACTAGCTCAGAATAGAAGAGAATTTGGAGCTGCGTCAAACCGACCTTAAGTAAGTTCGAAAACAAAACAAAAAGAATAAGTAAATAAAAATCAGTTAACTAAATGTCACCATGACATAACTCACAATTAGTTAGCGGTCTGGAATGTTGGCAGCGATTCGTTGCTTAAGCCTTACCATAACATAATTTAACACTTTTTCTTTTTTGGAGAGGATAACCAGATAATATTTCATTTCCTTATAAATGGGAATCATGTAAACATGTTGGAGTTCTTTAACAACCATCACATTGCTAATATCTATGTAGAGCCATGTAGATAGGAAAAAGATAGAAGAGTATAGGAAGACCTTTAGGTTGTGAAGGGTAGGTAAAGCTTTTTAGATTAACACAGAATAGAAAAGAAGTTAGAGCTGCGTCAAAGCGACCTTAAGTAAGGTCGAAAACAAAATGATCATGATACCTTTCTATAGCAATTAAAGCCAGTAAAAAGTTTGTATTTTACCATGAATGTTTCGTTGAACGTTTAAAGAAGCATTTCCCTTTTAAAACGCACTATTGCGTACCAACCAAATTTTTGTTGACCTAGTACACAAAATATTTAAATTACATGCAATTTTTAAGCTCATCAAATATTTAAAATAATAAATGTAACTTACTATAAATTGAAAAGATAATCATGACCTTATGTTCCTCTTGTAGTTTCTTGCTAGAGCTTCCTGACCCAAATCGGTTGTTTGCTCAGTGGTTTCGAGTCATTAACCCACAGCTTGGCGTTTTCCCCAGTACTTCGAAATGTTTATCAGCAGCTTGGAGTCGTTTTTCAAGTACTAATCCTGTACTTCGAGTATTATACCATTTATTATGTGGTGATTGACTACTTCGGAGATTTTTTAAAGAATTTTTTAGCAGTGTTCTCGTGTTAAATATTAAACAACATGGGGATAGCGTTAAACATTTTTCAAAATGATGAATGTAGAACGAGACCAACTAATATGTTCTGAGCGAGGTTGTACCCCCTTAGGTACTTGACTGTTTCGGAGATGTTTTGGGTGGCCTCGGTTTTTCTAACTATGGTTTGAATAAAATACAGATATGTGTAAATTGATGTCGTTATTTGTTCATGAGGAAAAACCAAGGTTGTATTTAGCATATTAATTTTGAAGAATTTGCATGTATTAACTTTTATAACTCTAGGTGTAGCATCAGGGTTTTTTTTCTTTTACGTCACTCTTAATAATAGCTTTCGTTAGCACCAATATTAATTAGAAAGTATGTGTTTTATTAATATTTATTAAATTATTTTATAAATTATTTCTTTATGTAAAAAACATTTAATAAATTTAGTAGTTCTTCATTTTCATTGCCAGTTGAGGCGTGCCGTGGTTGTGGTGGTGGTTGTGGTAGTGGTGGCATTACTACTTCCGTATATCGCATATTACTGTATCAATATGAAAAAATGAACTTAAGTTATATTAAATAACAATTTTTCAGTAAAAAATGAAAATTAGTTTATAAAAATAAATATTTGTTACTTACGGGTTTAAAAGCTTTATCATCCTTCGTTTAACTGTAGGTTTTGCAAAGTACGGAACCCTGTTTTGTTGGATGACTGCACAACCACCGTCGGTTTCCTTTTATTAGTTAATAGTTAAACTGGTTATATTCTATATATATATATATATATATATATATATATATATATATATATATATATCTTTTATATTAGGATGGGGCCTTGTATTATGTATATATACTTAATAAATTGATAAATATAAAATATAAAATGGATGTTTAATAATATATGCCACGTCAATTGAAAACTCTTAAACTCAGGATTAATAATTCAGTAAAAAAAATTACAATCTTCAAACAGTGTGGGTAATAACTATATGCAGATATAATAACCACTGCCAGTCAAAACGCCCTCTAGTTAATTTTAAATATACTCACTCGCAGTAGGTGTGACAGTGCAAGTAATTTTTTGCATATGTAAACAAAGCCCAGAAAGCTCAGTTTGCAAAGCAACACTAACTGAACAGTTGTCATCCCCCCATTTATACTCAGTTTGAGAGCATGCGTTAAGACAAAACTTTTCCTTATGCACATTCAGATAAGGATCAAGACCACTAGGATCAGGTGTTTGCGTAGCTTTATTAGTTAGTGCCAGATTTTCAATTTTTTATTATCATCTTCTAGTTTCATTTTGAGAGTTAACAGTTCATTTTCAAGTACCTTAGTTTTATGGGAAAATTCTTTTATTTGTAGTTGATTTTCTTTATTTGTATTTGATAAGGAATCTTCCATATTAACACTCTCTTCAAGACAAGTATCAAGTTGAGCGGTGAGACGTTGAATATGACGTCCCAGACTGTCACGTTCAATTTTCAGATTTTCATTCTCTGATTTTAGATTGCATATATCCTCAGTTAATTTGTTATATGCATCCAGTGTAATGGTCATCTTTGAACTATTGCAACAGCTAACTTTAAAGTTTTCAATTTTTGTGAATTTTTTTATTTTCGATTCAAGACAGCTCTTATGATATATAGCATTACAGTTACTACAGTTAACTACATATCGTTAATGTGTTTTAAATTATTCAATAACCGCCTACTAAGTTTCTATTTAACTATTTGTCGTTAATGAGTTTTTAGTTACATGTTATGTGTAAAAGTAGTTCTTGTTATATCAGTAGGTTGTGATTCACTTGGATAAACGTAGATAGCATAATAAACACATTTACACTGCTATTATCATGTGGCAGATTGGTCTAGTGGTTAGAGTATGAGTTTGTACCCAGGAGGTCCAGGTTCAAATCCCGCAATAGCCGACTTTTTTTCTTTAAGAATTTGTGATGCCGATAAAAGATAGTGGACATGACGCAGATAAAAATGGCGGATGGAAAATGTGTCAAAGTAACAGTTGTGAAAAAAAGATTGCGGACGTGACGTAAGTAAAAATGGCGGATGGAAAATGTGTCAAAGTGACAGTTTAGGTTAGGTTAAGTTAGAGAGGCGTGAGGCGCTGCACCAGAATACCTGTACCTACTAACTTGAATCTTTTTAACATTTGAATGGCTTCCCTTAAAGTCGATTTATCTCATTATACAACTTGTTTGAAGAACATACGTGTGACATGTTTAAGTAAACATGTATCACCAGATGTTTATCTGGCAGATGTTAAACCAAAATGTGCCCTAAACGACTATTTAAAACTAACAAATAATGACAAAAAAGTTTAACCAGATCATCTGACCTATCCTAAATAAAGTATAATTTATTTTAACAGGAAAGCTTTCGTATTTAATATTCGGAACAATACTAAAATTTTCAAATCGTTAGTCAAATCATCTTATATACACTAAATAAAGCATAATTTATTTTAACAAGAAAACTTGCATATTTAATATTTGAAAATATACTGAAATCTATAAATCGTTTAAGTAATTATTTCCTTCCGATTCGACACAGTTTCAAACCGAATTTGCTTGTCGTGTGGATTGGTGCTTGTTACAAAAAAAAAGGAGCCGTACTCACCCTGGCAAGAACTTGGTGCTTACAAAAATTTACAAAACACCACCTGTCTGATTGCAACCACGTGCAAATGTCGTTCCATTAATACCAACAAACAGAATTCCATCTTCGAAGCTCGGCCCACTTCCATTTACGATACTGCTACTCAAATTGATTCCTGAAACCCATTACGATTTCTTGAAAATGAAACTTGCTTGCTAAAAATTCAAACACAAATTAGTAGCGATAAAGACGCCATATTGTCACGCTTACGAACCGTTTTACAAATCTTGAGTCCACTTCAATCCTTATCTTTAACAATAATAATCGTCGTTCTACATTATAACCCAGGCAACATGCCTTTCTTAAGAGTGAAATTTCTTATCACAACACATGGCTAGGAAATGTTCCTCGCCACGTTTTAAAAAATTTCGTCTTTTCTGACTAAATGCTAGAACAAGAATAATTGTTATTATCTCGGGCAAGCGCCTCTAGCTTCATGCGCATGGCAGCGCGGATCGATAATGACGTCGACTAAGAATATTGCGCCTAGATTGTGGCATCCCACATAACACATAGCAACTTTGAATTTGCCTATAAGTAAAACATTACAACCTTGGGGCGTCTTTTCTTCTTTCCAGGTCTTATTGAAGTGTAATATTGAACTGTATTAAATGACTTCAAACACTTATGTGTAAGGTAGTGTACTTTGTATGGTTCTGGATTCTTTGTAGCTTTCAAACAAATGCCAACAAATCAGCAGGAACATATACCACGTTGTTTCTTAATTGCCTCTCTATAGTCGAGTGCATGGAGTCAGGCTCCATCTGGGTGTGGCCGACTTCCAGAAATTTTTGATTTCTATCATACATAGATTTAATAGGGCGTTTGACATTGTAATGTTTCTATTTTGATACGTGCAGCCGTCTGTGTATATAACAATGACTCTTTCCGTCACTAACCTTGGTATGACTAGTTTAGTTAGGAACTGTACTGTAATGAAAGCAAACTCTTCAGAATTGATTCTCCCTTCTGTTTCATTGCACAGATAACACACTCCTTCTTTAGTTTTCAAATCAAACATCCATAAATTGTGAACAGCCAATTTACATTTTATAATATAAAGTTGAAACTTTAGATCGAGAAGCCAAAAGTAAAGCTTACAGGTCCATTGTAAAAACAAAAGGTCGTTCCTCTTTGTCTCTATTCTTTTCTAGCTTCATTCTTTTTTGCAACATGGATGGTATATTCAGCATCTGAAACGTGGCCAAGTTTGTTTGAACAACGCATTTCACATTGATCCTTTTTGGGTTGATAAAATGCAATGTTTTTTTATTTCAAGGGTATTATTAAATGTACAAAGTGACAATGCTTTCACATTTTGCTTCAAATACCAGTCATTCTTATAAAAGCTATATAAAGCATTTTTGGAAGTCCACTCTGGTAAAAGATTCATCTTTGTGGTTGATTTCCTACAATAGTGGAAATCCATTTTAGGTAAGTTGTCCATAAAATTGACTAATGCCTCCTTTTCTTTCTTAAAGGGTTTCTTTCGTTTTAATTTTTGTTGGGGAGAAACATTTTCATCATTTTTGTATGTTTTTGATTTTATTTGTCATTTTTCCATTTCAATACAGCCCATTTCCCAATATTTATTGTATTCAAAAACATTTTTTATTGCTAAAATTTGATAAATTATATATAGAAAAAAAAGTCTCAAATTAAACTTCTATTTTGTGTTCAATATTTTCTTTACAAGAATTTTTTAAAGAATCCAGTAGGGTAGCTAAGCCGCTTTGGCAACAGAGATCCACAGCAAGATATGTATACGCCGATTCGAGAACAATATGAACAGCTACGCCGCTTTGGGAAACAAAACGTGCAGCAAGATATGTATACGCCGCTTTGAGAACAAAATTGTCTTTGTGTGTAAATTTGTTGCGTCGGGGGGTCGTTAGGTCTTTGGGGTGTGCGTTCGGCGGGGTCGTTAGATTTTTGTCGTGGGGTGGTGCGCGTGCGCTGGGGTGGAGATATTTTCTTAAGAAATTTTTTTAGCAGTGTTCCCGACGTTAAATATTAAATATTAAATTTTAAAAAAATGTTGTATGTGTAGAAAATGGAGTTCACGTGTTGGTTCGTATTTTTCTGAGTAGGTTAAGCTAAAAATTAAAACGCCGCGGTGAAGAATTTTTTTAATATTAGGCAAACGCGTGCAAGTGGTAAAGAATGTTTTAGCTCTCCTCATAAGCTGCGTTTTGTACGAAGTAGAAAATAAAATTGAAAAAATATACGAAATGTTATATGATGGAGGTCAAGTTTTTAAAAGTTTGCAGGTAAAATCTTGTAAAAAAGAAGTCGTTCACTTCTCGCAATTTCAATGTCACGATAAAATACTAAGAATTTGCATGCAGTCGAATATAACAACGTGTTTGGAATTATAAATCTATGGTTATATGATGGAGGTTAAATTTTTAAACGTCTGCAGGTAAAATCTTGTAAAAAAGAAGTTCACTTCTCACAATTTCAATGTCACGATAAAATACTAAGAATCTGCATGCAGTCGAATATAACCTCGTGTTTGGAATTATAAATCTATGGTAATATATACGTAAATCACACCGACATTCGACTTTTAATATAATGTATTTAATTAACATAAGGTGTGTTTGCAAAAACATTTCAAGACAGGTATGTCGTATATTACCTTTTGGTTACATCATCCCAAAATAATTTATACAAGTACACTGAACTTGCTTTTATCAAGGATTTCTTGCTTATGGATTAACCTTTACAACTCAAGGTGTAGCATCAAGGTTTTAACGTCACTCTCAAACTATAGAACTTAATAATAATAATAGCTTTCCTTAGCACCAATATCATTTAGAAAATATGTGTTTCTTTAATATTTATTTATTGAATATTTTGTTCTAAAAATTCGTTCAGTAAAATTAGCAAATCTTCATTATCTTCGTTATTTTATGGGGACCATGGTTGTGGTGGTTGTGGTGGTGGTGATGGCATTCGTGGTGGTGTGCGCCGGTCTGCCACCTCCGTATATCGCATATTACTGTAACAATAAGAAAAAATAAACCTAAGTTTTATTATATAACAATTTTTCAGTAGTAAATAAAAATTGAAAATTAGTTTATAGAAATAAATATTTGTTACTTACGGGTTTAAAAGTTTTATCATTCGACGCTTCACTGTCGGTTTTGCAAACCATGGTACCCCAGTTTTGTTTGTTGGCGTGACTACTGCTGTAGGTTTCATTTTGTTAGTTAATGGTTAAACTTGTATTATATATATACATAGAAATGTTATAAACTTATAAGCAAGGTTATATTTTAAATTTTATTGCTAAAACCATGAATAATTTTATATCCACATCAACCGTGTACTATTCAGAATCCTGTTTGATATATGCAATTGATGTAGTTATTTGGTCATGATAAAACATCAACACTGTATTTAGCATACTAATTTTGAAGAATTTACATGTATTAACTTTTATAATTCAAGGTGTAGCATCAGGTATTCTTTCTTTGCGTCATTTTCAAACGATAGAAGTTAATAATAGCGTTCATTAGCATCAAGGTTACAAAGTTGCATATGAGATTAAAATGTAAATTTTAATGGTTTTTCTACAAAACGTGAATAATTTTATAACCACATTGGAATGTTTTAATGCATAAATTAAATATAATGGGATTGTATATAATTATACAGTCGCATAAATTTTAAAAAATAATCACGTCCTTTTTATGTGGTGGAAACTTGTTGCGAAGCATATAAATATGTAGACATTAAGTTAAGATGTTAGTTTCTGTTTGTTATTGAACAGCCAGCGTCAATATTGCAAAATGAATACTTCAATAGTGTTAGATGTTCAAGGGTTCAAAACTGTAAACAATAAATTCATATATAAAGAAGTCGCTATTGTTCCATTATTGGCATCATCAAATGATGTAAGTACATACATATTAAAACCACCGCATCCATGGGATGAATTATTGATAGACCATAAACGTCAAAATGCATGGCTAATAGAAAAATTCCGTGGCATTAAGTGGGAGTGTGGTGAGTTACCCTATGTATGCTTGCAACATGTATTAAGTCCAATATTAAATGAAGCGACGCTTATATATGTAAAGGGGTTAGAAAAACGGGCATGGTTAATGTCCGAATTTTCTAACTCCAACATCATCAATGTTGAAGCTTTGGGGTGTCCACCTCCTTTACACGAGTTAAAGGAGTGGAATTGCCCCAACACTTCAAAATGTTCATATCACGCAAGACGTTGCACATCATTCAGTTGTGCAGCGGAAAATGCGATTGTACTGAAGTATTATATGAATAATTATAATCAATAATTCAACCGGCAAAATCCACCATCGTAAATAGTTAGAGTTTTGCATTCAAAGTAGAAACATGTATGCTGCAACAGTTAATAAAACTTGAATAAGAATGGTGGTAATGCAAATTGTTTATCGGTCGATGCAATTCAAAATGATAATGCAAATTTTTCATGGGCTGATACAAACGCAGAGTTATCACTAAAATCAACACGTCCTACAGCATTTAATAAGTATCGCGAGGAATTAGTATCAACATGGTCAACATTTTTACATGTGGAATTGGGTTTATTACTGGAAGTTGGTATTTCAACGCGGTATGAACTAAATGCAGTAGTGCAAATATCTAATGTTATTGCTCCACAAAGCTTTCTATGTTTTAATGTTAAGGAATGGAATGAAATTTCAAGTTTAAGAAGCGAACATTTCCTTCGTAATATGCTAATTCTACAAAAAGAACATGAATATAGAGATCAAGAAATATCCATTGGTTATGGAATTAAGCTGCATGCCATTTACGATATCTGCAGCAACTTTCCATATATTGGAATAAGTCATAATGGTAGTGCTACGCTCGTGTTTTCTGAGGAAGCAATTAATAAATTATTTTCAATGGCATTTATAGTTAACGATTGTTTATTTACAACTAATGATTCTTCAATTGATTACATCTATAATCAATTTATAGATAACATAGCGTCCTCTTTTACCAAACAGTGTGGTGCAATCAACGATGATTGTATTATATCTACAGGTAAATTGGTTGCGGATAATATGTAAGCACTTACGAAATTATCAAGAACCAGCTACTTTATTCAACATTCTTTAGAATTTAAGTTTTTATATGAAATTATTGTTGCTTTTCCAAATAAATTTTTATGTAATGTAAAAATAAAATGAACTAAAAATTAATTTTTATTATATTTTGTACATTTTTTAACATTACGATAAACTTTCATCATCATCATTATCATACATACTGCTAGATTGTAAGTACGAATTCACTAGTTTGTCCAATTTTAATAACTTTGTCAATACATCGTAAAGTTGTTGCATTAGTCCTTTGTTTGCACAATAAATGTTAAATATGGATAGATCAAAGTGGCCAGATTGAACTACTTTGCCTAGAAATTCACTATATTCGTGAAATTTGTTTTATTGATAAAATATAGATGACCATTGGTATATCGAAAAATGGTTGTAATATGCGAAGGAATATCTGGAAATGCATGTGATTGTAAAAAATGTGCTTTGGGTTGCTTAGTACATTCATCGTATTCCATGAGTTGATTTTCGCCATAAAATATCAATGTACGTCCATTATAGGTATTTACAGCCGCATTGACCCGAACACTATTAGGAATGTAAAAGTGAGTGTATGCTCTAGGCGATCCATTGACTAGCTGCATGCTAGGAAATTGCAACAGATATTCTTAATTGTTGCTAAAGAAAACCACATCACCATTTGGTTTCTGATATACGGCATCTAAACGTTTAAACGTGTGTGGAAGAAAAGGTAGCCAATCTATTATGTTCTTAGCCGGTTCAATGTAAGTGCTATTTAGAGCTGATATTCAAACCCATTTTTCATAAAACATATATATGCGTTTATTTAGAATTAGAAAATGTTCAATATCAATGTTACATAGGTCTGGCGGCAGTTTGTTCGGTGTGGTTGGCTTATTTGGGGAGTTAGGTTTAAAAGCAGCGGTAGTTGATTTAACGGTGGTAGATGCTGATGATGGTGGTGGGTACAGGGACTGTATTCCTGCAATATCATCCTCATGTAAATCAAGATGATGATTTTCTAAATATGAATACATAACTGCATTAACATTATTTGAATGTCTTAACCCTAATGTATGACCAATTTCATGAAGTAGCACCTCATAATAACTTATATATCCACTGGGTGGTGAATTTGAGTGTTCCATATACCAAGACTCATCATAATCCATGTGTATTTCAGACACAACATCGTCGCTGGATGGAAAGAAAGCATGCTAACCCACCACCAGGTCCATCAAAATCATCCTTACACCGCTCATTAGGGTTTGTTGAAGCCCTCATGTAATGATTTTGTTGTTGGAATGTTATTAATATATCATAACTCTGTGGATTGTATATAAATACAAGATTTGTGTGTTTTGCCCAAACTTTAAATGCTTCAACCGTCCGAGCTAAGATGCGAAAATCATTCGTTAATACTGTGTAATTTAAAACACGCTTTGTCAATTTGGTTTGATGTACATTGTATGCTTCAGAAATATTGTCGTTATTTGTACATCTAGGTTTTGACATTAACTTTAAAGTTTCTTTATTTAGTTCATCATTAACCGGCAGTTGGTAATATGTTTGAAATGCTTTTAAGGCATTTTTAATTATCGATTTGCGATTTTCAATAGAGGCCCCACTAACATTATGAGTTTCAATATATCCATATTTGTTTAGATAAACGTTTGCCATTTCTAAGCCAAATTCACTGTTTGTGTAAATTTCATCTTCACACCTCACTTCCCTGCCGATGGGGAAACTAAGGAAGATTAAAAGCACTGCGAGTGGAACAGCAACAACCTCCATGACTATCAATAATATACTAACAAAAACACTGTTATTTAAATAATATATTACATATGTATTTCAATCATCTTTTATAAGAAATAACGATTTTTAAAGTTTACGTATAATGCCAGTAAATGGTTCATATTCAATAAGTACGTCATGCATAATCATGCAGTAAGCAACAGTTTCAACTTCAAATGCTTTTGATGCTTTAATTTCAATTTTTAAATCTGCACTATATTATGGATGCTTTCATTTTGTCTGGTGCAGTTGATTACAAAAATTGGCTGCTGTTTAAACTCCTCATAACTGAGAAGAGAACATACCGAACTCTTGAACGGTTCATAATATTGAGATCGATAATTCAAATATTCATTATAAGCATCCATGTACTTGTTGTCGGTAAAAAAAAGGTTTTGCTGCTCATACGGGTATCTTCTATTGTTGATATTAGCCTTTATATTTGTAGCGTTTGCATGATTAAATGTAGACGCATCTGCATCCTTATGGTTGCGCTTTTTGGTTTGAAAGGTGATGAATATCCATTGAGGGCGCTGAAAACCCGTACTACTCTTAACAGGCCAAACCAAAGATGTAGTGGACGGTAGGCTTGGATAGGTATACAAGTCACGTGCATGAAAAGCTACTTGTATTCGCGAATTTTGTTAATTTCTTTGTAAATAGACAATTTTGTGGCATCGTTGAGCATTACGTGTGGTACTTTCCATACTACTTTTGTGAGAGTAATTTTGGTATAGAAGTACCCTTACAACAATCAATATCAGACTTTGAACGTACCAACGTTAATTCTTGTCGAACGTTGAGCAACGGTGTTTTGTATCCTTCGGCAAATCCAAGCACGTGCTTTAATGGTATTGAAGCGCAAAAGAATCTTTAGCTTCATTAAGCAAAGGTAAGGGTTTATTTTCCACACTCCATCCTGCATGCATCATACAACGACTTTGCTCGCGTGTATACGAACAAACGCCTTTGATTGTGCTGTTAATTCCGGGCAATCTAACCGTTTCGATAACCCGATCACCCAGCGTAAATCTAATTTCTTCAAAAAGAAACAACATTGCATTATTCGTGAAAGCATAATCCTTATTTTGAGCTTCTGTTGGACTAAGAGTACCTTCCAAGTATATGATGCTGTCATAAGTTGCAGTCATAAGATCAGCTTTTTGGATAACAATATTGATTTCATCCGAGTTTCCATAGGCGTTAGTCGTATATGGGTGATATGTTCGACGATCATATTCTGTAATCGTATCTTCGGACGCTACACTGTTGAATAGCCCTCTTATTGCGCCTTCCATGTTTATTAAGCACTTTATAACCGAGATATTCTAAAATTGAACGTCCTGATCTGTTAATGCACCAGGTGTTTGCTGACCTGCAGGTTGAGGTGAACTGATTGAGTATACTCTAGCACCAAAAATATTAAGCCCCATATTTTTAAGTTCTAATCTAATAGATACTTTCTCTGCACCAAAGTCCACCAATTTACCCTCTTGATTGACCAACCGTAGCGTAATGTTATCTATTTGTTGAAAGATCACAGGCAAGTATGTGATGGATACAGGTTCTTTAATTAATTTATATCCAGGCTCTACGTGTACATCAAATTCAAAATTGTATGTGACTGCTCGCTATTCCTATACGCTCCACCAGTAGGATTACACTCCACATGTATATTGGTCGCATCAAATATTTGTACTGATTGTTGAGAGAAATGATTTTATTTGCCTGATATGTGCCAGGAGTGAACCCAAGCATTTGCCCAATAGCATCATTGCGTTTAAAATCACTGTGTACATGGATTTCATTTCGCATTGCAATGTGTTATTGTTAGCCTTTAGAATAAACTTCAATGCACTACTTGGGGGGCTATCTATTGCATTGTTTATATATTTTCCAAGTTCAGAAATTTCATATGCTCCAGGTGGGATTGTAATCATTTTTATTTTAGCATTATTATCATCATCGTTATCAATAACATTATTATTATTATCCTTTTATCATCCAAATAATAAAACTTGTTATTACCTGCATGAATATTGCGTATAGAGTTGCATCCGTAAAACCCCACCAAACCTAACCCATATTTATATTCTGAATCAATTTCAATAGGGGGGAAATAGTTGGAAGAAAGCACGTTTCCCACACCTGTCAACTAAACGTTTGTGTCATGACTACCATTAAATTTAAAAATCAAACAACTATATACCATAAAATTATTTATTGTATAAGAAGTTCAAACATAAATGCCCACATATTGAGGTATTAAAATTTTGCTCCCGATTGTAATTATAAGTAAGATTACAGTCTCTTAAGTATCTCACTATAGTAGAGGAAAATCAAGAAACCCACCGCCTCATTTGCTCCCAAATCCCTCATTTGCTCCCACATTTACATGTAAATCCCCATAAGGAGCAAATGAGGAGGAGCGACTCTTTCCTTCCTCATTTGCTCCCACATCTAAACCAAATAGTTTTCTTCGTCTAGCCATTACATCTTTCGAGATAAACCTATCTTGTTTGGTATCAATTAATATTAGAATTTTCTCAGCTACCCAAATCTCTAGGAATTTTTTAGATTGCATCACCCCCAAGGGAGCTACCCCAATTTTAAGATTTCTTACCTGTAGCGATTTCTAACCGTCCTTAAACATTTTTTTATACATGTGATACATCTTGTTAGCTTAGAATTTTATGTAGAATCCGAATCTGCAAACAGATTTGAAATCGGACCACGCCCTGCAAAGTTATACTTTAAGCTCTCAAACCTCTAAATTTCGCCTTTGCTCGTATATATTTAACTCCATTTTTAAAACCTTTTCGCTACCCAAGGTATATGCTTTAACCAACAATAATAAGAACACAAAAGTTTAATATTTTATTTATCCAATTTACAGTTTAATAAACTAATTACAATTTTTACAAAGTATTTTGTTTGTGTAGCCGAAAGTTTAACCTGTAACAAAAAAAAGATTAATGTGTTGTTTAAATAGACCTGTAACAAAATGAGATTAATGTAAAAGAAAGGAAACGTGTTTTCAGTCAATAAGACATATTGTTGTTAACAATATGTTTTACCGTCCAGCGACACCACGTGGAGGTAAACACATATCGCCGGGAAGAAAGGAATTATTAAGGATGGGGGAGGGTAGATATGCTTATAACTAACTTACATACTATATATACACAATAAAATATAAACAACTATCTAATATCCTTATGCCCCCATGCATATGTGGAAGTACTACCCGGGATGACGTACCTTTTGTCATCTTCTGCCGATAAACTAATTTTATTAATTAATTGGGTGTACAAATCGTGTTTTTTACTCCGAATACATACCATGCTATGCATGAGGGCACCAGAATTATTATGCACAATGTCCTTAAAACTATCCACACTAATCCCAGCCACCACACTACGCGATACCCCTTGATCTTTTAATCGTGTCCTTCTCACTAAGAATGCAATAGGATTTTGCGCGAGTTCCAACAAATTGTAACACCAAGTCGCCGTTGAACTCGTCTTTGAACTTCCAGGAATCTTTTTGTTCACAAGAGGCATATTGTATTTGTTGTCTCGAGGGTAGTCACTAGTGTCGAAATTGTTAATGTTTGCACTAATATCACTATACAAGTCTTTTGTTTCTATACTATACACTAAAGAGTCAGTGTCTGTATAAAGTAGTGAGAGTTTAGCTCCATACAAATGTTTCATGGTGTTATAATGAAAATCATACATGAGGGTCTTTGAAATATCTAGAATCGAAAACCTGCATATATGGGTTTGTTGTAAGTGACTTTACCCTATCCATCTGTATAATAACCAAATCCTCACCTAGCACTAAACTACTGTTAAAGTTAGGTTTAGCTATTAGTCCACTCGCGCACAACTTTTGTCCCTCGTGCTCCCACCGCGACACAATCTTTACATCAACACGTTTGTCCACGTTCTCCATAGTTTTACCAAAACCGCATTGTTCATAAGTTTGAAAAGTCTTTTCAAACGCGTTAGTGGCAGAAGTACGGAGAGACGTGTTTAAATCTATGTAAGGTTTGAGCCACGGTGATTGCTCGAACTCCAACACACGGTGAACTGTAGTTAATTGTAGACCATTGCGCAGAGCCTGTTGAAGTGTTCGGTAATGGATTACATATTTCTTCTTATCAAAAGTGTGGTGAGTAGCTTCGGAGTCCTAGAAGACGGTGTTGGTGGAACCATGGTCTCGGGACAGAAAGGCAAGTCGTTATGCAGATCCTGAAGCTGTTGTGGGTAGTGCAGATCAACCTCTAGGATGTACCCCATATTGTGCGTAATGGGGATATTCAAAATGTTATCTTTAGGTGGTTAACCTGATCGATGTTTAACCACCTGAAAAACCCGTGTGGAAGTGGTTGACTCATAGCCCATCCATATAGGTTGTTGGCATCGAGTATGTCAAGTACATGGAGGGTTCACTGGGGTTGTATCCTCCATATACTTGTTGTTGGCACTAGCATACCGATGACTACACTGAGTGAGACCACCTCTAATGCCTTTCTTAACAAAGTGGTGCATATCAACATCGGTTAATAACTCCAGCTTCACCTCAGTGTGTTTCAGCATTGCATCAAAGGCGAGAGAAGGAGCTGTCACGTACTGGGCCGGGTCGAGATTGTACGTACTTAGACAAACGTTTCTGAAATTTTCAAAACGTCTGCCAACAGTAGAACATCGCTCTTTAAATACAGATCGCTGTATTCACCCAAGTTTCGTATGTGGAACTCCTCCCACACCTTCTGCGCATGTTTATAATCCGCATCGCTAATAGCCGTAGAAGATAAGTCGTTGAAGAAAGCATGTTTTGCGGGCAAAGAGGTTTCATTCAATACATTTACATCAGAAATGTATGAATACGGGAAAACACCTTTCCTTGTCAGCAAACTACGCAGTCTGTCGTCTGAGAAAAATTTTTGGATCTCAACAAACTGTTGAGGTTCTAAATTCTTCGTCAACTTATCCAACGATGATGTCATAAAACGAAGCGAATCTATGAAACGCAGCTGAACTGTGGAATTATCGGTTTCATCATCTTCTTCTTCTACATCTGGTTCTTCGCCATATAACCTCACATACTTTGTGAACGATACGAACCGCTCCTTATTGTTGGGGATCACCTCTACACGTTCTTTATCGCAGCCCAACTCTTTCACAATAAAATGGGAATCATACCCACTTAAATTGTGGAATATGACCGGTATGAAATTTGGCATCCGGTATTTAATGTTGCATTGGGAGTGTGCGGCAAAGCGAAATCTCCTGAGAGGTGGCAGTGATCCCTCACCCTCTCATTTCCCAAAGGCTGCTTACAGATGCCACATCCTCAACCATATGAAACAACAACTCATCTAGGGGTTCCATTGGAAGCATGGGAGTGTTTGTTTTTAAAATTTTTCCCAATCGTTGGGCTTCCTCTTTCATCTTTTCCATAAAAACTTTTGCGGCTTCAGGTCCTCTGTACAGTTCAAATTTGTTAAACGAGTCATCGTATGAACATTTGATATAGTATGCAAAACTGAAGGGTTCGTGGTGTTGTGTGCTGTTGGTGAAGGAAGAGGTGGGATCCTGTGCTGCCGAAGAAATGGGCTTCAACACGCTTTCAAAGTCTGCGTATATAACAAACGGCACCCTCATTTGCTTGTGCACGCTCGTAAACTCGAGGATGTTGTTAAAGTGGTTGGGCATCTTTGTCGCAACCACGTTGCAGTCTTGTTCGGAGTGTTGTCGTAATTTATCTTCGGATGGGAAGAACACCAAGCATCCATCGCAAATCCATTTACGGGTGTGGTCATGAGATAGCTGCTTACCCACTAGCTTCCCCAAATCCTTGATCCAGCAGTAGTGGGACTTGCATCCATCCTGAATGTACAGCAGGTTGACATGCTGATCCCTCTTTCTTTTGGTGAAGTGGAGGGGTCCAACGATGGACTTGCCTTCTACCCCAAAGACGTTGATGCTAATAGCATTTAATTCCTCGAACTTGGGTATGTCCTTTATGGGCATTGGGAACTGTAGTCCTGTCACGTTGAGTACAGTTGAGTAGTGTGGGTAGCTATGCACTCTTTGCGGATCGTGAGCACCAGGGTGTAGGGCTGCCACAACACACCAGGCAAAGCATGCATTGTCTTGGTTCTGGACATTAACCACCGCACACTTGTCTCGAATCCATTTGGGTAGCTCGATGTAGGACTCCCCACGAAGAGGTTTATACTTGTTTATATTTATTTCTAAGTATAACACATTTTCAGCGTCCAACCTAAAATTTAAAAATTAGAAAAATTAATAATTGTAGAAACTAACCAGAATCTCGTTCTTGAAATTCGTCCGACTTAGCCGACATCCTCTCCACAAAGGTGTTGTAGACCGCTTCCAGGTCACTGGAGGAGGTGACCACAACATTTCGGGTGTTGAAGGATTTGATATCTTCAACACCCTCTGACGCAGCCATCTTGGTGTAACCACCAAACACCTCCAGGTTCACCTTGAGGGAGGTGTGTATAGCCAGCTGTTCCCCGACTAAGGTTATGAACCTCTTTTTCTGCTCGCATAGAAAATCCAATAGACCTAAAAATACAAACTAAGCAAACACAAAATACTTATAAAAAAATACATACCACTAGTATTAGCATTTTTAATTCTGTATGTAGCGATTCGAGTTTTGAACGCGGTTGCTACTACTTCACACCCCATCCAGGACACGGCTAGCAGCGGTCTTGTGCGCGTTAGATCGCTGGTGGGCTGCCAAGTTGACAACGTCCACATTGCATTCCGCACATCTCCGCGATTTCTTGGGGCAGGTTCCTCAACTGTTGGTGCAGCAGGTCGTTTGACCCCGGATGGATCTGCAACGGGGACAACCACACCATGTTTGGTGTCCTTGTGCCGTTTCAAGTTGTCCTCCGCGAGAAGGATGCCGGGCACACATCGCAGGTAAACAAGCCGGGCTTCTCATTTGATACCAACTCATGCTGCTGGAGCTGGTGGCGTTTTAAATTGTTACTCCTCGAGAAGACAACCCCACAGACGTTACAGGTAAAAGAAACCATTTCACTGTAATTATAAAACTTGTTAACTTGTCAAAGACTAAACAGAAACTGAATATATATTGCCTCGTACCATGCTTTTATACCCTGTTGGTATAATTAGCTAGTTTACTTTTAAAAACCCAGCGTCGTTTAACCTTGAGTAACATTCCAAACCAGTCTATTCACACCAGTAAAACCTAATATTCTTAACTAACCTTGAATCGGATTACAAACTAGTTCATGCCTGTCGGTAAAATCAATTAGCTTCTTGCTTACGCACTACATGTATAATTATCCGAGAACAATTTACGCATGCGCAACAACAACCCTGAAACATTTAAAAGGATGCTATGCAGATCATCCTTCTCAGTCATCTCAGTGAAATCAGTGCAAAGCAATGGAGTCTGCAGGTGTTAATGATGCACAAGTTTCGTATACCGAAAATCTGATTAATAAGTTTACGTATAGTTTAAGTGAATTGGGTGAACACCCTCATAATGTGGAAATTGGGTTTGTTATAAACCAGAGAATAAAACCCGTATTACGATTGGTGTGTAGCAAGAAATATTGTGGTCGCCATGTTCTGGAATTGACATACGAAAATTGGTTAGCATTTACAAATTTTCAAGTGGAATTTCAAATCAATGTATTTTCTCGTGACGTGCTAAACACTCGATTAAATGGTGCACTCGAAACGGAAGATCTACACATACAACTAGGAGGTCCGTTTTTTATCACTCTGTCACCAGTGTCTGGATCAACCGAGAACGAAACGTTCCAGTTAAAAATAATAATGGGTAATAGCTCGATAGTTATAAACGAATTGGAGTGCCGTAAACTATTCCATATGCGAGAGTTGTTTGAGTATCAACTTAAGCAGTTGGAAAGTCGTGACTTCCCAGCATTATACAGCGAATTAGTAGGGTTTGTTGCTAATTCTAATTTAAATGATTGTGATCGGTTTAATACTCTGACTGAAGGGGAGAAACGAATTAAAATCTTGATTGAAGGCGAAGTTCGAATTGGCAATATTTTATTCTACAACGAATTGAATCAGAGCGCACTAAATGCATTGGAGCTGGTTATATGTTTTCCGGATATATTTGTGCAAGATGTGATGCGTACAAGAACATTAGTGGAAATGTTTAGACGTTTAAATTTGTCGGAATCTGAAGATTCTGGTTATGGTGATAACTAGAAAGAGTATTTTATAAAAGACGGCTCAAGAGACATGGATATAAATGTATTGTTATTGTAAATATATTGTAAATTTTTTTGAAAAAAGTATAAATAGACTCGTTGTTGTTTATTTATTTAGTATAGTTTGAGATTTTTGAGTAAACACATGATTATCTGTTCTGGAGAGGGTTTAATCAACAGCGCTATAAACAGGTTACCGTTTGAGCTGCATATTCCAGGTTATCAGTACTGCGGTCCTGGTACAAAGTTGGATGAACGCTTAGCAAGAGGTGATCCTGGAATAAACGAATTAGATAAATTGTGTAAAGACCACGACATTGCATACTCCAAGTACCCCGACGATCTTCCAGCCAGACACCGAGCAGATAAAATTTTAGAAGAAGAAGCCTGGGGAGAGTTAAGTCTAAAACGCAAAGTTTGGGGAAAGAGCCGCAGCTTGGTTTGTGACAAACGCTATGAAAGCGAAGAGAAAATGGGTATGGGTTTAAAGAAGAAAATAAGTTTTAAAGGTGGATTTTGAAGAAAATACGATCCGCAATAGACCGAGTTGGTTCCGACAACTTGAAAAAGCTGTTAGATGTTGGTATTCTAATTGGTAAAAATCATAAAAGGAGCCGGTGGGAGAAACAAAATTAAAGTCCCACGTATTATACCCGTTCCACAGAAAGGAGGTTTTCTACCATTGATTCCGATATTCGCTGGACTAAGTGCTCTAGGAGCACTAACAGGTGGTGCTGCGGGGATAGCTAAAGCAGTAAATGATGTCAAGACAGCCAACGAACAGCTTAAGGAGAGCGAACGACACAACAGATCTATGGAAGCCATTACCGTTGGGAAAAAGGAAATGGAATGTTTCTAAAACCATACAAAAAGGCACAGCATTATTCTTGAAACCGTACAAACAGGGGCGTGGCATTTGTAAAAAGTATCAAAAACTAAGCAAGTTACCTCGAAGAGCTCTCACCGATGTAGATATAAGGAAACACGCATCTAACATTCCTCATTTTCGTGGTGTCTTTTCTAGAGATCAGTTACAGAAGATTACACAGCGTGTCAACGAATCGGGAGTGATTAATTTGGATACCACCAAAGGTTCGGGTACACATTGGGTGGGGTACCGAAAACGTGGAAATAGCGTGTATTACTACGATTCGTTTGGAGACTTGAGACCGCCGGAAGAAGTAAAGAGATATTTTCGAGGTTGTAAAATTTACTACAACAGTGTACCGGAGCAGACTTACAACACATACAATTGTGGACATTTAGTGTTAAAGTTTCTTAGTGACAATGGCTAAAACAGTGAGCGTGTTCGGGTATGGTAATGTCATATCGACAGGATCCATTTACCCACCAATTAAATTGAAACAAGACGGTGAATATGCTTTGGGTCTGGTGGGACTTGTACACTTGTAACACTGTGCAAAACATACACCTGGGAAACAACATATTATACTTTAACGATCCAGAGCATCGCAGAATAACCATTGAACCTGGATCATACGAATTAGAAGAAATAAATGCATATATACAGGACGTCTTCAAAAATGGTTCAGTCAGAAGCCGGACATCAACGAGAACATTGAAAAATATTTTAAACTGAGTGCCAACAATAATACATTAAAGTGTTCTATACGAAGCAGTATACCGATTGATTTTGGGGCAAACCGTAAAAACAATATTGGAAGCATCTTGGGGTTTACCAACCGCAAATTGGCTGCAGATACCGTACATATCGCTAATCAGCAAGTGAACATAATATCGGTCTCAAACATTTTGTGGAAACCAATATCACCAGCGGATCGTTCAGAAACAATTTTCTTACGCACAGCATATTCGAATTCAGTCTATCTGTACCACCCGGGTATAATCTGGAAAAGGAACCTAACCACGTCATATATTATCCGCTGAGCGTGACAGAAATTGATAATATTACAATCAGACTAGTCGATCATTTGGGTGAATTGGTAAACTTTTCACCGGAAACATACACCTGTGTGAGACTGGAAATAAAAAGTAGCTGAAAATGCCTATCGATTTTGTATATAAAGCATGCTACAACACCCCAGACGATTAGAAGTGAATACGACGTCAAAGCGTCAAGTTGTTGAGAGACTTACAGCAGAAGAAATACGTTTCTTAAAATCTTTGGGATTAAAAGTTATAAATGATGGGAGGCAGAAGTAAACGCAGCTTAGATCTCCACGGTGATGAAAACGTTAAACTTGGAAGGCTTAAGTATGAGGACGTGCCCAAATTGGATGTGTTTGGAGGTTATAAATTAGACGAGACCATAATAAAGGAAGATTATTATACATATCTTCCTTTACATTGAAGCAGAAAACAACGATAGAATTTCAATTGAAATCCAGAGCAGTGATAACATCACATACCCTCATGAAAGTTTTATATTTATAAAGGGTACCTATAAGCCTACGGAAACATTAAGGAAGCGTCAACAACTGGAGACCCGATTAGAGCAGCAGAACCAGACCCTAAAGCTTACGAATTTACTAGAAATGCACCATATTTTCTGTTTGAGGAAATTCAATACAAATTGGGTAATAATCAAATAATAGATGTCTGTCGAATCCCTGGAATTACAAGAACTATTAAAGGTTTAGTATCCATGGAAGAATCAGAAACAAAATCTATTACACATACCGGTGGAAACCCGATACCATATTCCAAGATGGACGGTTTAGTTGTGCTATACCGCTAAAACCATTTTGGGTTTTTGAAGATTACAAGAAAACTATCGTCAACATGCCTCAAGAGCTGATTTTAATCAGATCCAAGTCGGACGTAAATTGCTACAAGTCGATTGGAAATACAGTAACGTTTAAAATACAACGTATTTCATGGGAGGTCCCGCATATAACATTAAGCGACTTTGCCAAGGCGTCGCTGCTTTCGGAAATGCAAAATCAATCATCTATAATGGTTGCATTCAGAAAATGGGAACTACACGAATTACCGTCTCTAACACAATCAAAGTCGCAAGTATGGAGAATTAAAGTATCGAACGAAACAGAGAAGGCTCGGTGGATATTACTAGCGCTGCAAAATGGAAAATATGATAAGAAAGAAGAAAATGCTACAAGCTTTACGAATGCCAATATAACCAATGTCAAAGTGTTTTTAAACTCTCAGATGTTCCCTCAAGGTCGATTAAATTTGGATTTCGAGCAGAATGACTACTTGCCAGCGTACCTGTCTTATGCATCTTTTATGGAAAAATACTACCCGAACAAATCGTCAAATAAATGTTTAATGGACTACAACAGGTTTAAGGAATCACCTGTCTTTGTAATCGACTGTCGTCATCAATTTGAAAGCATCAAGGATGCAACGGTTGATGTAAGAATGGAATTAGAAGCTTCAAGAAATTTTGAACCGTCGATGAAGGCTTATGCTTTAATTATACATGACTCTATGTTTGAATATAATCCGTTTACGGAAATTGTTAATAGATTTATTCACAATTAAATATTTTGTATATATTTTTAATAAAATTGTATAAAATCTATGTTGTTTTAATATTAATAAGATTTTTTTTGGTGATCCAAGACAGTTTCTCACGTACTCCGGTGTACACCTAAGCACACCTGTGCCCATGCGCACCCCTGCGCGTGCACACCCCTGCCCATGCGCACCCCTGCGCGCGCGCACCCCTGCCCATGCGCACCCCTGCGCGTGCACACCCCTGCCCATGCTGGTATATAGGAATATTATTTTCAATTTGAATCAGTTTAAACTTATATTTGAAAGATGTACACCAAGGAATCTTTAGAGAAAGCAGTTAGTGAAATACAAAAGGGTATTAGTGTTAACTCTGCAAGTAGGTTATATGGTATACCCAGAAGAACGTTAAGCAGGCATTTGGATCACCGTAAACCTCAAAAGAAGAATGGTGCTCCTAGGTCGGAAAATGTGAGAGACACGGGTGATGCTATACAAGAAGTTAAAATACCTATACAGAATTATGATAACTTTGCTATTGCTAGTGCAAGAGAGGATGGTAAACATGGTCCTTTGTTCCCGTCTAACATACGAGCTATATTCGTGGGACCATCGAGTTGTGGGAAGACCAACGCTTTAATATCTCTGATCTTGCACGAGAACGGTCTTAGATTTCAAAATGTCTATGTATTTTCGAAGAGTTTGTATCAACCGAAATACGAATTGTTAAGAAACGTTTTACACCATTAAAAGAAGAAATTGGTTACCATGAGTTTGAAAATTGCGATGATTTGATCGAACCCGGAGATACCAAAGAAGATTCAATTATGGTTTTCGATGATATACCTGCAAACGAGCAAAGTAAAATCACTCAATTTTTCTCGTTCGGCCGACATAAAGCAATAGATTCGTTCTATCTATGTCAAACTTACGCTAGTGCCTTAAAACATAGACTCAGAGATAACGCCAATGTAATCGCATTATGGAAACAGGATGATACAAACCTTCGCCATATCTTTTCGGATCATATAAGTGGTGACATGACATATCCGAAATTTAAAGAAATGTGTTTACAGTGTTGGGGTGACTCAAAACATAATTTTATAACTGTTGTGAAAGATTTTGATTTGGATAAGGGCGGTATCGGAAGGAATTTCGACGAGTATATAAATATTTGACATTATTCAAAAACCGCTAGTTCTCATCCAAAGTTTCATGATGACGGACGTTAACAATTTTATTGCGAATAAACGCAGTCTTCATCTTATGCAGGATGCTGTACGAAAAAGTTTGTAGCGTACAAAAGGGAGACGCTACATCTCAGCAAAATTCAAAGAGATGCACAAACAATTGATTGATCCCTTGAAATAACCGCTTCCAGTTGCAATCGATCACCGAAAAATTCCACACCTACAACAAAGGTTAAAGTTGAAAACATGGACGTACCTATAAAGAAAATTAAACAACTCGTTCCAGAAGAACCGTTCCATCTTTACTATGCGGATGTGTTAGCTAGAGACGAGGACGAAAATATTGACAAATCAATTTATGGAGTAAAGTATAATGCGGAAACCGATACATGGAGTTTGTGGAAAAGTGTATTGGTAATTAACCCGGAAACTAGCGATATAACATTAAATAATGTGATATATCCAGGTACGAATGGTTTATACAACCTGCTGGTTTACAAAGACATCAGCCCCGAAGATGGCGATTTCAATTTGCATGAAGATTTGCCGAATTACTTGGAAATGATCAAATCTGCGTCGATTTTGAGAAGAAAGTTTAACCCATTTGCGGTGCACGATTTAAGCGGGTTCCCAACAAATAACAAAAGTTTAACAAATATGTGCAAAAATATCTCACCGAATTTCGGAGGAATCCTGAAAGAAAACAGCCAAAGAGAAGAAAACAGTCCAAGGGAGCGGGTTTAGGCTTTTCTAATCGGTTTTACAAAAGTTTAAATTCAAAGCCGGTGCAATATGTCTACTGGAATAATGTACATGAACTTGTAGATCGGCTGAGATTGTTGAACGCATCCAACCGAGCTGGAAATACAAGCGAGGAAAACATTAACGAGATGGTGTCCATAATAGAAGAGTTGAGAGAAGAAGGTATAATACAGTGAGCTCAGTAAATAATTACACAGTTTTAAAATGCCTATCGACCGCTTCGGACGTTCAGAGCGTAAAGATGCTGATATTCGGCGCGGTCCTCCAGGTCGAGGATTTGTGCTAACGTTGGATGGTGATGGGTACGATATGCAGCAAAGAAGGTTAGTGAATTCATCAGACCCGAAAGAAGATGGTGATTGTGTTAATCAGAGGAGTACTATAGTATTCAAGTCTGGAGAAGAAACAATTAGTTTTCGTAAAAGAAGGCTAGTGGATGTAATGGATCCTAAAGAAGATAGTGATTGTGTTAATAAGAAATCTGTAATCAAGCTCGTGAATCAAGCCTTTCATACTGTCTAAAAGTTCTGATGATATACAGCGTAAAGATAAAGCCTTCAATGCAAGAAACCAGCGTATCGCAATGCTTGCTCAACCAGTTGAGCCATCTGATGCAGTTAATAAACAGTATGTAAATGAAAAATTGGATAAGCTTGTATCTGACTTTAAAACGTTTATACAGTTTTTATTAATTTGACTGCAACTTCGAGACAAATGAGAAGGAGCTCGGTCTTGCAATAGCATCAATTTACGAAGCGTCACCAGCAGCTATAAAAACAAATACTACAAACCAAAGCTTCAGTTTATGTCAAAGGTGCAATTGGATAAAGATAACCCTATTAGTTTAGCAACAGTGTTAAGCAAAATGAGTAAAGAAATCATCGTTAAGGAATTATTTAAACCTGCAAGAAAAATTTTCAGCGTCGTCATACAAATCTGAAACATGTGAAACGTGATCTTATCCAATCGGACTTGTGCGAAATGCAGCCTTACTCGCGTGTGAACAATGGGTACAAATATATTATAATAGCAGTGGACTGTTTCACAAAATATGCTTTAGCTGAACCTTTAAAAAATAAAACTGGATCAGAAGTCACAAATGCTATGAAAAAAATATTGGACAAAATGCTGCAAGGAGAAAATAACGTAAAAATCAATCTACAAACGGATTTTGGGAAAGAGTACTACAACCGCTGTTTTAAAAATCTTATGCAAAAATATAAGATAAACCATTACTCTACGTATTCCGCAATCAAAGCTGGTATGGTTGAGCGGTTGATTAGAACAATCAAAACAAATTGTACAGAAGATTTTACTTGCAAGGCAGTCATAAATGGGTGAATATTTTGCCTAAGGTTATGGAAGAATACAATAATACACCGCATCGGGCTATTAACATGACACCTATGGAGGCAGAAGAACATCCGGAAAGAATAAAACTTTACACCGCTAACAGCGTTTCTAAAAGTCGCAAGAAGTTGTATAAGGTTGGAGACATTGTGCGTATATCAAAATATAAAGCAGTATTCGATCGAGGATTTCACCCAAACTGGAGTACAGAACTATTCAAAATTGTTAAAGTACAAAAACGAGACCGACAACCTATCTGCTACAAGATTTGGAAGGTCGGCCAATTCTAGGTGCTTTTACGGTGATGAAATTCAGCTCACAGCAGCACCCGACACGTACTTAGTGGAAAAAGTTTTACGGAAACGGAAGCACGGGCGCGAATTATTAGTGTCGTGGTTGGGGATGGTAAAAGTTGGATTAAGAAAACAGACTTGCTTTAGTATCATCCAGATAATTACCTGGATGAAAAAATCATAAAAGGAGGGAGTAAAGTCCCTTAACTGGATATACGGGGAGATTTGCTTAGAACCCCATTCCCATCTGTTATTTGAAGCAGGAAGCATGTGTTTCATAATCGATTTACAAGGATATCAATACAAAACTAGTGATTTCTATTGCAAGGAGATTGCCATTTTGGATGTAGCGAATAATATAATATGGCATGAGATACTGGACATGGCTGTGAGTATAACACCCTAAGTGATGATTTCAAAAGCAAGTTCAGTGGTGAAAGCAAAGAATCCATGGGCTTAGCTGGGATGGACAGTCCACAAGTGGATATACAAATGTAGGCGATTTGCTGAAAGAAGTCATACCACCCAATGCTACAATCTATGTTAAAGGCGAACAGAAAAGGCAGTTACTCTCAAAATATTTATCAAACAACATTTTAAACATGGAAAGTGTTTTCTCACTTCCAAAGCTCAAAGAATTAAGAAGATTCGGTAATAGGTACAATCACTGTTTAAACCATTGTTTGAATAATTTAAGCTGTTCTAAAGAAAACGTATTGTTATTGAGGTCTTTTGTTTAATGTATTAAATTTTAATAAAATATTTTGTCAGAATTGTTTTTTATTCTAGCAAAAGCATACCTTTAAAATTTGGAAAAGTATATCTGTAAAACAGCGCATTACTTTGGAAAAATTAATGTTTTAAAATACAAATAAGAACCAATAACAGAATACATAATAATTGGTGTTTGCAAATAAATTCAGTTCTACTTTAATAATATTTTAATAATACTTACCCTTAAACCTTCAAAACTTTCCACAAAAGAACTACACGAAACGATTGTTTAAAATTTCGAGGGCTTTACACAAAGCGTGTGAAACTAATAGAATTTTTCTAATTACACCGCGTTATATACGTTTGAAATCCGTTAATTATACTACTAAATGAGGTTTGTATTTTCCCCAATCGAGGCCAAAATAGAGCGCTCATTGTATGATTAATAAACCCGGGAATTTTCTAATGGGTGGCATTGAGCATATCTATTGTATTTTTCAAATCACATAGCTGCTAATTAATAAAAGAAAGGCTACTTTCACTTTACGTAACATAATTGTAAAGCAATTAGTTTGTCCTCTACGCTACCTTCACTATACGCCACATAATTGTAAAGCGATTAGTTTGTCCTTGTCTATGTATTTTCCAACTATTTAGCATTGTACATGTAATTATGTTAAAACCAGAAAAATTTTAAGTCATGATTTTTACAACATTCTGAGAAAAGCACATTACTGTTTGAAAAATGATTTTAAATACTAAGCACTTATGGCTTATAAAGGACTCGTTTCTAAAATACTTGCGGTTTTAGATTTCTAGGAAATAGTTGGTTAAAGCATATGTCATAGACGAGCAAAATGTAGAGGTTTGGGAGCTTTAAAAGGGTAACTTTGCAGGGATGGTCCGATTTTAAATCTGTTTGCAGATTCGGGATGTGCATAAAATTCTAAGCTAACAAGATGTATCGCGTGACTAAGAAAATTTATAAGAACGGTCAAAAGTCGCTACAGGTAAGAAATCTTAAAATGGGGTAGCTCTCTGGGGATGGCGCAATCTAAAAAATTCCTAAAGATTCGGGTAGCTGAGAAAAATCTAATATTGATTGATACCAAACAAGATAGGTTTATCTCGAAAGATGCGTTGGCTAGACAAAGAAAACTATTTGTTAGTTTTGCTTATAAAGCAAAGAGTAAAATTTAGAGGTTTGAGAGCTTAAAGTATAACTTTGCAGGGCGTGGTCCGATTTCAAATCTGTTTGCAGATTCGGATTCTACATAAAATTCTAAGCTAACAAGATGTATCACATGTATAAAAAAATGTTTAAGGACGGTTAGAAATCGCTACAGGTAAGAAATCTTAAAATTGGGGTAGCTCCCTTGGGGGTGATGCAATCTAAAAAATTCCTAGAGATTTGGGTAGCTGAGAAAATTCTAATATTAATTGATACCAAACAAGATAGGTTTATCTCGAAAGATGTAATGGCTAGACGAAGAAAACTATTTGGTTTAGATGTGGGAGCAAATGAGGAAGGAAAGAGTCGCTCCTCCTCATTTGCTCCTTATGGGGATTTACATGTAAATGTGGGAGCAAATGAGGGATTTGGGAGCAAATGAGGCGGTGGGTTTCTTGATTTTACCCTACTCACTATTTCAAGCGGTGGTGTTAAATCTCCAAAACTATCATAGTAAATAACTTTCTTGCCACGTTTTTTGTATGCAACCCAGTGTGTTCCATTTCCAACGTTGGCATCTAAGTTTACAATAGCAGATTCGTTAACATGAGGCTTTGCTGGCAGTGCATCACGCATAAATACTCCTCTAAAGAAAGGTAAACCTTTAGCATATTTCTTTAGATCTGAATCAAATAGTGCTCTACGTGGCAAGTTTACAAGTTTTTTCGATTGGGTTTTAAGTATAGGGCAAATCCTTTTTTATTGCGCGATGAAAGATATAACCCTTCACCTTTTTTACCTAAAGCTATATCCTCTAAGGTGACATTATGACGTCGATTTTCCTCCAATTGTTTCTTAGCTGCCGAAGCATCGTTGGCAGCTTTAGCGACCCCTGCAACACCGCCAGCTAGTGCTCCTGCAGCTGAAAGACCTGCAAATAGTGGCACTAGAAATGGAAGAAAGCCTCCTGCTTTAGGTATGGGAATAATTCGAGGAAATCGCACTCTCTTTTTTCCACCTGCGGTTTTAACTGCTTTTCTTGCAGCAAGTAAACTCATATTGATAAATTTCTTCACATTTGAATCTTTCACAATATGCTTTACAGCAGTTCTAATTGGTGTCAATATGCCCCCTTTAAATGAACAACACTGTTTTGTTTTCTTCCTCTTTATCCTTCTTGATGTAACCCCCATACCCAGTTTGGTTTTAATTTTCATTGCATTGGTTACGGCCCAAAGCGGCAGCTTTCTCTCCAAACTGAGCGTTGTTCGATTTCACTCGGTTCCAAGCGCCTTCTGCTAGAACTTTATCAGCTCTGTGTCGTGCGGTCAAGTCGTCAGGGTTTTGAGCATAAGCAATATCGTGATCGCGACACAATCTATCTAGATCGTTAATGCCGGAATCACCTCGTACTAATCGTTCTTGTAACTTGGTGCCTGGTCCACAAAATTGGTACCCCGGTACATGAAGCTCTACCGGTGATTTGTTTATCAAGGTGTTTAGAACACCCCTTCCTTTAGAACGGTTAGCCATCAACTGATTAGTATTATTAAAACATTCGACTTAATATGAAGTTTATACGGCAGCCTCAACAATTAAGTATAGACGATCATAATTTTTTAAAATCTGAAGTTGTGGGAAAGCATGGACCTTTATTTCCAACATCAATCAGGGCGATAATATGCGGGCCATCAGGATGTGGAAAGACCAATGTAATGATTAGTTTATTGGAGGCACCACACGGATTAAGGTTTGAAAATGTGTGCGTGTATTCCAAATCATTGGAACAAGCTAAATACAAATATTTAGAGCAACTTTTTAAATCTATAAAGGGCATTAAGTACTACGCCTATAGCGATAAAGAGAATGTCACCCCTCCAGAAGCAATCAGTAAAAATACGATAATGATATTTGACGATATTTCATGCATAAATCAGGATATAATTCGCGAATATTTCAGCAGGGGTCGACATTCGGGTGTAGATTCATTTTATCTGTGTCAAACGTATTCTAAAGTACCAAAACAATTAATACGTGATAATGTTAACATAGTTGTCCTATTTAAACAAGATCATTTAAATTTAAAACACATATATGATGAACATGTTGGTACCGATATGACTTTTGATCATTTTAAATTAATGTGCTCGCGATGTTGGCTGGAAAAATATGATTTTCTATGCATTGCAAAAGACTTTAATTATGGACGATATCGAAAGGGATTTGATTGTTATATAACAATATAAACTTTCTATAACCGCTTTACTGCAGCTCAGTTTCTACTCTGCAAGCCAACAAGATGGATGCCACTGATAGAACGATTAAAGAAAGATTAACGAAAACTAGACGTTCAATTAATCGTAAACTTAAAGCTCTTAAGAGGGTGAACTTGATACTCAGCGAATGGTTGAAACAGCATATAAACCAATAATTGAACCATTACTACAGATTGCTAAAACAAAAAATATGCATCTGTTAACCATAAATTGAAATCAAAGTTGGCAGTTGCAGATAGTTCTGCTGATGTTGCTGCTCTTGGCAATTTTGCCTAAAGTTGAAGTAAAGGATGATGATGATGATGATCATGTTGTTACTGGTGAATTTCTAGAGCGATATGAGCATCCTTTACCTAGAAAATATATAGAACTAATGATTCAAAATTCAGAAGATGAAATCGATTATGGTCATAGTGCCCTCCGATACGATGCTAGTACAGATCACTGGAGTATGGGAAATGCTTTAGTTACCATAACACCTAAATCAGCTGATTTAGTTATAAATGGTAAAACTTATAAAGGCACTCCAGGATTATATGAACTTTTAATACTTAAAAAACCTGAAAAGTATACCAAGAATGATCAAAAGGAGTACAGAAAGATTTTAGAAGCTACTAACGCTCTTAAACGGAACTATGATCCTCAAAACAAAATTATTGGCTCCAGATCGTATAAGTACATCAAAATTATTAAACCAATACTAGATGCGCCAGTAGAATATGGTCTGTTGAAAGAAGTCAACGCTAAAACAAAGGAGTATGTGTACTGGAACACACCTCACGAACTAGTTGAGCGACTTAGATTGTTACACGCATCAAAATCGGCAGGTCATACTGGTCACAATAATGAAATAATTAGTATTGAAGAAGAGCTCAGAGAAGAAGGGATCATTGCATAATAGCATTTTGAAAGATGAGTATCGATAAGTTTGGTACACATTCATCCACAAAATATCGGCTTCATTATACATTTGATGATCAATATGATATGCAATACAAAAAACTTTGTAATGTTATAGAACCACAAGCTGATTATGATGCTGCCAATAAGCAATACGTGGATACCTGTATTACTAATTTACACAAACAGCTGCTGAATACAATTGAGGAAAAGTGTGATGTGCAAACAACATCAACTTCAACAACATCACCGATCTCGACAATAACAACTTTACCAGCATCAACCTCTATAACCTCGTCAATCTCACTAACTACAACACCAGCTTTGTCATCTCCAACGTTGCAAGGTTCCAATCGTTAGTATTATTATTGATGTCAACGGTTTCGACTGTCGATTGCACATCAAGAGAAAAAATAATAGTTACCCAGTATTGTGTACTTTCCATATAATGTCAAAGCTTACCGTTGTTGAAGAATTGTATAAAACAGCCAGAAAAATTTTCCTAGAAAACGTACCATTATTAAACACAGAGACGATCTCTGGCAAGCCGACTTTATCGAATTTGATCAATATTTTAAGGAAAATGCCAATTATAGGTATGTGTTGGTGGTGATAGATTGTTATTCAAAATATCTATGGACACGTCCTTTAAAATCAAAAATGCAATTGATGTTTGCCGGGCAATGACATCCATTTTAACGAAGGTCGTGTGCCTGATAATTTACAAACCGATAATGGTAAAGAATTTTACAACAGTAGATATGAAAAATTAATGAAGATGCATAACATTAATCATTACTCTACATTCAGTACAAAAAGCTGCCATAGTTATACGAGTAATTAGAACGTTAAAGAATGAATTATTCAAACAATTTAGCCTTAGACGTAAATGTAAATGGTTGGATGCATTGCCTAATATTACTCAACAGTATAATAACAAAAAACATTCGAAAATTAAAATGAAGCCTAAAGATGTCACCGAATTCACATATTTACCACAGTTTAATGCCTTGAAAGTAATGGGGGTGATAAAATTTAAAGTTGGCGACCATGTTCAAATTTCGAAATATAAGTCTGATTTTCCTAAAGGTTACATGCCAAATTATTCCACAGAAATCTTTAAAATTGTTAAAATAGTAGTTGGCAATCATGCTACCTATCTACTTGAAGATTCTAAAGGTAAACCGATTTTGGGGCAATTTTATGCAGAAGAACTGCAGAAAACCTCACATCCTGATGTTTTTCTTGTTGAAAAAGTATTACGCTAAAAAGGAGATCGTCTATTTGTAAAATGGTTAGGGTTTGATAATTCTCACAATTCATGGATAAAAAATCCAATTTGTAATGGCGGGGGAAGTGGAGGTTTTGTAAAAAATATAATGAACATTTTTCTCACGTGATTTCAGTATCGCAAAAGGTCTTTGCAATCATGGTTGAAGAAAGTAGTGTTGAAAGTGATTATTATGATTTTGATGTATCATCATCATCCGAAGATGTTGATTATGATGCTGCAATCAATCAATATCTAGATAAAGTTGAACATGCTAGCAAAAGTGAACATTATTTACTGCTACAAACCACATTTCCACTCTCATACTATAACATCAAAGTAGGTTTATCTCCAGCTCGACAGTTTACACCTACAATTGATTTAAATCGAAATAGCTACTTAAATGATGATGGTAACAATAAAATTAGTTTAAGCGATGTTGAGTGGAATCACCTTATGGAACTGCTTAATAACAAAGTTAACTTCTTTACTATGCAACAACCATTGGATGGCAATGGTAATGACGATGATTCAATCATTGACGCGTGCAAGTTACAACAAGTCGTATACAATGATGAAAAGTTTTAAAACTTACTAAACATGATGTTGAATATATGCTTTGTGAAAATGATGTAGTCCAGATTTTGGAAGCAAATCAATGTATAGTGGTTGATCAAGTAAACCTCTTAAAAAAATGAACTTTTATGCATACTATAGAAATGTTTTAGATTTAGTGAAAAATTATTCTAATAATGATGAATGTTGCATGTTTCAGACTTTGGAGGCTTTTAATAATTTATGCAGTTTGTGTATTGGTCTAAAGCAATGTATTTTTTACTATTATGATAGAATTTTATGCGATTTGAATGATTTAAAATAGTGTATTCAGTTCAATAATATACAAATTGAGAAAAACATTTTTTATTTCTATTATTGCATATACAACGACCGCAATCCATTATACAACATTTAAATTTGTGTAATATAATCAATATGAGTATAATATTCTGACTCATCGATTACTTGAAATAAAGGCATTCTTTCACATCTGCAACACCAATAACTCATGTTCCATATAAGATCCGGTACTATACAAGCATCTTCAAATACCAT